>QLOH01000478.1:600000-816982 GCA_026901365.1 Sesbania bispinosa
TTCTAATTAAATTAAATTAGAATTATTATCCTTTCCTAGTGGCATGTTGTATGTGTGTGACCCAATATGATTTTAATATTTGGTTATAATATTAAAATAAAACCCTTTTATATTTAATATCATAAATAGTGAGCGGTATCTAGCAACACATCACTATCCAAATATTGAGATTATCAATAACTTTAATAAATCCTATTTTATTATAATAATTTATATTCTCTGTCCCTTTGTCCAAATATCTAATTGAACACAAGGGCATGGATTGTGTCAACCTTGTATAGTTCAATTTATATTTTCTTGATCCCCAAGTAGACTGTACAGAAAATAAATATCTCATATTTATCCTCCTGAGCATGGCCATGCATTTTGCAGTCTCACTTTATCAAGAGGCCTAAAGATATAACTCCTGTTACATAGGAGGGACAAATCCCATCTAGGGCACTCACATTCCACCACATAATTTATTATATGTCCAAAAACCAACTTTATGATTACCCTGTTTCAGGTAACGTTTGATGATAATTAAAACATATAATTCCTTATGTAGGAATCGTAGTGATTTCAGGTCGAAGGACTTCATATAACATTTATTAATTTAAGAAACGTTCATGACACTTATGTAACAACCCATGCAACGTTCTTAAGGTGGGTCTGTCCAGTACACCATTACTCTTAATGTGTACCTATGTGAGTACATGATATCTCATATCCATGATCTGTGAGATGTGATCATCAATGAACTCACATACTAGTCTAAATGCATCTTTGTCCTAAGATGATAATTGACTAGGGACTATTTAAGAATAGTTCTTCATAAGCTCTCACGATCAAGTCATCTACTTGATTCCTTATGAAGTTTAAGCTTACTATTCTAAGGACAATAATTATATTCTAAAAGAATAAGTTTGCCTTTACAAAGTAACATGATACAAGTGATGGATGTTCACAAATATATAAGTCTCTATTGCATATTGCTAACAATCTCCCACTTGCACTAGAGACATTCAGACATAACTATTATGCCTAATGATCTAGTGTGCCCTTCATGCTTCTGTTGCACAAAGGGTTTAATGGGTTTGTAACAACGACTGTTTCTTGCTTTGAACTTTTCTAGCTCACAACGCCACCATTCAAAGAAAAACACATAACTTGATTGCGATCTTCAATCATCTTTGTCGGTTTGGAAGCTAGCATCAGTGTAAACCTTTACAAGTAGCTCTTCCTCACCTCCATATATGAAGAATGAATCCTCAGTTTTCCTCAAGTACTTAAGGATGTTCTTTACTGTTGTCTAGTGACCTTCACCAAGATCAGACTGGTATCTGGTAGTCATGCTTAAAGAATATGATATTTCTGGTCAAGTACATAACATGGTAAACATAATAGACCCTTTAGCGGATGCATAAGGAATCTTACTCATGCGAACTCTCTCTTCTTCACTGGAAGGAGAATGATCCTTAGATAGGCTTATACCATGTGACATAGGTAAAGATCCCTTCTTAGAATCTTGCATGTTAAACCGTTTTAACACTTTGTCTATATGTATGTACTTTGACTTAGGCCAAGTAATCTTCGAGATATATCTCTACAGATCCTGATACCTAACACATAGGTCACTTTGCCCAAATCTTTCATAGAAAAACAATTTCCTAACCAAGTCTTTACAGACTGCTGCGTAGGAATGCCATTTCCCATGAGGAGTATGTCATCTACATACAAAACCAGAACAACAACTATATTGTCACTAACCATTTTTGTAGAAACAAGGTTCATCTTCACTTTTAATGAAACCATACTGCTTTGTAGATTCATTAAAACGAAGATTCCAGCTTCTAGAAGCTTGCTTTAATCCATAAATGGATCGTTGCAACTTATATACCTTTCCAGTATTTCAGGTATAACAAAAACTTCAGGTTGTGTCATATACACATCTTCAAGAAGGCTTTCATTTAGGAAAGCTGTCTTGATACCCATTTGCCAGATTTCATAATCATGGTAAACTGCAACAGCAAGCAAGATCCGAACAGATTTAAGCATTGCAACTGGGGAAAAAGGTTTCATCATAGTCTATACTATGAATTGGTGTGAAACCCTTTAGCCACCAACCATGCTTCAAAGGTATTTACATTACCATCCATGTCAGTTTTCCCTTTGGAAAACCCACTTGCACCCTATGGGTTTTATCCCTTCGGGTGGCTCAATCAAGGTCCATACCTTGTTAGTGTGCATGGAATCCAATTCAGATCTCATGGCATCAAGCCATTTCTCAGATTCTGGACTCAAAAGAGCTTTTTTTGGTAGATCACTGGTTCACCTTGATCCATTAGCAATACATTCCCTTCCTGAGACACAAGGAAACCATATCTCTTAGGTTGGTGACGTACTCTATCTGATCTACGCAAGTCTTGCGCTACTTGAGCAGGTGGTTCCACAACACTTTGTGGTATCTGCTATTGTTCCATTATTGGCTCATTGCTACTCTGTGGTACTTGAACTTCTTCAAGTTCTACTTTCCTCCCACTTATTTTCTTAGAGACAGATTCCTTCTCTAAGAATACAGCAGTCCTAGCGACAACCACTCTGCCTTTGCTAGGATTATGGAAGTAGTAACCCTCAGTTCCTTTTGGGTATCCCACAAATAAGCGGTTATCTGATTTGGGTCCTAACTTATCTGAAACTCGGAGTTCCACATAAGCTTCACAACCCCAAATCTTCACAAAAGACATACTAGGTCGTTTCCCAGTCCATATCTCATGTGGTGTCTTTATGATAGCCTCAGATGGAACACGGTTTAGTGTGAAGGCTACTGTTAACAAAGCATGACTCCAAAAGGAGTCGGGGAGATCAGTTTGACTCATCATAGATCGAACCATATCTAATAGAGTTCGATTTCTCCTTTCTGAAACTCCATTCCATTGAGGTGTTCCAGGAGGAGTGAGTTGAGATGTTATCCCGCACTCTCTTAGATAGTCATCAAATTGTTGGCTTGAGTATTCTCCACCTCGATCTTATTGAAGTGTTTTAATAGTCTTGCCAAGTTGCTTTTATACTTCATTCTTAAATTCCTTGAACTCTTCAAAGGATTCGGATTTGTGTTCCATCAGATACACAAATCCATATGTACTGAAATCATCAGTAAAAGTGATGAAGTATTGAAAACATGTCATCTTCCGGTGAATGGGGTTTTGGTCATCTTCCCAAATAAATAAGATTCACATGTCTCAATTGATTCAAAATCAAATGAGTCCAAATAACCATCTTGGTGGAGTTTGGATATGCATTTCTCATTTATGTGGTCTAAGCAACAATGCCAAAGATAAGTCGGGTTCAAACCATTTATTTTGACCCTTATGTTATAGATAGACACTTCCATGTCAAGAACATATTGTTCAACTTTGCACAACCATATCATTCAAATAAATTGAATTGTTCTTTATAAAACACTCTTTTCTAAACAAGAAACGGAATTAAAATTCCCACTAATGGTAGGCACAAAATAACAATTATTTAGTTCAATAACTAGTCCAGTTGGCAAAGTTAAATAATAGGTTCCTACGGCTAAGGCAGCAACTCTTGCTCCATTTCCACACGTAGGTCCACTTTCTCCTTTATAGCCAATGACCTACTCCACTTGGATCCTACACATTCATACAAATGTGAGATCCACATCCGGTATCCAATACCCAAGATGCAGAGTAGGTAAATTGACTTCTATAACATAGATAACTGAAGCGGAAGTCTCACTTCCCTTCTTCTTGATCTCCTCTAGGTACTTTACACAGTCTCTAATGTCCTGATTGGCTACAGTGGAAACATTTTCCTTCCTTAACTATCCCACCCATAGGCTTCGAAAACAAAGGTACTAGGCTTATCCTTGCCTTTGTCCTTTGGTTTGAAATAGGGCTTCTTGAACATCTTTTTGCCCTTGCCTTTTCCAGGTTGGACCATCAACATGGCCTTCCCTTTACCTTTATTAATGTTTTGCTAAGCTGTTCTCAACATGCTTAGCAATTTTGACAGTGATTCGTCAAATTCATTCACGTTATAGTTCATGAAGAATTGACTATAGTTGTTTGGAAACAATTGCAGGACAAGATCAGTGGCCAACTCTTGGCCTAATGGGAATACAAGCCTTTCTGGGTTTTCAATCTACCTAATTGATTTGAGTACATGAGTACCAACAGGGGTTCCCTATGCCAGTCTACATTGATAAAGTGCTTTTGAGACTTCAAATCGTTCAAGCCTAGCTTGTCCTTGATAAAGTTTCTTTAAGTGTACAATCATATTGTATGTCTCCATGTTCTCATGTTGTTTTCAGCATTCATGGTAGTAAGCATAAGGCAAGCTACATCGAGAGCAACATCCATATGCTTTCTAAAAGCATCCTTGTCAGCTTTCGAAGCATTCGTAACGGGTGTTTCAGGAATAGGCTCTTCCAGGACATGCAGCCTTTTCTCATGCCTAAGGACAATCCTTAGGTCTCTACACCAGTCTAGAAAGTTAATTCTAGACAGTTTGTCCTTCTCAAGGACATATCGCAATAAAAGATTATTTTGTTGTGTTAAAAAATTTATGCACGTAAGTATCATATAACAAACATATTTAACAAGGTCTTTAATCAAATATGCCTCCCACTATTTTGATTCAAAACAAGTACCCTCAATATAAAGAATAAAAAAATCCCATCACTAGATTTTCTAGTAGGCCAAGATCCATATTTCACCTTATTTTAAGTCAGCTTTGGCTGATCGCTTAAGAAAAGGTTATTTAGGTAGGAACGTGCTTTCCAATTGCATCTCATACAACTCTTGGATCAGTTAGGTGAATAACTCTTATTCTAATTCATCTTATGAATTAATGCCTAACTTAGTGCCTCTAGGTTCTTCAATCCTATTGAATATACCTAGTTAAGTCAAAACCCAATGGTTGACAATGGATAAATGTACCCTGCTTCGGCAGACCCACATTTACCCCATCGCGCCTCACTAAAATAGATAAGTGTACCCTGCTTTGGCAGACCCACATTTAATTGATTCAAGCCTAGACGAGTGCCATACATTGGAAGGCAAAACATGACTTAATATTAGTGCCTCTAGGTTTTTCAATCATATTGAATATACCCAATCAAAGACCAATGGTTGACAATCGGATATTACTTTTATCCTATCGTGTCTCACTAGAATAGATAAATGTACTCTGCTTTGGCAGACCCACACTTAATCGATTCTAGTCTTGACGAGTGTCATTTATTGGAAGGCACACAAGCATTGAGGGATTTGATCGCTTTAATTTTATTCGTTTGTTAAACCATTTAACATACAAGCATGCATCTCATACAAACACATGATATGGTTATGGCCTCCTAAAATTCCAATACAAAATTACATCACATATAATCTTGAAGTCTCCATCCACATGTCTCCACATGCTCCTTTGACTCCATGCTCTTTCCGGTTACATTACGTAACAAGAAGAAACCTCGTTTAACATACGAGGGGATAGAGATGAGAAGAGAATTACAAAAGGAATATAGGAGGTAAGGCACGACACGTAGGTCGTATTTAAATAAAACAATCTAAGTCCATAACCAATCATCATGCAAATTCAACATTCATTGATTGTAAAACGAGTGAATAATAAGATGTATATATTAAGCGAGGTTTGATAACGCGCATACGAAATAACACACTACGCGCCCCGAAACAAAAAATTAGATTTGATAAACATTCAACCAATCATCAATAAGTGTCTCACATCAAACGAATACTTCACGAACTGATAAATGAGTAAGTCCCTCGTATCATTTGAATACGTTCTTGTCAGCAAATTGATAAGTGGCATGTTTATCACAACCAACATTTGAGTCGAGACAAGGTTTCAACAATTGAACCCTTTGAATCCCAAGACATGAACTCTTTCATGTTCCATGGGACCCTCCAACATTAGAACATATAAACATATATACATCGCACATAAAACAATCAATAAGGAAACAAAATATGTAAACTACGCTCCAGTTTGCACTACAGCGCAGGTGAAGCGCAAGTATCAGAATCAAAATTCGTAAACTACGTTCCAGTCTGCGCTCCAGCCTATCTGAAGCGCAGATCTGCGCTCCAGTCTACCCTCAAGCGCAGGTTGAAGCGCAGATATCAGCGCTACGATTTTTTAGCAGAAAAACAACAAAAAAATCATAATCTTCACAAGATTAAAAGCCTAAAACGTGTTTATCGCAAACCAAAGCTCTGATACCAATTGAAGGGAATCAAACATGTGGTCAGGGTGCAGTAGAAATAAATGGATTCCCTCCCTTGTTATAATCGTTTTGCGAAAACACGAATCAAGGCATAAAAGGTATTGAAACGAAAGGTCGTACCTTATTAGGATTATAAACGAGGCAAGTGTAGCCACGTCTCTATTGGTATCCACGCCAACAGCCAGACTAGGAAACCTTCCCCAGCTCTGCTAGTAGCCTTAGAAAGTAAGAAGCGATTGCTCATGTTTATTTGGGGTAGTGCATCTCATACTCTATTTATAGAGTGGTGGCTAGGGTTTTACCCCCTCACTCACTTAACCCTCACACTTATGGGCCTGGCCCATTATGTTATAATTCTCATTAAATTAAATTAGAATTATTATCCTTTCCTAGTGGCATGTTGTATGCGTGTGACCCAATAGGATTTTAATATTTGGTTAGAATATTAAAATAAAACCTTTTTATATTTAATATCATAAATAGTGAGCGGTATCTAGCAACACATCACTATCGAAATATTGAGATTATCAATAACTTTGATAAATCCTATTTTATTATAATAATTTATATGCTCTGTCCCTTTGTCCAAATATCTAATTGAACACAAGGGCATGGATTGTGTCAACCTTGTATAGTTCAATTTATATTTTCTTGATCCCTAAGTAGACTGTACAGAAAATAAATATCTCATATTTATCCTCCTGAGCATGGCCATGCATTTTGCAGTCTCACTTTATCAAGAGGCCTAAAGATATAACTCCTATTACATAGGAGAGACAAATCCCATCTAGGGAACTCACATTCCACCACATAATTTATTATATGTCCAAAAACCAACTTTATGATTACCCTGTTACAGGTAACGTTTGATGATAATTAAAACATATAATTCCTTATGTAGGAATCGTAGTGATTTCAGGTCGAAGGATTTCATATAACATTTATTAATTTAAGAAACGTTCATGACACTTATGTAACAACCCATGCAACGTTCTTAAGGTGGGTCTATCCAGTACACCATTACTCTTAATGTGTACCTATGTGAGTACATGATATCTCATATCCATGATCTGTGAGATGTGATCATCAATGAACTCACATACTAGTCTAAATGCATCTTTGTCCTAAGATGATAATTGACTAGGGACTATTTAAGAATAGTTCTTCATAAGCTCTCACGATCAAGTCATCTACTTGATTCCTTATGAAGTTTAAGCTTACTATTCTAAGGACAATAATTATATTCTAAAAGAATAAGTTTGCCTTTATAAAATAACAGGATACAAGTGATGGATGTTCACAAATATATAAGTCTCTAGTGCATATTCCTAACAATTTAACCTTCTGTTTTAAATTAACATTCGGCCTTTCATTTATACCTCCAAAAACCACTTAGGTCCGCAGACCCATTTTCCTCTTGGTCTGAAGACCCATTAAGTTTTCCCTCTTACAGTCATGTATATTCAATCATATAGTAAGAACAACCTCAACTAAATACATTTCCTCACGGTCTTAATATACAAGAAAGAGAATAACACTTCAAATCCCTTTTCTAAAACCCTAACCATACAACTGTCCAATAATCCAACCATTCAACCATTTCATGGATATACAGTTCATTCCAAGCAAGAACAAGCAATAAAGACAGGGAAGAGAGGAAAGGGATCATATAAAGGGAAATAAACACAAGAGTGGAGTGAGTGGGTGAACCACACTCACCTCAAACAAGGAAAATGGGAAGAGTGGAGGGACAGAGTATATAAATTATTATAATAAAATAGGATTTATCAAAGTTATTGATAATCTCAATATTTCGATAGTGATGTGTTGCTAGATACCGCTCACTATTTATGATATTAAATATAAAAGGGTTTTATTTTAATATTATAACCAAATATTAAAATCCTATTGGGTCACACGCATACAACATGCCAAGCTCCTTGAATGGTGTGGGAGACCTCCAACCAAGTTCTCCTTCTCCTTCTCTCTTTCTCTCTCTACATTTCTCCTTCTCTCTCTAAAAGGGCAAATTACTAAGTAATTAATGCCTTAGCAAAAACATAATTTAAAGCTGTTTGCGGGCTCTCACTCAAGTGAGGATTTTCTCGCTTGAGCGAGGAGGAATATTCTCCCAAGATGCTCATTCTCGCTCAAGCGGGAACCTTATCGCTTAAGCGCAATTGAGAAGGAAAAGACTCTTTACTCTCTAACTTTGTCTCGCTCAAGCGAGAGGCTTCTCGCTTGAGCGAGAGCAAGTCAAGGAGTAACCCCTGCTTCTGGATGGAATTGCGCTTGAGCGAGAGCAATTGCGCTTGAGCCCAATTCCATCACAGAGAGCCATCCTAAAACAACCTTGTCCCTTGTCAAGCGAGCCCTTCTCGCTTGAGCGAGGATGACAGAAGCAGAAATTCCCCTCTTTTACAAATATGCTCGCTCAAGTGAGACCCCATTGCTTGAGTGAGAGTATCATAACCTTGAACTTCCAATTTTCACTCTTAGTTACTTTTTCCCCAAATTTCTTTTATAAAATCCTTTTCCCTAATTAATTGATTTATGATAATAACTAAAATTTGGGATGTTAGAATCGAAGAGGAAAAGGGAGGTGGTGACTACGAAGTTGGTGACGGCAGGGACAACAACACACATGAAAACGTGGGCATGAGATGATTGGTGAGAATTAACGAAACAAAGAACACATTGTCACATCACGTGGGGACATGGAAAAGTAATTACTTATCATCATAATCCTAATTAATCACAACTATTAGATTTTAAAAAATTGAAGGGTTGGGATTAATACTAAGAAATGATTTTCATGAAGCAAATCCTTCAAAGAAAAGAAATTTAAGTAAGAGAAAGTGAAAGTCAAAAGAAGAAAAAGTCTGAGTATAAATGTTTAGTATATTCTAGAAGTCTTTCATTGATATGTAACTCAAGTTCTTGCTAAGTAAAATTGAATTAAATCCATCAAAATGAACTTAAGTGCATAGGGAGGTGAAAAGTAAATTTAAACTATTAAAATTATGAACCTAATAGCATTATGAGATATTAAAGGTAATAAAAGAGATAAGTTATTTGAATTGAAATATCTTAGAAGGAGCAAGAAACGTATTTCATACCTCTTTAATCGATTACATAGGCTTGTAATAGATTAAATATTTCTTGAACGATTTCTAGGAACATTTTGAGCAAGATAAATTACATAAGTAAAATAGTCTATTACTAAATAGGGTAATTCACTTAGAATTACATTTCTCTATTTTAATTGATTACATACATATTTAATTGATTACAATGACCAAAATTGAAACCTTGGAGGTCATGATGAGTAATATAATCGATTACATTACTTTTCAATCGATTACATCTTTGTAAATGTGTCTTGTAATAAATTACAAGAAACACATTGATTACCATATATTCCTGCTTGAAAATAACATATTTTCTTTAGCTTATCTTCTTCCTAACTAACTCTAACAGTTAGAAATTCATTTTTCACTATATAAAGGGATCACCACAAACGAAAATTGAGATAAGAAGAAAGAAAGAGTGATTCATTGGTTACACAAAAAATTCTCTTAAAAGCTTGAGTTGTATTCATGATAAGTCATTAAGAGAATAAAGAGTGATTTCTTCAATTTGTAAACATCTGTCACACAAGATGACTGTGTCTTTTTGTTTCAATCTTTTGTATTGTTTTGAAGAGAGTGAGGTATCTTTTTTGGAGGAAATTACAAGGTTGTGGGTAGGGGATCCTACAAAGAGAAAGACTTATCAATAATGAGGGATCTATTGTAAAGCGTGTAGCAAGAAGGGTGTTTTCTTGCAAAATAACCTGTAAGAACTTTATTTATTAGTGGTAATTAAATCTCAGAGGTAAACTACCGATATAGCTCTTTGTGGTTTGAGAGTGAACCGGTATAAAATCCTCTGTTTCTTTCTTCTCTCAATCTCTCTCTTTAAGATTTTACAAGTTTTTTGTTTTCCTTTTATCATCTCATTGATCATATCACAATTGCTCATCTCTTTCATTTGATTTGTGTTACAAAATATTAACACAAACATACATATCCATTGTACATTGAGAAAGATTCATACTACTTCAATATTAGTGCCTCTAACATTAAAAAATCAGATAATTTTCTAACATTTTTTAAAGATCCAATGATCACCCCTCTTCAGGGCCAGCCCAACCCTAAAGCGAGTAAAGCCCCCGCTTTAGGCCCCCAAAAAATACCCTTATTTTAGGCCCCTAAAAAATATTTTATTTACTATAAATATTTTTTTTAAAAAAAATAAGCTAATAAAAAATTAGTAAGTCATATTAAATTATTGAGATTAACTAAGTTTTTTTTTCTTAAAAAGGCCCAATTTTATCACGACTTTTTCTCTTCTCATAAATAATAATTATTAATAATTGATCATATTTTTTAATATTGATTATTGTCTCATCAGTTATTATATTTCTTTTTTTTCTGTGTCTTTTTTTATGGTGCTATATTAATAATACATATTTTTTCTTACTCTTTCAGATTCTCTTTTTTGTTGAGTGTAGAAATTTATCCTTTAGTATATATATATATATATATATATATAAACATATCACTTTACTTGAGTATACTCTATTGTGTCAATGTGAGAAGATTAATTTATTTAAATAGATAATTATTTTTTAAAAAATATTCTAACAAACATACGTTAATATATTGAATTGGAGGATAAAAAAGACCCCATTATATAAAAATCGATTTAGGCCCTTATAAACATTGGGCCGGCCTGCCCCTCTTGAATTTGTGACCTTGTCTAACACTGATGGAGAACTTATAAGAGTCACTCCATAATATTTAGAGAGAGAGGGAGGGGTCCTTAATACATTTTATATAATTTTATTATAATTATTTTTTCTCACTTTTTCTTATTATTAATGGCTCTATTATTGACAGTTTCTTATGCTTATTATTTATGATTCATTTTGAAAAATCAAATTAACATACTTGATTTAATAAGTTGTCCGATTTGAGTCTTTATGGAGAATACACGTGGTATTAAAAAAAAACAATCTCTAACAGTTATAATATGAAAAGGGGCTATATATATTATTTTTAATTTGTTTGCTGACTTTTTCTTTATGCCGAAGGTTGTCATATTTTCCTCCAGATTTGGTCACCTTTCGAAGAGCACTTATCAGAAAGAGTTATAATTTATTGAGTATTGACAAATCAAAATCAGTCCTATTTAACAAACGATCTTAAAATATTAATTTATACTTGTTTTTTATTAAGTTGATCATTCGCCAGTTTAGACCGCCTAAAATATAATCAGCGAGAAAAGAAATGAATGAGAAAGTCTTAATTAGTCATTATACTGGTTCTTTTCCCTGGTGGCATTTGTTTCATGAGTTTGTTCTATGGCTGGGGTTTATATTCCTTGTATTCATTTTATTCCTAGTTCCACTCTTTAATTTTCTAACTTTATAAGGTTGGATATACTCCCTTATATTTCTCTTTGTTTAACAAAAAAAAAAAAGAAATAAATTGAAAAGTCTAAACGTGAAACTAAATTGTTAGTAAAAAAAGGAAAAAATTAAAAAATGTTTATGGTGCTTCTGTATAACGGAAATAAACTTATAATAATGTTTTTGCTAAAAGGTTGCTTTTTAATTAATGTGTTAATAACTATATATTATTGAGAAAAAAAGTGGCTGTGAATTTTTAGAGAACTAATAAATAATCTATACAGAAAGTTTGAAATGGCGAAGACTATTGATTCAGTCGTGATTAATCAAGCTACTCCTTATAAAAAATATACGAGTTAGATCCGTGGACATTAGGTGTCAAATTTTATTAGTTACACCTTTTAATAACTTTTTGAAAAATGTGAATTTGATCAATCCAACCGTTGAATCACATTATATTACCTTCATGGTCATGTATATTAAATTTAAGATAATTTGGACATTCGTAGGTATGTTATCTAATAGTAGACTTTTACTTATATTTTAAAAACATAATATACGTTAAAATAAATTAATTTGATAAAGTATCAATTAGTTTTCACTTTTTATGAAATTTTATAGGCTTGATCTACTTTATAAACACTTTTAATTCAACGGTTGGATTGGTCAAATTCACATTTTACAAAAGAGTTATTAAGAGGTGTAACTCATAAAGTTTGACACCTGGTGTCAACGGATCCTGACTCAAAACATAAATATTCAAAAAGAGGAGGGATATAAAATTACACCAGTGTAAGTTACACCAAGTATTACACCACTAAGTAATTTTTTAATAGATCATTATATTAAGTAATCCACTGTTGGATAGAAAGTTACTACCCTAATGGTCATACATATGAAATTGTACATTATTTCGAAAGTATTTGATATGTCATTGAGATGTCTCAAGATTAACGTCATATACATTTGAAATATATAAAAAACCATCCATTTGATTATCAAGTTATTAGTGTCAAAATTTTACGAAATTTAACACAAATAATCATGATAATGAACAAACATAATTCAACGGTTGGATTACTAAAAAACACATTCGATTTAAAGTTATCAGTGGTGTAATACTTGGTGTAACTTACACTGGTGTAATTTGATCCCTCCTCATTAAAAAAACTAAGTCAGGTCAATTTTTAAATTAATATAAATGATTATATTATATATCTTATGAGATAAAAAAATCAATAATAAAAAATGGCTTAAATATGTTTTTTGTCCCTCTAAAATACACGTGTTTTCATTTTAGTCTCCCTAAATTATTTTTAACTATTAGTCCCCCTAAAATTTTTCCTTTTCAAAATGGTCCTCGCCGTTAGAAAAGTTAACGGTGTGCTGATGTATCAGTTAACATCTATGCTGACATGTCTTTCTCACTCATACACGGCATCCACTATGTCAAATTATTATTTTTATCAATTTTTATTACTTTAAATGGTTTTAAAAAATAAATGCATAACAATTAAAATTAAAAAAGCTCTTATGAAGAACATTGAGGTTCTATTGTTTGAGTCTCCCTCTCCAGAAAATCCTTCTTCGTCCTTCTTCAACGATTTCTGCCATTGTGACCATCATCAACTTTCTCGTCAACTTCTCCAACAGCATCACTATTCTGATAAGAAAGTATATATGAGTTTGACTCTGGAATAACTGTTGAAACAACAACAACTTTGTCATCATCAACTTGAGACTCTTCCTCAGACGCGCTTGGTACACCATTACATTCATCAACAACATCTTTACTTAAACTTCCATGTTCACCATCGTCTACTGAATCCAACTCCAGATGTCTATCAATTTTTCGTGAATCATTGAAAAAAGGTGTCTCAGGGTCATTATTGAGAACAACACTTTGTTTTTCATTGACAAGAAGCTGAGGATTATCATCAACAATAGAAACTGTTGCAGTTGAAGATGATTCAATTTCCTCCCCTAAGTTATGATCAACCTCATTGTTCACTTCTTCAACATTGTCACTCAACAAAGCTCTGACACCTCCTTCGTCAACAGTCTCTAATCTCGCTAGCATTGCCGAACCAGAACACAAAACTACCACCGGAACATTATGTCAAAATAACCAGAAGCTCAAGTATATATGACAAGTAAAAAAAAAGAGCACCCCTATCCCAAAAAAAAAAAGAAAAAAAAAACCCTAACCAAAATGGAAATTAAGATAAACCCAAGAAATTAAAAGTGAAAAAGTTAGAGACTTAGGAGTAAAAGCATACCAGTTGAAGTTAAAAGATCAATATCTTCTGGAGTTTTGGGAAGAACTTGAATTGGCAAGCATATGGGTATGATTAGTGAAGCTAACACGTCGTTTAGGAAGCGTGGAATTGGAGCAGAAATTCCAAGCCTTTTCGAAGGTTTTGGGGGAAGATTGCAGAAATTCCAAGCCTTTCCAAGCCTTGACGAGAAAGTTGCATCACAATGGCAGAAATGGTTGAAGAATGAAGAAGAATGATTTTCTGGAGAGGGAGTCTTTCGAACAATAGAACCTCAATGTTCTTCAAGAGAGCTTTTTTAATTTTAATTGTTATGCATTTATTTTTTAAACTATTTAAAGTAATAAAAATTGATAAAAATTATAATAATTTTGACACAGTAGATGCCATGTATGAATGAGAAAGACAGGTCAACATAGATGTTAACTGACACATCAGCACACTGTTAACTTTTCTAATGACGGGGACCATTTTGAAAAGGAAAAATTTTAGGAGGACAAAAAGATAAAAAAAAAATTAGGGGAACTAAAATGAAAACGTGTATTTTAGAGGGACCAAAAACATAGTTAAGCCATAAAAAATCATATATATGGGTCTTTCTAATTTGGTATTGGATTTTTATATGACTTAAACATATTTTAAGTTAATTTAAAAAAAATTGACCTGTTCAAATCAGTTTAACACACTAGCTTTTTTTATTGATTTTAGACTGATTTAACCTACATATAGCCATTGGATTCAAATTCAATAGATACTCAACACAATTACTTGCAATGGGTATGATAAAAGCACACTAGATGGGTGCAAATTTAGGTATGAGTAATTAGGTATATATTTTAATGGGGATGGATGCAGGTACAAGCACTACAATACCTAATCCCACCTAATACCTGCACCTATATATTAATTAAATTATTAAATATATAATTATATATAGGCTTAAATATCTTTTTCATCCCTCCAATTTTACCAAGTTTTGGTTTTCGTCCCTCTATTTTTTTTCCAAATCATCCCCACGAATTAAGAAATGCCTGAAAGACATCATTGTCATTCACTTTCGTTTAACAATGCTAACAGAGATACCACATGTCAATGTGATGTGTCACTACCCATTTCTATTTTTTTTCTTAATTCAAATTATTGAATTACCAAAATTTTAAATAATTGAAATTAGGAAATTAATTTCGCTTAGAAAACATTTCACCCCTATGACCTAACTACATTTCACTTTCATTCCCTTGAAATTACCCTAGCAGAGGAAGATGTGATTCTCTGTTACCTGAGGAAGACAAAGGCAATGCAACGGGAAACACGTGTTCGTGGAGATTTGGCAAGTGAAGCGCAACGTTGTAGACACGTGAGGGTTGCTTCGAACGCGTCCAAGGTGAGTTGTTCTTTATTGTTTGCTTAAATGCCACGGAGCATGTGGGGACAATGGGTGGAGTTCTTTACATTTGTTTACTATTCTCAAAGCTATGTGAATGGAAAATGGTTTATGAATCATATATATACTACATTAACTCAGAAGGAAACAATATGAAATAGGGTTAGGTAATGCAATAATTTAATTTAAACCCTAATCTAAATGTTTCCATGTTTGTAAATATGGTTGGAGTTTGTCTGAATAACAATACATTAATAACACAATATTGGGATTTGATTTGTAGGATGTCGTTTTCTGTTGTGTTCCATCACAGAGGCACTTTTGTAACTCAGCCAAGTCATGACTACTTAGGAGGGCAAGTTCATGTCATGCATAACTTAGACTTAGATAAGTGGTCCTATCCTGAAGTAAATGGAATTCTAAAAGTGGATTTAGGGCATTCAAGGAAGTGTAGGATTTGGTGGAAACCTGAGGAGACTAGTTTGGAAGGAGGTTTAAGACCTATTAAAGATGATGTTACTGCTCTGGAAATGGCCAACTTTGCCATTAGTAACAAATGTGAAGTGGATGTGTATATGGAAGATGGGGTGGGTGTTTCTAATGCAGTGCCTGATATTGTAAGTGAGAATGTGATAGTTGCTGCTGCTGGTGGGACAGTGGGTATGAATAGTGAAGTATGTGTTCAGAATGCTGGGGATGATAGTGATGATAGTATGAGTGACATCCACTTTAGTGACAGTGAGGAGGAAAGGGATTTGGGTCTGGATGATGAATTTGATAATACAAATGAGGGGCCCATTGAGGAACCAATTACAGTTGTTGGACCTAGTGGTAGGAAGAAGCCAGTTCCTCCTAAAAGGCCCATTGGGCCTAAGAAATAGTAGCCAATAGGTTCCATTGAGCAGGGGAATGCATTGAACTTAGAACATAGGGATGTTGGGAATGCATTAGACTTAGAACACATGCCTGGTGGGAGTGGACAAAATGACACTGGTAATGTTAATGCAACTATTGTGAGTGATGATGTGCGTAGGATGATGAATATGTTTCTGATGACCTTGAAAGCTTGTATAGGTCTGATGGTGAAGGTGGTGTGGTCAGTAAAGACAAATTTCCAATATTTAGGAAGGAGGACTTGTGCAAGGAATTCAAATTCAAATTAGTAATGGAATTTGCATCTCTGAAGGAGTTTAAAGATGCTATCCTAGAACACTCTGTGTTAAATGGAAAAGAAGTCAGATTTGAGAAGAATAACACAGTGAGGGTAAGGGAAGCCAAATTTTCAGATGCAAGATTGTGATCCCTACACATACATGTGGTAGGGTTTTCAACAATAAAAATGTGAGGCCGAAATGGGTTGCAAGAGTGTTAGCTGACAAGTTTAGAAGCAACATTAACATGAGATTGCAAGATGTAATTGTTGAGATAAGGATCACATATGCTACTGGAACTACAATAGCCACTGCTTGGAAGGCAAGTTCAATTGTCAGGTCTGTCATTGAGGGTGATGCACAAAAATAGTATTCACTGTTGTGGTCATATGCTGTTGAGCTTCTTCGTGCTAGTGCTGGGAATACTTGTAAAATTGGTGTAGAGAGGATATCCCCAACCATCCCACCAAATTTTGGAATCTTCTATATGTGTTTAGATGGCTGTAAAAAAGATTTTGTTAGAGCATGTAGACCTTTCATTGGAGTAGATGGGTGTCATTTGAAGACAAAACATGGTGGTCAGCTATTAATTGCAGTAGGAAGAGATCCAAACAATCGATATTTTCCATTAGCTTTTGGGGTGTTTGAAAATGAAACTAAAGAAAGTTAGAGATGGTTCCTATAACTCTTGCTTGAAGATATTGGAGATATCACCACCAACAGGTGGATTTTCATCTCATATCAACAAAAGGTATGGTGTTTCATCCTTATTAAAGATTCATTTTGTTTAATTACACTAGTAGTTTCTAACTTGCTTTGTTAATTTCGTGATAGGGGTTGATCCCAACATTTGAAGAGATGTTGTAGGGGGTTGAATGGATACGAACATACATCATGAGTAGATTTGCCACTCTTAAGGAGAAGGTGTCTAAGTATAAGGGTGAGGTTATGACAAAACCAAGAAAGAGGTTAGGTAGGGAAATTGAGAACTTAGCAAATTGGTTCTTAACATGGGTTGGGAAACTAAAATTTGAGGTTACTAATAGGCATTTCACCAATAAGTTTGTTGTAGACTTGGCTAGGTGCTCCTGTACTTGTAACTTATGGGAGCTAGTGGGAATTCCATGTAGGCATGCAGTGGCTGCCATCTGCTATGCGGGGGAAAATCCTGAGATGTATGTCCATAGATGTTATAGGAGAGAAACTTATGAATTATGCTATGGACAAATAATTTCACCTATCCATGGTCAAAGTATGTGGCCAAAAACTGATCAAGGGGTCATGTACCCACCCATCTACAAAAGTGGTCCTGACGGCCACAAAAACTGAGGAGAAGAGAGCCTAAAGAAGACCCAGCCCCAACCAAATTAAAAAGAGCAAACACCAAATATGCTTGTGGTTTTTGCCACTCTTATGGACATAAAGTAGAAAATGTAACCTCAAACCAAGAGAAGAACCATCTCCCCCTGCTGGACATGAATCTGCTACTATGGATGGAAATATTGCTCCTCAAACTCAGGTCTTTTCCCAACCAGAATTTACTTATGCTTTTCAACCTTATTATCTGTTTAAACCAACAGGAAGCCATAATTGTACGGGAAGCCCCAACTCAAGAGACAGCAAGTAGGCCAGTCCAAGTGGCAATAACTGCACAAGATGCTAGCACATTAGATCCAAACCCTGAAACTGGATCAAACCCTGATAAAATAAGTAGATTATAAAATGATAAAATAACTGATGTATAGGGACAAAATTTTCTAGTTTCCTTAAGAAAACATGCACATGATTCTCAGGGTGAAGGTAGCCAACCAAAAAGATAAAGGAAGAGTGCTAATGCAAGACAGCTTATTCCTAAGTCAGTATAAAAGGAAACACTTCAGAAAAAATGCATGAAGAAAGGTCCCACACCAGTTCAAAAAACTCAGGTGAATGCACAAACTTTCTGGTTTAATTAGAGGGTTGAATTATTTATAAAAGAACAATTGTAACTTTTACAGACTCAAGCTGAGATTCAACATAATCTCCATGATGCACTATCTGCAAAACTTAATTCTTCTATAACTGATCTGATAAATTTTTCTGTATAAACATTTCAGACTTTTCTACTATATCCTAATCCATGAGTATTCTCATAATTTAATTTTAAATGAGGTACTAGAACCGGGTAACTCAATCCCCTCCTGCAAACTACATCCAGTCAGCAAAGGATATGTAGAAAATCATGGTAAGCTACCTATTAAGCTCTTTTTATGTTATGTCTGTTGCACAACACCAAACCTTTCATGGAATTTGTAACTTTAATTGATGCAGGGTCTAAGGCAAGTGCTTTTTGGTGAGCAACCTGATTGGAATGTTGTCACCGAAGATATCCCCATATCTCCAAAACTTCTTCATACATACAACACAGTGCAACAACTTTCAGATTTAGAAAAGACAATGACCACTGGTGAAGGAGGAAATAGTAGTAAAGATGGAGGCACCAAACCTACTCAGCCAGTTATGCCATCCCAGAGTGATGGTTGCAACACAAATGGAGTAATTCCCACTCAGACAAGTGGGACTGAGACTTGATTCTTTTCCTAAAAGACTCACATGGGACCATGCTTTAATGCAGCATATGGACAAATATTGAATAGACATTAGGTTCCTTTTTTTGGGTCGAGGACCATTGGTTGTAAAGTTATGCTTCCTAAATATTTTAAGCTTGTGCTTTTTGGTCTTTATTATGTAAAGTTGTAAAGTGCCTCTGGATGCACAATTAAGTACATTATTTTGGTGTAGTCAAACATTGTTAGGTGATGCAGAATTAACTGAAATTGGGTTTTTGGATTATGTAATTACTCTTGTGAGTGAGCATTATTATCTTTATGTCAAAGTTTGATTCTTTCATGTTGTATACTTGCTAAAAATTGGATAACAAAGTGAAAATTAAGCCAAAACATAGTCTTAAAACTTCACATTAATTTGGTAGTTACAAAAGATACACAAGTTAAATGCTGCCTTACAAACCTAACAATACTACCCTAACTAGTACAAATGGGTGAACAACCTTATAAACCAACCTACACTAAGACCCTACACACTTAATTGAGGAAAATATACATAGACAAATAGTTAGTGTCCAAGATACAATCATAACAATAGTCATTAATCTTCTAACAACTCTTTCCTCAGTCAACTTTCTCTTCAATTTTGTAACTTTGAATTCCAGATCTGCAACCTCTAACTCATAGCGTCTCTGACCCTCCTTATTTCCAGGTTTATGCACGTCTTCTTCCTCGCACCAACGAAAAAAGTTGCAACCTTGACCACTCTGCTAAAACATGCCAAGTTGAAGGTGAATGTTAACAGAAAAAAAATGAATGATGAGGCAAAAGAATAACACTAAATGAAGGAGAATCTTAACAAGAAAAATAATCACTTACGTTTAAATTGGGGCATCTCCAAAACGTCTTCCCTGGGTTTGTCAAGGTGCTTGACGTCAACAATAACACCTCTTTCCCACACTTTCATACCATGCGCCGCGAATGAGAAGAAGAAGATGATGATTTCATAATTGAATGCTTCTTCTGTAACATCCCAAAATTAGTACCTAGAAAATATAGTGAAAGCCTTAGGCGGAAAATCCTATCGAGAGGAGGAAACTAGAAGTAGAAAGAGAGCTCAGAGGTTAAAGAGTAAAATTTAGGGGAGAGATAGGGAATTTAGTGAGAGCCATGGGTTTTAAGGTGAATCTAGAAAAGAAACCAAGTAATAAGTTCGATACAACTCTAACTTTAACCTAGTAGGTGTCACACCCTAAAGTTGAGGGGCTAACAAGGTGATGAGATAAGGAATAAGACTGAGGTTTCGGATGAGGAAATTAGATTGAGATGGAAGGAATTACGGTTAGAGAGTGACGATATTGAATGGAAAAGGGGAACTAAGAGTAAGATTAGAAGTACAATGGGTTTTCGTAAATGAAACCAGGAGAAAGGGGGTATCAAGTGGTGGGGAAGACTTGGAATGGAAAATTTGGGATTCCATCCTACAGTGGGATCGCTCAAGCGAGAGTAGTCTCGCTTGAGCGAGAGGGTATCTCACTCAAGCGAGCGGGTCCTCGCTTGAGCGAGAGAGGGGAGCTCCAGGGGGTGCTCTCTAACTTCGGGCTCGCTCTAGCGAGCGGATTCTCGCTTGAGCGAGGGAGCATTTTCAACAAGGTTTTGTTTTGCTCGCTCAAGGGAGCAAATCCTCGCTTGAGCGAGAACGCACGGATTCAGTTTTTAAAAACAGAGTGCTGGGGCTTTTGGCCCTCATTTCTCTCATTTCTCTCTTTTCTAGAGAAAGAAGCTAGAGAGAAGAGGGAGATTGAAGGGAGAAGCTTGGATTGAAGCCACCCACACCATTCAAGGAGCTTGGATCTTCATCTCCAACCCTCCATCTCCATCATTTCTTGCCTTGAGGTGAGTGTGGTTCACCCACTCACTTTCATTTTGAATGAATACCCATGTATGCTCCTTATTCTCACTTCCCTTGCTTATATTATTTGATTGTGGTTGATTAGAGATGAATCTTGGGTTGATAGTTGGATTGATTGATTGTATGCTCTCATGGCTTAAACCCTAAGTTAGAAGATTTGGGATTTTTGTGTAATGGTTGTATACTGATGATGAGACCTTGGAGGAGATATACATTCATGCAAATGCTCATGCTCATGAAATTATTGTCATGTCTCATGTCCTTAATCCATTCATGTTTAAGAAAATATTTGGGTCTTAGGACCTCATGTTAAAAGAAAAGATTTGGGTCCTCGGACCTCATGTTTTGAAAGAGAAGAATTGGGTCTTTAGACCACCTAACAATAAGAGGAACGAGGTAACCACATGGACCTCTCGGCCAAAAGGAAAATAAGTAATCCTCAACCAAATTGATGATATGCATTGCATCTATACTTGATAATAAGACTTAATCATATAAGTGTCCCTGAACGACGGTCCTTGGTCACGATGCAGAGCACTCAAAAGACGTAACAGTGGAAAGACGCCCTAGGTGTAGGTTAAACACTTGATTGCTCCCTGTGGGAGGATTTGATTGATTTACTTGTTATGAATTGCATCCTCATATGGTTAGATATGTACTTGTCGAGGTGTTTCATCTTCACGTGCTTGTAATCCCCACACTGTATGCATGATCACATTCACGGGGACGAAAGTCTCACCACATTTTTTGGATTTCATTTTAGATGTGTAGGACCTTGTGAACCTGATGTATGGCCGGATGGCTCAAGGACTCATATGGAGGATTAGTCACTTGACTTTTGGTGTTACCTTACTAGGAGGCTTTTGAATTTGTATATGTGTAACTGTAGGCTGAGTTTAATAGATATTAGGAGTGTTGTGATTAAGCCACCGATTGACATTTGAATTGTAACTCGTGAATTTCGTATGGCTGACTTCCACTTATGTAAAGTTGGATTACTTAAGCAAGATTGATGTGTTTGGTTGTATGTCGATATCGATAATGGCGCAAAATAATTTCATAGAATCGGGATTAGTGCCTCCAACGTGCATTATTCTTGAATTCATAAATTAGGACGTTGCATCTTCTCTTGCCCAAATCTACGACCTTTCAACATTGTTGTTTATGGCTACACTCGAAAACTACGAAGCTTTAGAGAACCAGAACTTTGGAGAAAAAAACCAAACATTTGGGAATTAGGGATTGCAAACACTGGGGGTTAATAGGGATAGGAACGGGGAATTTCACTTAAGAAAAAAATGAAAAAAAGGGAGTGACAAATCACACTAACACGTGGTATCTTGTTAGCATTGTTAAACAGAAGTGAATGGCAGAGATGTCTTTTAGGCATTTCTTAATTCGTGGGAATGATTTGGAAAAAAAATTTGGAGGGATAAAAAAGATATTTAAGGCACATATATATAAATTTATTAATCTTGTTATATTGTGTCTTGATATAGTTAAATGGTAATGTTTAATGATTAATTTTATACCTATGTGGATATTAGGGTGTTGGCATGAGTACAAACTTTTTGTTTAGCGTGACTGTGTGAGTATGAGAACAAACAAAACAATATTGAATCTTACCGAGTGCATATTCATTATCATCCTTACTTCAATAAATTCTTTACCAGCTTTCCCGGCTCTAGAAATAACCTATTTTTTTTTAAAAAAAAATAAATGGACTAGATGCTTGACTTGTTCACCATCTAATGAGTTGAACTGGCTGATTTAATCGTGTTTAAATAACTATCATTCTGTGTTATAAATATATTTTTGTAAAATATAAAAAAAATTAAATAAAAAAATTGAAAATATAAATGTTTGGAAGTTTATTTTTGTCTTAATTCTAAATGACATTTTTTTTGTCTCAATTCTATATCACTTTATTTTATTTTTGTCAATGTTCATTCTAAATAACTGATAGCATGTTTGATTTAACATTGAAACATGGTAAACTCACATTTTTAACAATAGAATTAATTGCGTTGGGATTCTAAACATGAGTTTAGTCAATTTTAACACCAAATCAAATACACATAGAGTGACGTCGTGTTACTAGTGTTTACCTAGTCAGATAATTTCCCTCTCTCATATTTAAAAATAAAAAACTGAAAAGCCTTATTCAAAAAGGAGAAAAAAGTGAGACCAATAAAATCTACAGGGAAATGAGTGCCTGAGTCAACTTGCCCTTCTTTACTCTCTTTGATATGAAGAAACCTTGTCCAAGCACTTAAATATATACTCCAACACCAACAAACAAACCCACTCACTATTATTTTGCTTTGCTTTTATTTTTGCCTCTTCAAACATGAGAGGCTTCACTACCCTCCTCTCTTTCTTCCTTTTTTGCTTCTCCACTTTACTCACTTTTTTCTCCACACCTTCAACCTCTTCCGATACCTTAACAGCAACCCAATTCCTCAGAATCAACCAAACCCTCTCATCCCCAAAAGGAATTTTCGAGCTGGGTTTCTTTCCTCCCACCAATTCCATTTCCACCTGGTACTTGGGCATATGGTACAAAACCATTGATGATAAAACAGTGGTTTGGGTCGCAAACAGAGACACCCCACTTCAGAATTTCACTGGGTTTCTCAAGATAACCGAAAGTGGAAACCTCGTTCTTATCGACCAATCCGAGAAACCCGTGTGGTCCTCCAATCAAACCAAAACAGCTACCGACCCAGTTCTTCAGCTTTTGGATTCTGGCAATTTGGTTCTGAGAGAAGCAAACCAGAATGACCCCACAAAGTTTCTGTGGCAGAGCTTTGATTACCCAACAGATACCTTGTTACCTGGGATGAAGCTTGGTTGGAACTTCGACACAGGCATGGAGAGGCACATAAACTCATGGAAAATCACAGATCAAGACCCTTCAAGCGGTGACATTTCTTTCAAGCTAGATTACCGTGGCCTCCCAGAAATCTTCCTGTGGAGAAAAGACAAGAGAATATACAGAAGTGGACCTTGGAATGGTAAAAGATTCAGTGGGGTACCAGAGATGCAACCTGTTACAGATTCTATTAAATTCATGTTCTTTGTAGATGAGCATGAGGCGTATTATACATTCTCAATTGGGAATGAATCCTTGTTTTCAAGGCTCTCTGTGAATTCAATTGGGGAACTTCAACGCTTTACATGGATACAAAGCAGACAAGTTTGGAACAAATTTTGGTATGCACCTAAAGACCAATGTGATAATTACAGAGAGTGTGGTCCATTTGGTATTTGTGATACAAATGCTTCACCGGTTTGTCAGTGTGTGAAGGGGTTTCGCCCTAAGAACCAGCAGGCTTGGAATTTGAGAGATGGATCTGATGGGTGTGTGAGGAACACAGAATTGGGGTGTGGGAGTGACAAGTTTTTGCTTATGCAGAATGTGAAGTTGCCAGAGACAACCAGAGTGTTTGTGAACAGGAGCATGGACCTTGTGGAGTGTAGAGATTTGTGCCACAGGAATTGTTCCTGCACTGGTTATGCCAACATTGAGATTATCAATGGAGGAAGTGGTTGTGTGATGTGGGTTGGTGAGCTTATAGACTTGAGGCAGTACCCTGCAGGAGGACAAGATCTCTATGTCAGATTGGCAGCTTCTGATGTAGGTATGTTGTTTCTTCTACCCTCTACTTATTTTTTTAATAAATGTTTGAATTTGGGGTTTGTGCGTTCTGGGTTTGGTTTTCTGTTTCACATTGATATGGAAATTAGGTTTGAGAATTAATAAGGCATATGCATTTGGCTGATTGAATTTGATAAAAATTTGTTTTTTTTTCTCCTTTTTTTAAAAAGTTAATCTGTGAATGACTTGAAAATTCTAACTTGACTCTTTGGAGGGGATGGTTCTGGAATAAAGAAGATGTTATTTCAGAAGTTTGTGGAATTCATATTGATAAACTTCACTAATCAATCTCTGGGCAGAATATTCTAACTCAAGTGTTGGAAAAGTTTGTAAATCCACATCAAAACACACACCTACTGATAACGTAGTTGTGTTTGGAAATTTGTTAGATGTGAATTTTAAAACACGTTGAAACTACTACTAATAACATTATTATAAATGTAGATTAACATGATTCCAAACATACTAAAAAGACTGGATTAGAACTTGTTTAACGTGTCATCTTTCTTAGGCTCAAATCTGTCTGTACTTTACTCTAGGCTATAGCAGTACAACCAGTACTCATTTGTCATGTTGAAAATGAGAACTATATATTCTTACATTTAGTAATAGAATAATAACTTTTAGAGAGAAAATAAAACTTTAATAAGTCACCTAACTTAAGGTTGGTGGGTGAAATATTCAATTGAAATCTAAAATTGAAGTTATAATAAGTAGTACTATTTTTAACGTGCTACTGAAAGCTTTTAATGAAAAGAAAATTTAAATAAAACATTTTATAAAAAATTATCTAGTGCAACATGAGATACACATAGGCAGATTGACTTTTGTCTTAGAAAATACTATTAAGATAAATAAAAAAAATCTCTCTAGACATTGGAGTTCAATTTATTACAAAAAAATGAAATTGTATTTGTTTTATGATGACAAAACCAAGAACTAAATGCCAATATGAAATAATAGTTTCAGAACAATGAAAGTGGGAAACAAATTGGTTTTGATTTCTGGAAGGAAATGAGTTGGGATTGTGTTTTTGGTTGGGGCCTTGAGGGGTCAATTTTAGAGTGTAATTGGAAAGTGATTGGGATGTTGCATGGCACGTGAATGAGGCCAACGCAAAACATACATTACGATTAGAAGAGTTGAATGAGGACAAACCAAAACGAGTGTTGCGTTGTCCTCAGTCTGTAGGTACCCCACGTGCTCTTCAATGTTCCGGGTCCCATTGCTTTCAAGTATTTTCGTTTCAGGGTCAAACTCTTCCATTTTCGTTATTATTACACAATTTTTTTTATATAAAAAAACAAATCTGAGACGTAAAAAATGGAAAATACTAATACTCTCTGAAAAAATCTGCTACAAGTTTCAAGAAAAGTTTTACACTATATCATTATAAAACTTTCAATGTTACGTTAAATTGAATATTAAACAGTGAAGAACTAATATGAAAATAAGTCTAATGTTGCAAAAATTATGATATCATGTGTGGATAAGATAAAATTAAAAATGAATACAATAGGTAGTAATTATTGTAGAAAGAAGGTACGTACCATTTTGTTTTAAATAATTTGCGCATTGAAGACTTTAGAGGCTCAATAAGAAGAGTAGGTGAGATGATGATAGCTTGATAGTTTAATGTTGAGAAAGACAATATAATTTAAAGGATAAGCCATTAAAAACTTTAAATTTAAACGAACATAAAAGTAGGTTAGGGTGATAAATTTTTTTTAAAGACTTTGATTGTTATGGGTATTTGTTAAGTAATTAAGATATTATACCTAGTTTGTTACATGAGAATATAACATTATTCTTATGCAATTATAATGGTGATCTAATTATAATATAGTAGTCAGAGTAAGTAATCATTTTAACTAACTAAAAGCTGAAATTAATAGTTGAAAGTTTGTCAAATCATATCAACTATGTTTAATAAAGTAGTATTTTTAAGTATTTACTAGTGTTTTTGAAACACTATTAAGATTTCAACTACTAGCTATTTTTTTTTAAAAATTTCATCCTTAAAAATTTTATTAATTTTCAAATTTAAAGTTTTGGTTCATTAATTAATTATGATCTATCAATCATTTTATAGTTATCAATTGTTTTTCCAAAAAATATCCAATTCAATCATTTAGTTTTTTAACATTTAGCTTTCAGCTAATTTTTTCAGTTTTCAACTAACTTATTAACTAGTTTTCTCAACCTTCCATTTCAATGAGATGTAAGCTTAAATTTGTACTTGAAAAGCTTATCAAACCATTTCAACTTTATTTGATAAAATAACCCCTTTTTCAGCTACCAGTTGATTTTTTTTTTGCAATTTTATCCTTCAAAATTTTTATAATTACCAAATTTAAATTTTAATTGAGTAATTAATGATGACCTTATCTATCATTTTATAGTTACTTGTTAATTTTACTAAACATTTAATTCAATCAACTAGTTTTTTAATAATTTGTCAAACATTTATTAGTGAATGATTTTTATAATAAAGTTGTTTGTCAAGTACAAGCATAATTAACTATTACTTAGCAAAGGCATGTGAATGAGATTAGTTATTGTTCTATTATTATTAAATAACATGTTGTTATAGATATGCATTATTCATATTAAAAATTATATTACATTATGTGTTATTACTTTTAATAAATAATGTATTAACATATCATTGGATAGTAAAATTACCAAAATACCATATTATTGAATGACTATAAATTTTTTTACATGAATCGTGCATACCCATGAAATCCTTTTTTACTTTGAAATTAGACATTTCATTTATCTAAACTTTGAATGGCTATAAGTTTTACAATAATTTTGAATTAAATTAAATTTATTATCATATTAAATTAAAATAATAAAATTTATAGGATATAATTACTCACATTAAAATAAATTATTACCACTCACATAATTAGGTTCACGTTGGTGTCAAAAAAAAAATTAGGTTCACGTTTATTTTACTTTATTAAATAATGAACATCTATACAGCTTATATCTTCTCACAAACCGCCACCGGTGAACTACCTTCCCAACATTAATGAGAGAAAAGGTTGATGACGGCAACTAAACTAAAACTTGCATATCTGTCTGTTTGTTGGTGAGAAAAATATGTGCACAAACTGCATGACATGACTCTTGTTGCCTTGCCATGATTTATTGCGTGAGTTAATGGGATTAAATACACTTGATTATAGGACTTTATTAAAGTTTTTGTTATCCCACTATAAGGTTTTGGTTTTCCTAGATTGTTGTCCAGGGCGGTGATTTGGGCCCTCTGAATTGCTGTGTTGTGGGCCAACCTTTTTGACTTGTGAGGTTTCCTTGGGCCACACCACCTGCACTTTTTAACACCTACGCTTGCCGTCACACAAAGCTCTCTCTGTGTTTCACATGTTTTTAAGAGGAAGATTTTGCATTTATTTTATGTGCAATCATCTTCCTATTTGTAGTTATCTAAACTAAATTAAATAATGGAGTTCTCTTTTCTTAGTTATAATACCTGCACCATCATATGTTTTAATAATATGACTACTACTAGTAATAAATGCATGGTCACAATTTTGTTGAAGATCACATCATAACAAGTATGATCCTATTGGAATTTGACATAAAGAAAATAGTAGAGTTTAACGGGGAACAAGAAAAGGTTAATAAAGGTAAAGGTGGAGCATTGTTTGAAATTTAGAATTTAGAATCAAAATCATCTTCCCGCGGACAATGAAAATTGGTAGTAAGGATAGGGATTTGGTGAATAAAGTGGAGGCCACCACCTTCTGTGGTAGGACCCAAAGAGGGATTTTTATTAGCCTTTTTGTGACTGATTTTTTAATAGAAAAAGCCATGATTGAAAGGAAAAGTAGAATCAATCTGAATTTAATTTGGTTAGCTTTTTCTATGTTCTTAGAGCAAAATTATATTGCTACTTTGACACATGATCCCCTTTGTTGCATAAATTCCATGCAAGCACCATGAATGTTCCCTTGTACTTGGTAAAATAAGGATAACACTTTTTCTAATTGAGCTTTTTGGTTTCTTTTAAATTGGTTAATTAGAAGTGTGACATGCCTTTATGTCTACACTAATCATCAATCACTTTGTACTTAACACTGTTTTGTTTTAACATCTAAACCAATTGCAAAGTGGATATCTCAGCTAAAAAAAACTGTTTCTCTCAGATGACATAGGATTTGGAGGTGATTCTCACAAGACAAATACAGCTAAGACTGTAGGCATTATCATTGGTGGTGCAGCTTTGATACTTTTGGCATTAGGTCTCTTTTTCTTATGGAAGAAGAGGAAGTTGCAATGTATATTGAAAAGGAAGACTGAACACAGAGGTAATACACAACACAAGCAGATTCCCACATATAAATAAATGTAACATGGTATCTATGTGCAACTGTGCAATATGATGAAATGTTTTACTTCTTGTCCCTAAACTAGGTTCTTTAGAAAGAAGTCAAGATTTGCTAATGAGTGAGGTGGTGTTCTCAAGTAAAAGAGAACAGTCAGGTGAAAGGAACATGGATGACCTAGAGTTGCCATTGTTTGATTTTAATACCATAACAATGGCTACAAACAACTTCTCTGAAGCAAATAAACTTGGACAAGGGGGCTTTGGTAGTGTTTACAAAGTAAGTTGTTTATTGCCACCACGATAAATTCTAAGAATCATTTATCAATCAATGAACATGATAGGAATAATTGTGGTTATACCATGCAGGGCAGGTTGATAGAAGGTCAGGAAATTGCTGTGAAGAGATTGTCAAAAACTTCTGGGCAAGGTGTTGAAGAATTTAAGAATGAGGTCAAGTTAATTGTCAAGCTTCAACATCGAAATCTTGTTCGGCTGCTTGGTTGCAGCATTCAGATGGATGAGAAGATGCTAGTGTATGAGTACATGGAAAACAGAAGCCTTGATGCTATTTTGTTTGGTGAGTTATTTCAACATTATGTATTCAGGTTTTAATGTGTATTCAAATACTTGATATTTATAATAAACATGATCCAGACAAAGTAAAAAGATCCTCACTGAACTGGCAAAGGCGCTTCAACATTATATGTGGAATAGCTAGAGGGCTTCTTTATCTACACCAAGATTCCAGATTTAGGATCATCCATAGGGATCTCAAGGCAAGCAACATTTTACTTGACAAAGAGATGAACCCAAAAATATCAGATTTTGGGATGGCTAGAATTTTTGGTGCGGATCAGACAGAAGCAAATACAATGAGAGTTGTTGGAACATAGTGAGTATCAATGTAATACACAAATAATCTCCAACAAAACAAACTTTGTGATCTTACTGATTGTAACTATGTTTCTCATGTGCAGTGGTTATATGGCCCCTGAATATGCTATGGATGGGAATTTCTCAGTGAAATCTGATGTTTTTAGTTTCGGGGTTCTTGTGCTGGAGATCATAAGTGGGAAAAAGAACAGAGGATTCTATTTTGCAAACAAAGAATTGAATCTTCTAGGACATGTATGTGGAATCTGATGTTTTTACTTAGTGTGTGTTTGGTTTACCTCAAAACCATAGTAGTATTTGCTCAGATCCACGTTTCAAATGTGGTTTTGGGGTAAACCAAACACGCTATTGTAGTGTGTTTGGAATCACGTTAAAATGACATTGGATCCACGTTTGCAGTAACGCTATCAGTAGTAGCTTCTAAGCAAACGTGTTTTGGTTTGGAGTCCACAACTAACGAGTTTCCAAACACACTATTAGTTATAAATTTAACAATATCATCTCCTGCTTACTAACAAATAAATTGATTGTGATTTCTTAAAGGGGTGGAAGCTGTGGAGAGAAGGAAATGCATTGGAACTGATTGATTCATCCATTGACAAGTCATATTCACCATCTGAAGTTCTTAGATGCATACAAGTTGGGCTCTTATGTGTACAAGAGCGAGCAGAAGATAGGCCAACAATGTCTTCAGTGGTTTTGATGCTGAGTAGTGAAACTGCAACAATGCCTCAGCCAAAAAACCCAGGGTTTTGCCTAGGAAGGAATCAAATGGAAACTGATTCATCTTCAAGTAAACAAGATGAATCATTCACTGTGAACCAAGTCACTGTCACAATGCTAGATGCCAGATAATGAAAGAAGCATTAACTCATCTAGCACCTCAGTATATACCAAAAAGTTTATAAGATTTTGTAAGTTTTCCATCATCTAATAGTTGTGACATCTTTGAGATCTAGTTTGATCTTGCTTTTGTGTAATATGTTACAGATACCTTCATTAAATTGTGCTATATATAGGTTTAAGATATTTTCTATTGGTCACATCCAGTTTCATTATGCACTCATGGTATTTTTCTCCATGTCTTGCAGTTCCTGGATCGTGACATTATTTAAAACTAACAGAGTATATATATTTGGGCCTTTCCTTTATAGAAAGATTTGTGTATCCACATTTCATCATTAACACAACTCCGCTTAATCCCTTGACCCAAACCCACCTAAAATATTTGAGTTAGACTCTAACCTTCCCTCACAAGGGAAAAAAAAAAGGCTCAAAGCAGTTTCTCGTTGTATGATCCAACATTGGGTTAAGATGAGAGTCCCGGTCAACTTTTGAGTTACCTGATCTCTAACTTGTGTGTATAATATTTTACTACCTAAATGCCTAATCCCTTGACCAAAAAAAAATGCCTAATCCAATTTTATCCGTTTATTTAGGATTTTTTTAGTTCAACCTCCTATTTAATTATACATAAAATTTTGAGTTGTTGAACTTTTTTATACTTTATTTATTTAAAAATTCATTTTACATGTAAAATAATGTATTATTGTTCTTTTCGTAATGTCTAGCATTAAGTTCACTTTTTTGGGTGTATAATTGAAGTTTGTTTATTCAATAAATAAATAAGTGAAGCTTTAAAGTATATTTGAAATTTCATATCAACTAATTATAAACACAAATGACAAATCAATCTACCAAAGGCTGTAATTCAATTGGTAACGCAAGTTGAGATTGTGGTAAAAATCTCGATTATAAAAAAAACCCAAACCAATCCCAAACAACTCATTTTATTATACACCATATTCCGATGTGTTACAAAACATGTCCCGATTTTATCAAACCTCGGAGAATAAGAACAAAAATTGGTTTGATCCCAGTTCTAGATGTTTTTATCTTAACTTCAAAATGTCATTAGTCTTAAGACAAATTAGTGACACTTTGGGACGGTATGTTTCAGCATCACCGAAGATGGTCAAAGAAAAATATGCTAAGTTATCATTAAAGTGTACAGATATCTCTGCGTTATAGGAAACGTCTTTTGAAAATTTTAATACTTAATCTACATGTAAGATCAGATTGACATTAAAAAAAACAAAAAACAGAAATCTCCCCTGATCAGAGACTAACTTCAAGTGGCAACTGGCATCTACAAGCCTTAATTGTATTTTTTATTTTTTGTCCTTTATTATCATCAATCCGCGATTTTAGTCTCCCTACTTTTTTTCGTGATTTTGTGATCTCTTGTAATTCTTAACTCTAAATGTAGTTCAAAATTTTGGTTCTTCTATACCTGCAATATGTGTTAGAGGGACCAAAACCACAAATTGATAATAATAAGGGATCAAAATCGCGGGAAAAAAAATATGGAGACTAAAATCATAAATTAATGATAATGGGGGATAAAAAATGCAATTAAGTCATCAGTGAAAAAGAACTGGCAAAGTTCCTGCACAGTTGAATCATGTTTCTTAACTAAACTACAAAATTAAAAACCCTGAAACACACACATATACACATGTTATTATCATAAACAATTGCAAAATTTCAATTAAATATGTTGTTTCTCAATTTATCAATATACACGCAAAGTGCGTCAATCATGCTTCGTATAGGAAAACAATCATATCATCAGTTCATCACGCGGAGTACAAGAATTAGATCAAGTTAAGACTTAAGAGTCACCCCCAGTACTACTGATGGCAATTGACCCAGACCCTGTGGGTACGCGTAAAAATTACTCATAATGGATAGGGTAATTACCCACTAAATGGGCCTGGGTACGGGTAATTATCGGCACTTTTTAATGGGTGGGGGTGCGGGTACTATGGTACCCTACCCTACCCATACTCGCATTTATATAATATATATAATTAATGTAATTTATATACGTATAATTAATTTAATGTATATATATATTTATATTATTAATTACTATTTTTCCAAAAAAAAATTAATGTTAATATATATTATAGTCACCAAAAAAATTATTATATATTATTAATTTAATTAATTTAAAAGTTATAATTTTGTCCTAAACAATAAAATAGCAAAACATGAATTAATTTTCATTTCCCCTTCCATTGTTTTAATCTTTCATTCACTTCCACGTACCATAGTTGTTTTATAGGTTAAACTTGGATGATCTGTATAGTATTTTCCATTTATTTTTTTAATTAATTTTCATTTTGTAATCAATTTATTATTTGTATAATTAACAAAAGTGCGTGAGTGGGTACGGGTACTTGAGTACCCAGCGGATAAGGGTACGTACGAGTATTTTTTTAAAACGCGGGTATGGGGATGGGTACTATAGTACCCTATTCAAACCCTACCCATTGTCATCCCTAATCCCCACCGCATGAGAGTGAATAAGTGATGTGACTGGAATCTTTTTAAAAATCAACCCATGATGAACCAATTCAACATATTAAAGATAGGATAAAATACGTTTTTCCTTTTTTCCTGCTAGCTCAATTTTAAAACCTTATTTTATATATTATAATATTTTTAATATTCTTTTTATTAAAATATAAAGTATTAGTTATATAATAAACGTAAATAAATAATAAATACTTTTGCTTTTAATAAAAAAATTCATTTTTAGAAGTCTATTCTTCTACGTCCTAAGACTTGATTTTATCAAAAGTGTACTCGGAAAACTCCTTAATTCTAGTCTATTATGTTAATTAGATCTACTAAGTTGCTAATATGTCTAATAAACTTTCATATTACCCTTTGATGTTAAATCTTGTTTAATCTATGTGGATGTTAAGTCGATTTATTAAAAAATTGAATTCAATAGCAAAACTTAACAATCCTAATTAATACCAAATCGTACAGGTGGTGTGTTTTAAAAGTAGTATAGGGAAATAGAATAAACTAGCAAGTGATTCGTTTCTTCGCATGAGTAAATTGATGGTATGATTTATGTTGTCCGTGCTTCGCACGGGATAAAATATTAGCTATCATAAATACTTATATATTAAGAGAATGTGTTAATATAATAATAAAAAATAAAATTAATGTATGAGAAGAAAAGAAAAAATGATAAAAGCAAGACTGCCTCTCGTGGTTCATTAAAAAATTACTCTTATAATAAAACAAATTATACGAATGAATAATTAGTGAAAAAAGAAAACGATAGGATTAAGACTGTCGCTCGTGGAGGATTCTCGTGACTAAAAAAACACTACAATAGAAGCTAAATAAATAGAGATATAATTTTGATAAAAAATAAAAAGAAAGTAAAAAGGATAATAAAAAAAATATTAATGTGTGAGAAAAAATAAAATGGTAGGAACAAGACCATCTTCCGTGGAGAATACCCACAGTTCATAAAAAAATTCTTGTGTAATGAAACATATTAATAAAAACGTATAATGAGAGAAAATATTTTAATATCATAATAAAAAAAGAAAATGAAAATGCGATAAAAAAATAAAATAAAAAAGAAAACGACAGGATTAAGACCGTCTCCCGTGGAGGATTCCCGTGATTCTTAAAAAAAACACTACAATAAAAGCTAAATAAATGGAGATATTATTTTTTTAAAAAATAAAAAGAAAGTAAAAAGGATAATAGAAAAAGAAAATGGTTGGAACAAGACTGTCTACCGTGGAAAATACTTGCAGTTCATAAAAAAATTCTTTTATAATGAAACATATTAACAAAAACGAATAATGAGAGGAAATATTTTAATATCATAATAAAAAAGAAAAATAAAATGACAGGATTAATTAAGACTGTCTCCCGTGGAGTATTCCCTTGATTCATAAAAAACATTACAATAGAAGCTAAATAAATAGAGATATATTTTTTATAAAAAATAAAAAGAAAGTAAAAAGGATAATAAAAAAGAAAATTAACGTGTGAGAAAAAATAAAATGGTAGGAACAGGACTGTCTCCCGTGGAGAATACCCGCAGTTTGTAAAAGATTTCTTTTATAATGAAACATATTAATAAAAAAAGAATAATGAGAGAAAATATTTTAATATCATAATAAAAAAGAAAATGAAAGTGAGATAAAAAATAAAAGAAAAAAGAAAACGACGGGATTAGAAAAATATTTATAAAAATGAATAATAAGAGAAAATATTTTAATATCATAATAAAAAAAGAAAATGAAAGTGAGATAAAAAATAAAAGAAAAAAGAAAACGACATGATTAAGATTGCCTCCCGTGGAGGATACCCAGAATTCATAAGAAAAACATTACAATAGAAGCTAAATAAATGGAGATATAATTTTGATAAAAAAATGATTTGATGTTTTTTGGAAGAAAAAATAAAATGGTAGGAACATGATTGTCTCCCGTGGAGAATACCCGTCGTTCATAAAAAAATTCTTTTATAATAAAACATATTAATAAAAATTATTAATTAGAGAAAATATTTTAATATCATAACAAATATTATGCATATACTTTATTTTTAATTGAATGAATTAACATGAACTAAAAATAAATTGGTGCGGATGAATTTACTTTTAATTTGTTAGCATCTATATCAAAATAGTTAATTTTATAATAAAAAAGAAATCTAAATACAATATATATGTGAATATTAAAACCCATTTTGATAAACTAAAAGAAATTTTGATTAAAACTCCTCAAGCACTATTAACATGTTTGGTTTAGCGTTGAAACATGGTAAAATCACGTTTCCAACGCTAGAATAGTTGTGTTGAGAAATCCAAACTTGAGTTTTTAGCCACAACACCAAATCAAACACACACTATAACACACTATATCCTATTGAGGTATATTTCTAAAGCCTAATTACGTGTGGATCACTCTTTGCCGTATAGTCAATATACTTTTTGGATATATTCTGTGCTAGATACATGTATGGAAAGCAGCCTTTACAACTTTATGCTAGTTAGTTAATCATTGACTAGATATACTTCATACACCGCAACTTTTTCTTCATTTTGTTTTCTCCTCACATTCGTGAGACGTTACTATTACACTGAATAAAAAATTATAAGAAAGCAGCCAAGGCAGAGTGATGAGGGAAAGAATGCATGTGTCCAAAGTTTAGTAGTCAAAGCCGAAGTAGAAGTCTTGTATGTACCTGATTATATGTTGAAGAGCAACATTAGAGTCAGTGTAGTGTGAACACTCTTGTAGCTTCATTGTTTGTTCTATGTTACTCTACATAGTAGTATTAATCCTGATAAAATGCAAGAAGGGCATGAAAGAGGAACTCTGCTAAAAATGTTCTATGCCCTGTCATGGACCAAAATCATAAACATAACAATTGGTTGCTTACCTATTTGATTCTACTGCTTCTCAGTTTCTCATTTTGCTCTTGTTCTGATACCTTATTTGCTGACAAAGTCATAACAGATGGTGAGCTTCTTGTTTCTAAAGCTAAAACTTTTGCTCTTGGATTCTTCAGTCCAGGCAAGTCCACCTCCCGTTATGTTGGAATTTGGTACTACAATTTGGCAGAACAAACTGTTGTTTGGGTTGCAAACAGAGATAGTCCCATCAATGACACTTCTGGGGTTCTCTCAATCAACCCAGATGGAAATCTAGTGCTTCACCACAACTATAGCACCTTTCCCATTTGGTCTACCAATGTTTCAGCCACTCAATCAAACAGCACCAATGTTATAGCACAGCTCTCAGATATAGGAAACCTTGTTCTGATTCTAAACAACCCCAAAACTGTCATATGGCAAAGCTTTGATCATCCCACAGACACCTTGCTTCCATATCTAAAGATGGGGTTTGACAGAAGAACTAACCAGAGTTGGTTCCTCCAATCCTGGAAGACAGATGATGACCCAGGAATAGGTTCCTTCACATTGAAATTCAGTTCAAGTGGGAAACCTCAGATGTTTATGTACAACCAGAACCTTCCTTGGTGGAGAGGTGGACATTGGAATGGGGAATTATTTGTGGGTGTACCTAATATGAAACGTGATATGGCCACTTTTAATGTTTCTTTTGTGGAAGATGATGACTATGTAGCAGTCTCATATAACATGTTTGATAAGTCCATTATTCCCAGGATAGTAGTTCAGCAATCAGGTTTCTTTCAAATATTCACTTGGGATAACCAAAAAGGTCAATGGAACCGTTACTGGTCAGAACCAACAAATCAATGTGATAACTATGGAAGCTGTGGATCAAACAGTAACTGTGACCCTTTGAACTTTGAGGACTTTAAGTGTACTTGTTTACCAGGTTTTGAACCAAAATTCCTACATGATTGGTATGAGAACAGAGATGGGTCAGGAGGGTGTGTGAGGAAAAAAGGTGCATCTGTTTGTGGGAATGGAGAAGGGTTTGTCAGAGTTGAAGGCTTGAAGGTACCTGATATATCTGTGGCAATTGTTAAAAGTGGTTTGAGTTTGGAAGAATGTGAGAAGGAATGCTTGAGAAACTGCTCTTGTACTGCTTATGCAGTTGCTGATGTGAGGAATGGTGGAAGTGGGTGCTTGGCATGGCATGGCAATTTAATGGACACACAAAAACTAAGTGATCAAGGCCAAGATGTATTTGTACGTGTTGATGCAGTTGAACTAGGTATTCCCTCCCACTATTTTTCTTTATGAATCTGACACCACATAGATTTTCCAGGGTTATGCTTTAACCTCTTTGAACTTGTTTCTTTTTATCAGCCAATTACTACAAAAAAAGTAAAGGAGTACTTGCTAAAAAGAGGATGGTTGCAGTTCTGGTAGCTTCTTTACTTGCAATTGTCATTCTCCTCTCCTGTATGTATTACCTGTGGAAGATAAGGAAAAAGGGTATATGATTTACTTCCAAGGATAATATCCCTGGCTCTTTATATTTCATTATTATTTGCAGCTTGTCCTACAAAGGGTTCTACATAGCTCTGATTATAAGCTTAAACTGTAATAACTATGCCTATTGCAAGAAAAATTTTGTATCTATCAGTTTCTTAGGTTTCAGCTATTCTTTTTTGTGGAGTTCAACTATTATATGGATTGTGTACTTCGGTATGTTAATGATATTTACACAGTCACTCTCTAAATTTCATTTGCAACTGATAATAATAAATCTGTTTTAATTTAAAAATAATAATAACAAAGAGGGATCTTTACATTTGCAACACTAGCTAAATGTAGAATTTAAGATACATCAGCATATATATAAGCTAATTTATATTGAAATGTTAAGCACAAGTATATAGAACACCAAGGAATATTTCCCCCTCTAAGACAACAGAAGTTAACTTGTTTTTCCCTTATTTCATATAGAAAGAGTCATTTATTGTACTAACAAAAAAAATGTAAGAGGAATTTATTCTACAATGTCAGGTATTGTACATTTTTACTTCTGAGTGACTGATTTTTTTCACCATTCTTGAGAATGCAGTCACATTGTTCAAAGAAGAATAATACCACTCAAATTTGTGAGTTGCTTGAAATCTTATCTCATGGCATTTGTAATTTCAGATAAAATGATGCAGCAGTTAAACAAAGATTCTCCTAGAGAAGAGAATGATGTTCAAAGTAACACACATCCAAATCTTCCCTTTTTCACCTTTAAAACTATAATGGCAGCCACAAGAAATTTTAGTCATGAGAATAAGCTTGGTCAAGGTGGATTTGGCTCTGTCTATAAGGTAACTGAAACTCTACATATATTGAACAACTATTGTGAGAAGTGAGAACATCCTTTTATCTCTTTATTGTTCTTTCAATCACATTGTAGAAAAATAATGCAAAAATAGTGAAATTCTGTTTAAATATTTCAGGGCTGCCTAGTTAATGGACAAGAGATAGCAGTGAAAAGATTGTCCAAAGATTCAGGTCAAGGGACAGAAGAGTTTAAAAATGAAGTTACATTACTAGTTAAACTCCAACACAGAAATCTTGTGAGGTTGCTCGGTTGCTGCTTTGAAAAAGAAGAAAGGATGCTAGTTTATGAATACCTACCAAACAAAAGCTTGGACTTCTTATATTTGGTATACCTTCCTCCATTTACTCATTGTTTCCCCAGTCTGAATAAATTTGCATTTAGATTAGCAAATATCATAGTAACATGTTATATGAGACAGCTACATAGTTGTGGGCTCTAGCTATAGCTACTCCATATGACTAACTTAAGTTTTACATAACTGTAATCAGGAAACATCAGTTCAAAATTTTTAAGAACGCAATGTGTGGCACATGTTACAGACTATATATATTTCTATTTTCTTTTAAATATCAATATTAGGCCTTCAATAATAAATGAAATATCATCAAACTTGAGATCTTCCCTGCACAAGTTGGATCACTAACACTAAGTGTGTGTTTGGTTAACCCCAAAATCACGTTCAAATGTGGATCTGCCAACCCCAGGTCCACGTTTCAAACATGGTTTTGAAGTAAATCAAACATACTATAAATTGACCATTTTATCCTATTTATATTCCTATATACATTATTTAAAACAAAGACACAATTTATAGATGAGTTTCCCATGCTCCTTGTCAAGCACAAATGACTTATCAGGAATACTTTATTGACTCATGCTTTATACTATACTTTCAGTAGAAATAATGACTCCCTAATATATACAATATACAAATAAAAAAAACATTAAACTGCTTTTCCATTCATAGTTAGATAAATTCCTATGAATTTAAGCTAAGGCTCAATATGCATTTAATGTTTCCCATGATGTTTCAATTTATGGAAACTTCAATGTTTCAATTCAGATAGAAATCAAAGACCATCCTTGGATTGGAGCAAGCGTTTTGAAATTATTTTTGGTATTGCTCGAGGTGTTTTATATCTTCATCAAGATTCAAGGCTGAAAATAATTCACAGAGATCTAAAAGCCAGCAATGTTCTCCTTGATGCTGCAATGAATCCCAAAATCTCAGATTTTGGTATGGCTAGAATATTTGGAGAAGATGAAATCCAAGCAAGAACAAAAGAGTGGTTGGAACATAGTAGGTGTCATACACTTATAATCACCAAGATTAGAGAGATAGATCTGTATTATTTATAATGTTCTAACTATTTTTGTATGATTGTAGTGGATATATGTCACCAGAGTATGCAATGGAAGGGAGATATTCAACAAAATCTGATGTCTTCAGTTATGGGGTCTTACTACTGGAGATAATTGCTGGCAAGAGGAACACAGATTGTGAAACAGGAAGAGCCTCCCCAAATTTAATTGGACATGTAAGCTGAAACAAAAAAAAATAGATACCCTTAAAAGTGGCCAACAAATTAATGGAATATTACTCATTTAAAGATTGTGTTATGCTTTTGTAGGTGTGGATGCTTTGGACAGAAGGAAGGGCCTTAGATATTGTTGATTCAACATTAGGCCAGTCCTATCCTCCTGCTCTAGTTCTGAGATGCATTCAAATTGGACTCTTATGTGTGCAAGAAAATGCTATCAATAGACCATCCATGTTAGAAGTTGTTTTCATGCTAGGCAATGAAGCACCTCTTTCCTCACCCGAAAAGCCTGCATTTTTATTTAATGTCAACCAAGATTTGCAAGAGTCATCAACTTCAGGAGGAGCATGTTCAATAAATGAAGTAACAACAACTACCATCAGTGCTCGCTAAAAGCTACCTCAAATGGGCATTTGGTTCAATACTTTTCCATCAAATGTGAGTTCAGTAGCACATTTGCATAGGTCCTACAGTTGTTTGGGGTGATTGAGAATTATGTGTATTATATATAGCATTTTGTCAACAGTTAATATGCAGCGGAAGACACAATTGGTTTAGAAGGGAACTTGAGATACACTTGTACTATCCTGTAATATATCAGAATGTTACAATTAGTTTAAAATAAACAGACGCCACACACAGGAAGTAGCATCAAGCATTAGTCCATTTAGCATGGGAAGATACAAAACAGAGCCTAGACATGATGATACAAATGCTAATTCAACTGCTTAGTGGTGTTTAGGAATTTGATACCATAATGTTCTTTAGCCTCAAAAGGAATTTGATATGATACTGGTGTGAATCCAACAACACTAAGGTTTGCAAAAATGTTGTCTATGATATAATTCACAAATCACCCTATTCAAAGGGATAGTGTAAAATCAGGGGTGATAAGGGGCAAGGCTAATGACAACATTTTACTTCTTTCTGTAAACTTTTACAGAAAAAAAATGAAAATACCAATTAATAATAGTATCTATTACTATTACTTCTTTTTTTCTCCTTTACATTTTTTATTTTGAAATTACAGTTAAACCTTAACTATAGTTGTAGGCTGTTGTAAAGCTAAGTACCTAATAGCTCAGCAAAAAAACTGGAAGAATATTGTGTTATTGTTAACATTGTATATCATGATAATGATAATGAAACCATATTAATATTATAGTTAACGATTTGTTGCTTAAAATAAGTCTTGGACGGCTTGGACATATACTTGTCATTTATGCAATAAGATATATCATGCAATCAAATGTGATCATGCATACAATCTTAAATAATGGAGGGAAACAATGTGTTTGGCAGTGAGTAAAGTTTTATCTGCTTGAAATCTGATTTGATTAATTTATTTAAATATATGAATATAAACTAATTTTTCAAAGATAAAATTATATCTCAAAAGAATATATACTATAAAATTTGATATAAAATTTTTAATTCAACATAAAAAATATATAAATATTTTTTTTCATGTCTCACGCCTACTAGAAACAAATTTGTAACTTACTATAATTAAGCATGAAAAATAAAAATAAATAAATAAAATCATATTAACCACACTAATATTTATTTGGCCAATTTCCCACTTAGGTCCTAATGAGGGTTTTCAACCTTGTCAAAAATAAAATAAAAATAAAAAAATAAGGAAAAAAGTATATTTTTTCCATCCCTAATTATTGTACTTGGGCTGTTTGTCGGGAGTGAACAAACCAAAATGTCGTTCTGTTGCAGCAGGTCCTTTCTGATTTTCATCAAACATGGCAAATAAATAAGTTTCTATAGGTTGATTAGGCCTATTTGGAGTCCCACGTGCCACATGATCTATCAAATTCCTATAATATACTCGTGCATTATCGACCGTTGCAGCGATACCACCATAAGATGGCCATCCACTCTCTGAAACAACCACTTCCAAATTAGGAGCACCAATCTTCTCAAGTGCTGCATAAAGGGCTCCTAATGATGCATCAAAGAGATTGTGATACTCATATGTACCATCTCTCACCACAACTGTTGGTGAGGTGAATAAGGCATAAGAAAGGTCAATGTTTTTTGTGTCACTTATGTAGCTGAAGTAAGTGTACACATTGGCAAGAAGTGGTGCCCCATTATTGGCAAGGAATCTAACAATTGGAGTTATATAGGAACTTGAAGAAGGACTAAATGCCCCTGAAGATGGAGGATAGGAACTGCCCAACAATGACAATTGTATAGCCGTTGAAACCTTAATTTGACTTTGTAGGTTGGCAGATGCAAGTGCAGCATAAATATTTTGCATTGCAGGCAAAACAAATTGTGCTAATGCATCATTAGGATCAATTTCATTCCCAACAACAATGTACCTAAATTTGACATCTTGAGAGTAATTTTGTATATATTTTTGGACCCAATTAGTAGCTGCTGCAGCAGTGGCAAGCGATTGAAGGTCTTCATTAGGGACCCCAACAACAAGTTGTATGTTGGATCCTCTTAGGGCCTCAATGGTTGATGGATCTGGGTCATAAATTCTCATTATTCCAATGTTATATGCTTTGTAAAGATCTATCACTTCCTTAGCAGGTGGTAAGTTGTTGGCTACTCGCCCATAGCACACTCCTATTGATTGAGATGCTGCATTAAATGGAAATAAAATAATTTAAGGTCAAAGAGGGAAAGATTAAAATAAATATAGAGGAAGACTTTTAAAATGAGGGGTCAAAGAAAATGTTTACCTGTTGTCTCCAACACACTAAGCACAAGAAGAAGCAAAAAGAAAACCATATTAACGAGATGGAGAGAGGACAAGTTAATTTCCTATTGAGAGATTTTTCATTTGGTGTGGCTTATGATGCAACACATGAGTATATATATACTACGGTCAATCTTCATTATCAATGGGTTTGTGCGTGGACATTAAATTGGTGAAATCTTTTATCAATTGTCTCAATATTGCTAAAGATTTAAAAATTAATGTATTTGTAATTAAGTTTTAAAATATATTATGCATGTATCTTCTATTAATTTTAATTGATAGTATAACAGTATTTTTTATCATTTAAATTAATCTTCAATATAATAGTATTTTTTATCATTTAATTGTAATTAAGTTTTAAATTTATATTTTATACCATTATTATTTTTTTTAAAAAAAATTATATGATACATGAGATACATTTTATTTTATATAATTAAAATACATATCATGCTAAATTGTGTTTTAAAGTACTATATATTATGTTGAGTCATGCATTTAATTATGTCATATTGATGGAGATATCAGTGAATTTTTTAATATTAATCTTGAGATTCTTAAAATATAGATCATAATTTGATGCTTATAAAGATATGACTTTCCTATTTTTCCATTTCGTTGGGAGGTATGACTTTCCTTTTTTTTTTTTTTACATTCAGATACAAGTTTCTTTATTTACATTGTGATACAATTTTCCTTATTAATTTAAATTTAAAGGTGGAACTTTTCTTATACTTTCAGTATTTATTTGGAGAAAGTCACTCCAACACATCAATCAATTATTAATTATATGACTTTCCTTTTTTTCTTATTTATATTGAGATACAAGTTTCCTTATTTACTTGGAAGATACAATTTTCCATATCTATATTTAAATGTGGAAGTTTTATTATTTATTTGGAGATACAACTTTTAATATCTATTTGTACTTTGGAAAAAGTCACTACAACACATCAATCAATTCAACTATTAATGTTGAATATATAAAAGAGAAATGTTAGTTGTACAACATGTATAACATACACGGTAGAGAGAGGAAGAGAAAAATGATAGAGAAAAGTGATATGTGATAGGTGATGTGATAGAAAAAAAAATATATTGTTTAAGTTGTTATATGATTTTTATTATATGAATGTGATATCTCTATAAAAAAGAAAGTTTTTACTAATGTTTACCATGTCAATGACTATTGTAATTTCTTGCATTGACATTTTTTTGTTACGATCATTAATTATCATAAATCAGTGCTCTTATACGTGATTTACACAAAAAAAAAAATGTAAACAAAATTATACATAGTAATTATATATAGCTACGTCATTGTCCAATCACACTCTTAGTCACTATAGATTAGAACTTTTGATTATTAAATACATATTTTACAACTTTTGAAAGTAATTAAATACATAATTATATATACTTCTATTTTCTTATTTTTCTAGCGTCAAACTTATTTCTTATTTTTTAATTAATCAACTCTTTATGTTATAATTTTGAGACCTCATCTTAGAGAGTGGGACACTCACTCACTCTACTCTCTCTCTCTCAATGATTTTTTACATTCTCTCACTTTCTCTCATTGGATGATGAACTCCACTCACACTTGTGAGAGTGAGATTTTCCTTCTAAATCATTAATATTAATTTTCTCTCTTTCCCAATTTGAATTTTAAATGCTAATAAATATATATCTTAAATTTTGGAATTTATTAAGATTCAAAATCTCATTATATTATTTTCTTTTTCAATCTTTTATTAATAAATAAATCTTTATTCTTATCCTTTTTATTTTAATTTTTTATTATATCTTATTATCAAATAATAATGTTCGCACCAAAAAATAATAATGTAAATTTGATTTTAATAATAAAATATAATATATTATTCAAATTAAAAATTAAAAAATTGTTCAAAATTATTTTATTTTTATGTTTTGAATATTAAAAATATTATTTATTATAAATTCAGTTTTAGTTAAATAAAAATATACATTTATTTGCGTATTACGCGGGTTAATGAACTAGTTTATATTCATATTTGATTTCCCTTATGCAATTGCAAAGCTCCATTTGACTTGACATCAATTATTTAATAACATTATATTATACTTAGATTAGGGCTTGTAATGAGTTGAGCTATTTGTAAACTATTTGAGGTCAGTTCATTAAATGTTCAATCAAGCTCATTTGTTTAATTAAACAAACAAACTCAAACTTAAAGTTTGATTTGATTATTTAAATGAGTTAAGTCCAATCTTTATAAGTTTGACATTAACGGCTCGTAAATAGCTTGCTTATTATATATAATAATTAATTAATATAAATAATTAAAATAAAGTAAGATTAGTATAAAAAAGAAAAAATATAAAGTTATAGGTTTATTTTTAAAATAAATAATAAAATAATAAAGTAAGTGAATTACTCTATGTATAAAAAATAATTATTGAAATATTTCTTATATTGGTCAAGAAGTTATGTATCAAACTAGTAAGGAGCTCGTGCAATGCACGGGTTCTATATTCCGAAAATGGGACTACTATAAGCCTATCATGTATGATATAATTAATTCTAGAGCCATGATATTGAACATGGCTGATGTTAATGGATACAAAGAGTTAGATAAAAATTGTTTACTAAAGGGGCAATAATCCAAAAAAAAAACATTATGCAACCCAAATGCGTGAAGTCAGCAGTACTGACATATTTGGAATGTGCTCGAAACATGCTCGAAACGACACTCGAAATGCTTGGAACGTGCTCGGCACCGGCAACGTGAGTGGGAAAAAGTGACTATTAGAATTCTAATGACATTCCAGTGACAATCCCTTCACCCTCTTGAAAAAAGGTTAAAACATATGGGTGGTCAAAGAAATTTTTGTAGAACAACTCCTCTCTCAATTTGCTCTAGACTGGGCATCGCGAGAAGAAAAGATACTACCAGCAATGAGGGCATACATGGCGAGAGCTTCAACAAAAATTAGGATGAGAATCATTCCAACAATTTTTTTTTGTCATTGTTATGCATTGGCTCTGCATAAGGTAAATCCATGTATCAAATTCAGAACAAATTTCAGGCTAATAACATAAAATTGTATATTTAGTCAAGGATATAATCAATTTGAATTAAAAGTCTAGGGACAAATCATTGTACTTCATAAAAGAACAATTACACATTATAAATAAGGGCGCCGACTAGCATGAAGCACTGACCAGGTAGTTCAAATGTAAGGCAATAGAATATATCGTTGGATATATTAATAAAACAATGGATGGTTCAGATGCAAGACCGGTGACCTACAGTGATGTTTGTGAAAATGTTTGTTAAAGAGTCCTTCCATTCTTCTGTAATTGGTAAAGTGAAATTTAAGAAATTGCTTTCTTGCCCATAAGTTTAGGATTAATTAAATTAAGATTGTCATCTTAGGTGGCTAGAGACAGAGGGCAACCACCAACGGTCGAGAGAAGTAACATTATGGTGAATGTAGGGATTGCTCGTTGGTAGCCGTGAAGAGTTTGAGGAGCAAGAAATTCTCCATTTGTTTTCAGATCTGGTGAATGAAAATTGTGCAGTGATGGCTGAATAGGCAGTGGTTGATGGCTGCATAAGAACTGGGTTTGTTGAAATATGGTGTTACTTGTACATTTTGATTCCAATAGTTGTTTCCACCGGCATAAGATTCCACCAGCGACAGTGTGTTTTAAATTTATTTTTTAATTTAGAATGAAAGATTGGATGAAAACGAAGTGGGGACGAGAGTATGTAATGACGTCATCTGATGATGGATGAGCTGTTGTAAATAAACCCAGACAATTGATTGGGTGAAAGTATAGGGTGTTAAATGACAGTGTTATGTTTTTTTTTTTTAAACAGTGATATGTTTAGTAATATGAGCAGAATTGGGTTTTTTTATTTGGACAGTAGGGGCAAATAAGTTGCGCTGTTGGGCCAATCCTGTTGGTGGTTTGTCATTGACCCATTGGGTTAACGCATTTGTTGGCCATTTCATTCATCTGTGAGATTGTATTTAATTTCTTGGGCCAGAGAAGTGAAGATTCGTAGGTCTTATGGGTTGCTATTAATGAAGGAATAAAATCTAAAATTAACTACATTGATATGGTGGAAACAACCCAAAGGCTGATTAATTGATTTGTTTATTTATGGAGAAATGAGGTGATTAATTGTAGTATTCTTTAATTAAGGAAAAGAAAAATAGGGGCATCACATGTAGTGAAATTGCAAAATAAACATTATAATATTTAATGGAAATGCAAAGACAGGTGATGGGTCCGAACGTCAGCTACAGAAAAAGAAGACTACCTAACACAATTACATCGACCTAACACTAAGAATGAAATGCAAAGACAGGTGATGGGTCCGAACGTCAATTACAGAAAAAGAAAACTACCTAACACAATTACATCGACCTAACATTAAAAATCTAATCCAAATAAATGAAATTAAGAAGAACAGAAGCATTCCGATTGCTAAATTTGCTCGTTTTCTCTCTCGAGCTAACTTAAATTGTAGCTTTCTTATTTTCAACGAAGACGTTTGGATGAGGAGGTCGGAGCACTGTGAACATGGAGGCTGGGAGTCTTCAACGATGTCGTTATCATCTTCTAACCATTTGAAATAATTGCAAGTGTCTTTCCTCTGAAAATAATTGTAGGTTCGGTCAATAATTTAGACATAGAAGGTAAAAGATAAAGTGCAGATACATACATTCCAGTTGGGGCACCTCCAAAATTTCCTTCCTGGATTCTTTTTGCTTGTTGATGTGAACAACAGCATTGTTTGTCCACAGCCACAGATTCGGTTTCTTGAGCTGGAGGCGCAACTGAGTGAAGGTTTGTCAGCACCCATGGTGTTGTTGATGCGTTAGGGTTAACCTGTGAGAGAGTGGCTTTATGATTAGTGAAGTAAGGCTGAAAGGAAAGAAAATAAAATTGAAATAGCATAAATGGAGTTGATACCGCTGGCGGTGATATAGTGGGGTAAGGGTGGGATATGGTGTCTTGTTGTGGAATGAAGTCGTTGGTGCTCAGAGGCGAAAACCCGAGGTAGATGAACACTGGGATGGAAAGTGATTAATGAAATGTGGGGAAAGAAGGAGTTTACCATTTAAATTGAAAGAAAATAATAAAATATAAGACAATGGAGACATCAAATGAATGAGTGACAAGTGTCATACGATTGGGCATTAATCTGGGGGCCGTGTGATGCACTCTTTGCAACGTTTAAAAATCAGTTAACGTTTTTTTAATAATTTTTTATTTATGAGGAGGGCAAAAGGAGGAAGGTGATACACTGACTTGTGGTGTTAAAGTAATAATATGAACACTAATAATGTGAATAGTTTTCATTTATAAGTAATAAAGGGTGGTAAATGGAGTCATAAAAAGATTTTTCTGCATTTATGCGGAATACGGTGTAATTAATATGGATTTTCTAAGTGTTTTTTACCTTAAAATTCATAGAAATTAGGTTTTGTTGAGATAAATCACGAAAATTTAACGTGGGCACCGTGAAGGCGTAAGTGTGATGTGGTGTGAGTTTCGAAACATATCGTGGTGGGGAAGTCGGTATATTGAAGTGTACTGCGTGTCATAATATTATGGATGAGAAGAGAAGTCAAGAGGATGCACAAAGCTTTGTTCGGCACTTGATAAGGTTAAGTTGCGATAAAGGGTGGTAAATGGAGTCATAAAAAGATTTTTTCTGCATTTTTGCGGAATACGGTGTAATTAATATGGATTTTCTAAGTGTTTTTGACCTTAAAATTCATAGAAATTAGGTTTTGTTGAGATAAATCACGAAAATTTATCGTGGGCACCATGAAGGCGTAAGTGTGATGTGGTGTGAGTTTCGGAACATATCGTGGTGGGGAAGGACTGTAAAGGCCTTGTTGGTATGACTAAGAATGAGTAGGTTTAGGGTTAATAAACCCTTTTGGTGTTTGTGTTGGTTTCTTTGAAGCAGTGAAATAGTAGCAATGTTATATGGTATGTAGCAGCCATATCATGATCAACGGTGGTAAATGGAGTCATAAAAAGATTTTTCTGCATTTATGCGGAATACGGTGTAATTAATATGGATTTTGTAAGTGTTTTTGACCTTAAAATTCATAGAAATTAGGTTTTGTTGAGATAAATCACGAAAATTTATCGTGGGTACCGTGAAGGCGTAAGTGTGATGTGGTTTGAGTTTCGGAACATATCGTGGTGGGGAAGGACTGTAAAGGCCTTGTTGGTATGACTAAGAATGAGTAGGTTTAGGGTTAATAAACCCTTTTGGTGTTTGTGTTGGTTTCTTTGAAGCAGTGAAATAGTAGCAATGTTATATGGTATGTAGCAGCCATATCATGATCAACGGTGGTAAATGGAGTCATAAAAAGATTTTTTCTGCATTTATGCGGAATACGGTGTAATTAATATGGATTTTGTAAGTGTTTTTGACCTTAAAATTCATAGAAATTAGGTTTTGTTGAGATAAATCACGAAATTTTAACGTGGGCACCGTGAAGGCGTAAGTGTGATGTGGTGTGAGTTTCGGAACATATCGTGGTGGGGAAGTCGGTATATTGAAGTGTACTGCGTGTCATAATATTATGGATGAGAAGAGAAGTCAAGAGGATGCACGAAGCTTTGTTCGGCACTTGATAAGGTTAAGTTGCGATAAAGGGTGGTAAATGGAGTCATAAAAAGATTTTTCTGCATTTTTGCGGAATACGGTGTAATTAATATGGATTTTGTAAGTGTTTTTGACCTTAAAATTCATAGAAATTAGGTTTTGTTGAGATAAATTATGAAAATTTATCGTGGGCACCGTGAAGGCGTAAGTGTGATGTGGTGTGAGTTTCGGAACATATCGTGGTGGGGAAGGACTGTAAAGGCCTTGTTGGTATGACTAAGAATGAGTAGGTTTAGGGTTAATAAACCCTTTTGGTGTTTGTGTTGGTTTCTTTGAAGCAGTGAAATAGTAGCAATGTTATATGGTATGTAGCAGCCATATCATGATCAACGGTGGTAAATGGAGTCATAAAAAGATTTTTCTGCATTTAGTCGGAATACGGTGTAATTAATATGGATTTTCTAAGTGTTTTTGACCTTAAAATTCATAGAAATTAGGTTTTGTTGAGATAAATCACGAAAATTTATCGTGGGCTCCGTGAAGGCGTAGTGTGATGTGGTGTGAGTTTCGGAACATATCGTGGTGGGGAAGGACTGTAAAGGCCTTGTTGGTATGACTAAGAATGAGTAGGTTTAGGGTTAATAAACCCTTTGGTGTTTGTGTTGGTTTCTTTGAAGCAGTGAAATAGTAGCAATGTTATATGGTATGTAGCAGCCATATCATGATCAACGGTGGTAAATGGAGTCATAAAAAGATTTTTCTGCATTTATGCGGAATACGGTGTAATTAATATGGATTTTGTAAGTGTTTTTGACCTTAAAATTCATAGAAATTAGGTTTTGTTGAGATAAATCACGAAAATTTATCGTGGGCACCGTGAAGGCGTAATTGTGATGTGGTTTGAGTTTAGGAACATATCGTGGGCACCCTTCTCTGTTATATATATCATATTACGTATATCATATTTGTTTTTTTAGGGTATTTCAACTTATAAATTAGTTATATGTTATTTATATATTTAAATATTTTAAAATTTTTCATAAATTATTTATAAATTAAACATTTAATTTTTAAGATTTTATATATATTAGTCATATATTATTTATAATATTATATGTATATTATCATATATTATTTATAAAATTAAATATTTTAAAATTTTCATAAATATTTTCTCCCTTATCTATTTCACCCTTGTTTCTTTTCAACCAAACAAATCATTTTTTTCACCATTTCTCACTTATTACTCTCTACTCTATTTATCTCTTCTCTATTTCTCTTCACCCTATTTCTTTCTACTCTACCAAACACACCCTTTACGTTTATTAACGTTTAAATAATGTGATGACATAACGGTCCATTGTTTGGGCAAAGCAAGCAGTTCGACGTGGTAATGTTAGCACTGTATTGGTGTTTATTTTATTTTATTATAAAATAAAAGTCGCAGATCCATTACTTGTTGTTGTTGATAAAATTTGAAATCCGTGTTCAGTTGTGGGGAAGATAGAGGGGTTTGAATTTGATTGAATCGCACAAGATAGGAGTCATAAGTGGTCACAGTTCCCTATGCTTGTTACAGACTGTGCATTTCATCATAGCGTAGCTGTTAGGCTTCAAATCTGTCAGGTACTTTGTTTATGCAATGTGATAGCATGATGATCGAAGTGAGTAGTGGAAGGTGGCATGAGTGACAGGTTAAGACCAGATTGCTAATTTTATACAACAGGGATATTATTAATTAAAGTAATTGAAAATGGATGTGAACCCACAGGTAGACATTTCTTATTTCACAACCCACACAACCTATTTAATTGTCCCTTTTTTAATTAAAAAGCGACGGTTGAGAAATGGGACGGTATGACTCTCGGACCATGGATATATAAATATCCTCGGTGGACAACTTGTGCCATGGTCAGGGAAAAGGTTCAAACAGTACATAGGAAGAAACCTGAGAAGGTCGATGGTCTTACTGCTGGTTCGGTGTACAATTTTTTTTCAATAAGGCCATTGTGTGGAAATAAAGGGCATGAAGTTATTTACTAAATTATTTTTTAATTCCATCAGACCCTGTTATCTTGATTGAAAGATTATTGTTATTGACTTTACACTAAATCTTTTGTTTTATATGTGATTATTAACAATATGAATTTTGTAAGGCTTTAATGCTATTATTAGCTGTAGCTTAAAAACCGTTAAATTTATCCTGTTTAATGAAAGAGAAAATTTTAATAAATTTTTGTATAGAATTGTTAACAGGTGGAAAAAGTGTTTATTAACAACATGAAACAGGAATTATTTAAATGTTGTATAGATTTGCTCAGTAAAACAAAGATTAGTTTTTTAGTTTAATGAAAATATTATTTTAAATACAGTATGGTTTTCTTCAGTTGGAAAAAATGAAGAGTCTCACAGTTTGAAATTAATTTAATATTGTTTCCACTGGTTACAGGACATGTAGCACAACCTAATTAACTTGTAAGACTAGTCCTGCTGTGAATAACCGCATTGAATGCTCCTTGCATGGATGGGGAAAAATATCTCCCTCCTTGAGCACAGTGAAGAATGCTATAACAACATCGTAGGAGAAGCTTCGGGTGATGTGAAGGCAACCCCTTTTGGGCCTGAGGTATGTCAATTAAATAAAAAGGGCAACAGAAAGGCCCAAAAAACTTTTTTCCTTTGTCTTATATTATGTTTCGCGCGCTTTGTCTACCTTCTCCACCCTGTTTACATTCATTCACGTTTGAAGAAGCTTTAGCTTGAAAAATGGAAAATGAAATGTCTCATAACTTGTTGGACGTCGAACTGGAGATGCCACCCACTGGGTAAGCCACAACGCTTGTTTGTGAGGGTACTTATCCTGAACAATTTATGAACGTTGTTTTCTTTTTTTGGGAGTAGGTCAGTGGATAATAACGAACTCCATACCCAAAACACCCACGTGCTGGAGGAGGAAATGCTTGAACATGAGGTAGTGGTCACTATCTGATTTTAACTCTGTCTCCACATTTAATAGCTTAACGGCATGAGGATGGAACTAACTGCTGAAAATTTAATGCATTTCGTATTGTAGGTATTTATCCAGCAAGAATCCTCGGAGGTTGTACGTCCAACGTGCACGTGCGAGTTAATGAAGGGTTCAGTGAAGGTAAGTTCCCTAGACATTTATTCCTTGAATATTACTTATTCCGGCCACCATAGCAAAGTAGAGTAATGTTTAGTTGGAGTACATACTGAAACGACTTCATAAAATATGAAAACCCTTGTTAATAAGTATACACAAAAGTAAGGTATTCATGCTAGCATGGTGACACGTTATATTTATTCCTTTTTTAGCGGATTGAAGGTTTGGTACAAGAAATGGCTCACACTCAACAAATACTCCTTAAGAAGGTCATACACATAGAATATTTGATGCCATTGACCTATCCATTGGACTGCTTTAGCTCCTTGGAGAAGATGAACCCTAAAGGTGGTTCTGTTTCAAATATCAACACAACTGAACTTAATCCTGAGCGAGCGAGGAATACAGATGTGCTAACACCAAATAGCACGGGGAAGGAGAAAATTCAGACCATTGTTCAGGAAGCGGAGAAAGAAGGGCGCTTGGTACACGTCTTGGATGATGAAGACGTAGACTGTCATGCCCTGGCACAAATAAAACACAGGTTGAGTGCATCCTTGGCCCCAAAGAAGAACGATAATGAAGGAGCACAAGTCACCCACTTCGCCCAGACGGAGAGGGAAAAGGTATATGGTAAGATTGAGAAACAAGACTACATCCCCCAAACGTTGAAGTACAGGCGTGCACCTGTTGATAGGGTTCGTGATTTTTTAAACATGATTTCCTTCTTGTTTGACCATTCTAAGTATGAAGTACAAATGATCTTATTTTATTTCATTTTACATGTTTGAAAACAGGCTGCTGATGGCTCACAAAATGCAAGGATTGCAAATCTTGTTCGTCAACTATCATTCACTAACACTGGAGAAGGTTCAACATTCAAACGACCAATGGAGGAGCCTGTTACTAAGCTGACACCAAGGAAAAGGGTTAATAGTTCTACATACACCTCAACTGAAACTTCAACGAAGGAGAAAGGTGGATCCAGTGATTATAAGTCTGATGCACGCAAAGCCAATGATAAAGGGGCCCCTAAGGTCTGAAAATGATATTAATATGAGGGACTTATTTTTTTCACAATGAAATTCTATGTTTACGGTGTCAATTGGATTAAACTATTGGCATCCTTTGCTACTTACAGGTAATCAGGACATCCTTTAGGCCAACCAAAGACATGAACCTCACACAAGAGCAGGCAAAACTATCCGCCTACGTGTTCTACTATAATAATGATCCAAGGTGAAGTGCTTACCTAGTGTACGTATCACATTTTACTGGTCCCAAAATATATGTCAGTGTATAATGATTTGAAATTTTCAATTTAGTGAGGTTATATTCAAGTGTCGGGGATTCGTGGGCACAATGAAGGATTTTGGTACATTATCCCCGAATAAAACGATCGAAAGTGAGGTAAGTAAAATTGAAATAATGAACCAAGATATTAGTAATTAGCATGGTCAATACATTGTTGCTTATTAATAATACTGTGCAATTATTTTTCATAAAGATCATAACAATGATGGCAACTAAGACAATGGCTACCCAAGAAAAATTGAGCAACCCTTCGGTTTGGAGTTTCCCACCCTCTTTCCATGTATGTATCATGTTATAATATGTTTATAATACATGTTAATATTTAAAGTAATCATTTTTGCCCTTTTTGGTTATTAATTTTAACCAATGAATAAATGTTATCAGCAAGATATAAATAGAGGAATGAATATGGACGATTTGATGAATAAGTATGTCAACCTATGGATGCCCCAATACTATGACTTAAAATATGTAAGCACTTCTCCATTATGAAACTCCTATTTTAATTGGGTTCTTTTATGACACTGGTGTAACTTTATATTATTTGTATACCATGTTAGATCTACGTGCCAATTAAGGAGTGTGGAGGACATTGGTACCTAACGGTGATATCAATTCAGGAAAAGGTTGTGTATCATCTTGACTCGTTGTTGGATCCCAAAAACGTTAACCCAAGACGTTATCATATTGGAAAAGTGGTACGCAGAAGGAGTTATTAATGTTTTCTAATTTTTTTTGTTATATCAAGTGGTTGTATTTATTACATGACATGTGTATTGTCTAATTAAAACATTTGGTACACATAGTGTGAAACTCTTGCTGCAACTCTACAATCAAAACATTTTCCTCTTGAATTTGGTAATGGATTGGCTTGTGTTGATAACTGGGAGGTTACTGATGCACCAGGATTAGGCAACTGCGGAACATGGTTAGAAATTTAATAGTTTTTCAATATTAGTAAACAAAGTTTTTGAATCTATTAATTTTTAACCCTAAACATTATAACTACTCATCATGGAATATAGGTCCAACTCTGCGGTATGGATTCTTGATTGGATGAAAATGGAGGACACCTTTCAACCCAACATGATTGGAGCTGTAAGTGGATGTTTGCATTAGTAAATTGTTCCTACTTACTAAAACAATGATTTTATAGCATCTCATAATGTTATTGTACATGCAGATGAATGAAAAGATTGTCAGAATGAAGATTGCTATTGATCTACTTAGTGGTGAACACAATGAGTGTTGGGAGACACTTCAGGCTAAGGTCCAAACATTTTGGCGCTTGGCGACATAACCAAGTGAAAGCAAACTTTTATATTGTAGTAGCCATTTTGGGGTTAAAGGCTCACCGCCAACATGTCTCCTGCTTTTTGTATGTACTATGATGCAGTACAGGACTTCATTGCATGTTTTTTTTGGGAAGCTAAGTATGATGGTGCTAACTAAGGCCGTATATGACGGGCTCTCTGAATGCTCCTTCACAGACTATGTGTTTATGTGAACCAATGTTGTTTTTATTGAATGCATTTTGTTTAACCTTATACATTTTTAGCCAGGGTTAGTGTTTAATTACTATGATGTTGCTATGCGTAGTTTGCAGAATTAAATTCGAACCATGAAGCAATTGTTAAACTATGTGTTTATTGTTTAATGAAAATTGTTATGTTTTAGGGTGTTGATGCCAAGTAATGGGCCTTGAATCAGTTATACTTGACTAATTTCTTTCTCCATCCGCTGAATATGGTACCTGATTTAATGGGCCTACATATTTGCGCGCATGTGAGTTAGCTAACAAAAGTAAATCAATTATTGGGCCTGTACATATTTGGCCATGCATGTCCATTAACGAAGTCCCAAGTAGAAATGTAACCTTGCACATTGCTTATCGTCATTTTGTAGCAACGACATATACTGTGCAATTATAGTAATGAATATAAAATAAAAGTCACTTTAGCCAACCAATGTTCGTCACATGATACCACCGGGTAAGCCATATGGATTTACCATGCTACCATGACACAATAAAAACATCACAAGCACTCAATCACATGCAACAATGGACCTGTATACAAGTTTCGACTCATGTCGATCTACAATGTCCCATGGTGAAAAAAAAGTAATTGCATATTTAGTCATCAAATCATTTCTCCCAATCAATACACCAAATTAGTACATTTAATATAGGATCAATATAGTGTTTGACAATTACACTGGATACAATAAAAAAGGTGTCCATTACAGTACCATTGTTCTACACATGAAACCATTACTAGCCATGTTAACCTTGCTACCAAGTCAGATAAACAACATCAGGTCCAGTAAATCACATTCCAAAATGCACTTGGAAACAAATTTTCAATGACATGCCACAATGGACCTGCATACAGATTAAGAATCATCAGGAATTTTTTTACCTAAAAAATGGAAGATTCAGGTGTCAATTACATCCACAGACAAAACCCTAAACAAATAAAGATTTACGGTTCAACAAAACCTATTACCAACAAAAAATTCCTTCCATGTAAAGTGCATAAATCCAACCATCATGCATTGAAAAATAAACAATAAGTATGTACTTACTTAATTGTCATGAAAGCTCGCACTGTACCAATGGTCATCTTCCTCCCCAGGGTCATTTCTTTCATCTGCAGACTGTGACATTTGTGATGCTTGAACTCGTAATGGACATGTCACCCTATTATGCCCAGCTACTCTACAATAGCCACATTTCGTAGTTCGCTTAACTCTCAAACCTGTTGAAGAGGTGCTTCCAACTCCGCTTCCTTTGTGTCTAACACGCACCAGGTCCCTCAAAAATTCATGCTCACCCTGTCTTGACTCTGATGCATGAGCCCTTTCAGCTGCCCTGCGAGCTTCTTTGGACTTTAATTCTAACAAAGCCTTCTCCCTTGCAACATTAAATTCGTCTACACTATGTGCATCAAGATCAGCCATCTTCCAATATAACTCTTTCATAGCATCAGTTCTGAAAAACTTTTGGGCATCCCAACACATAGAAGGCTCACCATTATTAGTACTTACATTATCCTTTGCACCTTTGGTCCATCTTTTAAGAACCAAACTTCTAGGAAGCTCTTTCATGTTCAAATGGTCCAGAACAACAACAATGTGTGCACATGGTAACCCATATGACTCAAACCACATACAAGGGCATTTAAACTCACTTGTACACGGGTTATAAGACACATTATATTCCTTCCCGCCCCCACGTTTTTTGCACACAGTGTATATAAAAACAGAATACAACTCTTTACACCCAATAACATGCAACATACTAGCCTTATCTAGCACAGGACGAAATAGAAAAAAAACTTGCCTTGTTAGAACCTTTGCAGCAGATTCCTCAATAGATACAAGACTGCTTTGCAGCACAGGATCTCCATGTATGGATGCAAAATCATCTTCCATCTCTTTGAATCGCATACGCTCTACACATTGATAAAAGTGCTGCAAAAAGTCACAGATATTATGCTTTGAGTGAACAAATTTTGCAAGCTCTGAGTGCAATCCTTCACACCTTGAGGTAGTCCTAAACCCTGCAAAGAACTTTCCCCTCATGTAAGCTGCAACCCACATTTGCCTCTTCTCATACATGGCCCTTACCCAGGCCTTATCTCCAACCCCAAACTTTGCAACCATCTCAGTCCACCTTCTTTGAAACTCTCCGACATCACAGGTCGCAAACATGCAAGATTCAAACTCAGTGGTGAAGGCAGAAATTGCCACACTAGAGGTTGCATTTCGAGCAAGGTGCCATGCACACAACCGATGATGATCCCTTGGAAACACTTCTTTAATTGCATTCTTCATTGCCACATCTCCATCAGTTATCACCGAGCTTGGCATTTTTCCTTTCATAGCTTCTAAAAATTGTCTTAACAACCATACATATGTTTCCTCCGTTTCATTCGCAACAACAGCACTAGCAAATATGGTTGTTCGATTATGATGATTAACGCCAGAAAACACTACTAACGGTAATTTATACTTGTTCTTACCGTAAGTGGCATCAAATGCTAGCACATCACCAAACACCATGTAATTTAACTGCATAATGCCATCACTCCAAAACAAGTGTTCCAATCTACCGTCCTCAGTTATGGTGTGTCGATTAAACATAGAGTTATCCTTCAATCCTAAATCACAAAGGTACTTCACAGCTGAAGAAGCATCTAATTGTTGAAGTCGCCTTTGTTGGGTAATTTGGTTATATAAATCTTTCTTTCTGAATCCAATCTTTTCATACCCACCAGACTGGTTTGCAAATGCACCAAATATTTGGGGTGGCCCAATACCAACCTTCAACATAGTGTTCATCTGATTCACATCAGCAGGAGCCATCCTTCTATGAGCAGGTAACATTGCACAAAATCGTGGGTCTAATAGCTCATGGTTATGCTTATCAAAGAAATATGAGCAATACCACAATCCAGTGTTCATATCAACATGAGCCCTAAACTCTGCTTTGCACCCACATCTAGTTCTTGCTTTTGGCTCTCGCTGAGGTTCAGAGTCTTCAACCCCACTTTCATCACGGAATCCTTCCCTATAACAAAAATGATTTCGTTGCAAGATCCTCCCAGTTCTTCTACTAGTGATAATCTTACCTTTCCGGGCTGCAAATCCGTTTACCCTGGCATACCAAGTATAGAACATAGTTGCCACTTCTAAATTAGCAAATTCATATTTTACAATCTCATGTGGGCTGAAAGCCAACAAATCCATATCTTTCATGTCTTCGAAGCCATTAATTGTAATTTTTTGTACTTCCTCATCTTCCTCATGTGCATTATCTTCCACATTCCTTTCCTCCCATTCGGCATCAACCAACACAACACCTATGCCTTCCTCATTCACAAAGTAACCGTCACTTCCATCATTAAAAACAACATGTGATTCGACACTATCATCTACACGTTCATGACCATCATCCTTGAATTGGACTGACATGTTCTCAAAACCCTGCCATAAAATAATCACCATTATTCACCATGTTCGATTAAATTATTAAACCCAAAAACTAAACATCAATCAGCAATACCTTACCTCAATTGTTACATTCTCTTCAACTATACAGTCAAATATGCCGTCCATCACTACCTCCTGACAACAATCAGTTCACACCATCAATAACGGAACAAAAACACTCACCACATAATTAATACTGTCACATGAGAACCGTCAACGGAACCTATACACCGCTCCGTTCAAATGCTAATAGACAGCTAACAACCCTCTATCATTATTTCAAAAAACCAGAACATTTCCTTTTCTTCAAGAAAACACACAAAAAATAGACAGAAGACCAATAAATGGGACAAACATCACCGCAACGATTCACAGGTTCAATGAAAACTAACCTCAGCGACCACAATAATAAACGACTTCAACAAAAAATTAATAAGCTTCACAGCCGTCAACAATGAACTAACCTGCCAGACAATCGCGATTTTTACAGACAAATTGTGTGTCCAAGTTGCTCAATGTGAATGCAATCCCCCGAATGAAAATCGCAGAGGGAGACAAGCCCGACAGCACTAATGAGTTCGTCACACTCGGCCCTTCGAAACCTCTCCTTCTTCGCCAAAAATGAGTAGCGCAGAGGATCGACCCAGGAAATAGATGCCTTAGTCTCCGCCGTCGGCAATTAGGGTTTCTTGTTTTAGTCTCAGCTCCTCAATGTTTCGATAACTTATGTGGATCTATTTCAAATTAATTAGTATATTTCATAAAAAGACAAAATTGGGTCTAATTTGCAAATACAAAAACTTTCAGCCCCTACTGCATAAATAACATTACTTTATCTTCTAGGTAAACAAACCTGGTATGACAGGTCAATTTTGTTGCCTTACGGTTGGAACACCCATCACGATGCTTCACCTTAGTCTTCACCATAAATAAGAACAGATGAAACCTATGTGTTTATTTGATATAATGCACAGCTAATGCACTAAGTGTGACATAGAAATTCTATAGGCTTTAGAATAAGAGAAAATCGGGAAAAATATGGTCATCTAAAAACCAGTTTCAAATTTAATCATAGATCAAATACTAAGGCAGAAGAATTATACCTAACACCAGCATCACCAACAATACCAATAGCCATGCCAATAGAGAGGCCAGCCAGCCTGCAGATAAAGACCATAGGAGACATGGGCATAACCACCAAAGAAGTAGTAAGATTTGGCCTTGGGGTTAATACCAGTACTGATCATGACAACAATAATAAGGCCATAAATACCCAAAACTCCAACCATAACAACAGGGAAGGTAGACTTCACCAGCTCTGGTCTCATCACACCTATCGAACCTATCCCCACACAACTCTTTGCTATACCATAGGCAGCTCCTATAACTTTCTTCATCAATTCAAATGGTAGTATTAGTAATACCAATCATGATATGAGAGAACCAAGGGCTAACAAAGAAGCTCACATCTCTAGTCTCTACCAATCACTTTCAAAGAGCCTATTGCCCTCCCCCTCAGTTTGATGCAAGGAACTCAAGGCCAGTCATTTAAGATCCTCCAAACATGGACATAGTTCACTCAAAATGCAATGGTTTCTTTAAAATATGACTTGATATTAATCCTTTTCAATATGCTAAATGTTTCTTTCCAAGGTCTATACAAATAGCTTGTTACATAAAAAAAACAAAATGATTAACAAAACCCAAACATCTATAAGGTTTTTGTCAAAAATAGTTATTAAACTTGTGATCTATTTACTAAGCAAATTATCAAAATCCCCAAAGATGAGTAATGAAGCAGTATACACATATAATATACACCAGAGGTTCAAAATAAAAAATAAAAAGAAAAATTTAGACATAGATCATGAATGAAAATTTTTCATAATTTACTCAAAATAGTAGTCAAACTAAATTCAATAGTAGTGTACACACCAATCTAAAATTAAAAAGACTAAATTTGACTAATCATCACAAAGCAAAGGGTACTTTTGAAAAATACAAATATTTAAATAAATAATGATTGGTATACAAAAAGCAATAATGTTGAGAGTTAGCTTGCCTTTCTTTATTGAGGTACATAGAGTGCCATTAAAATAGAGTCATTGGATTTGAATAGCTGTTAAAAGAACCTGTATACTAGAAGACTATAATATACTTTTTCTATGGCAAACCTGCTAGCCGTGGAAGAGCCATTTATCTTTACGTTGTTCAGGAAATTCACTATGCTTTTTTTATGTTCCTTCTGGTATGTCATGATAACTCGGTTTTCATATTTGGTCTTACTTTTTCTTTTGTTTTCCTGATACTCAGTGCACCTAGTCAACACAAATATAGAAAGTACTTGTTTTTATAACAATTTGGGATCAACAACCATGCACCTTATTTAACATCTCATCAGTGAAAAAAGTTTGCACAAACTGTGCATCAACTAAAGCTATGAAGGGAAGAATGAAGGTTTTGCTTTTTTTAAAAAAGTCTACTTGGAAAAGATAAATTAGATTTTACATGTTTGGATTAACTTCATTAACTTTGACAACTTTAACATTTTTTAAATTTGAATGAAATTCAACAAAGAGAGGAGTTGAATGTTTACCATCAATACCATGACTTAAATTAGCTTAAGATAGAACAAACAAAGAAAAATAAAAAAAGCAAGCTAGAGATAAATATTTAGGAATTGCTTTTACAGGTAAAATCCAAATTCAAATTTTAAATGTACTCTTTTGTGTAAGATTCTTTTTACTGCATAACTTAATCATGAAAATATCAAAGTTTCAACATACCAGAAAACACTATTGGTTGTGCCTGGGTGCAATGGTAAATCATTCCTCTTCAAGAGTTTCATTACTCCCCCCAACAGTTTAGTATCATCGTGGTTCGTAGCACACAACTATAATTAATTACAGTAATTTACAATGGGAAATAAGATAGAAATGTGGAGAACACTTTAAAAAAGTCAACAATCCGATTTCAAATTCACATTATAGAACTATATTGTATAAAAAAAAGAAAAATGCATCAAATGAGTTCATTGTGGGAATAATTTTGTTTTTGAAAGAATTTAAAAGAAACAATAAGCAAAAAAGTAACCAAAAATAAAAATTAAGGCGAATGCATACCAATTTGGCAGGTGCAGCTTCAGTTCAAGCAATATTGCCGCAGAACATACGGTTGAGTGTTCCCGAAGAAGCTAAAAATAGGAATTAAAAATAATCTGCTTCAAAATTAACAAAGAATAACAAAAATAAATTAAGTCAAACGAAATCTAACCACTTTTGAAGCAAAAAAATATTAAAAGGAATGAGGGAGGAATAAAACTAACCTTGCATCAAGGTGTGAAATGGAAACATCATAGAACTTGCATCAAACCTCTTTTGCAGTTATAGATTCAGTGGTAGATGAATGGATTCCCTCACGCGACTTTCATCGAACACCTATCGACTAACCAATTTTTTTAATTCATAAACTAACCACGTGTCATTTCAAAAACCCAGACCTCCCTAAGTCCCTGTTTTGTGCTCACCATCATCATTTTCTCCATGTTCTGCCTCTTCACGCCAAAAAATTACAGCAATAATGAAATGTATAGCATTTCCTAAATTTCTTGCGATCCATTGTAGATCCATCCACCAAACCACTTCCAAGCTCTGTCACGAAATCAAGCAGCACCAAAGCGCTGGTTCCATCGAGGAGAAAGGTAAAAAAAGTACAATGAGGGAGACAGAGGCAAACTAAGCATGAGAATGGCTGAGGATTTTATTACAGAAGAAGAAGAAGAAAAAGAAAAGGAGAAACAAATAAGGGTTTGTGAGGAGAGGAAGAATAAAAAGCGTTTTTTACTGAGGAAGAAGAAAACATTTTCCGAGAAAGAAGAAGGAGAAAGTGATGAGGAGGAATGAGAAAATAGAAAATCAGAGGAGACTGGTGAGGATTAATACCGAAGAAGAGGTGGAGGAGGGAGAGACTAAAGGGAAAATAAAATGTTTTCACAAAGATAAGGGGGTGAGGGTTCAACTAGGGAGATAATGAAGAAAAAGAAATATTTTAAAAAATTGTTATTTCACATAAAGTAAGTTGTGCATTTCAAATTAAAAATTCAAATTAACAAAATGGGGTCCACCTAATGTACACAACCAAAAAATTTGTGTAAATTTCCACAAGTTTATTTGATCGAGTATTGGCAGTTCCTCTAGCTTTTTGTAAAAAAAAATCTTTATTCCTTTTATTTGGGGGTCCCTTTATTATTGCTTTTTGTAAACATAGACCCCTATGACCCTACCCCTAGTACCCGTATAATACTTTACTCACCTGTAATATACTAGGTCTAAATTCATTTCCCATTTGCGGCCATTATTATACAGAGTGAAGGTGAAGGTGAGTCGGATGGAACTTCGTCGGTGAGCATTTTGTAGATCGACGAAAGACTTTGTCGACTGCAAATCGTGGTGGGTCTGAGGCAACCATTGGGACGTTCGTCGTGGGTCTTTGAAGACGCAGGGTCAGATGGTTTCTGATAAAAACGGGGACTAACCTAGATGAAGCAATAAATCTTTGTGGGATTCTATTCTCGGCTACAGGCATCCATTAGGTAATAAACATCTTTACTTTGTCGGTGTTGTCCTTGTTTGGTGTTGTAGTTGACTACGATTGCGTTATTATTGTGAATAATACACATACAATTGCACTTCTTTCCATGCATAAGAAGTTAGATGTTTCTAGATTAGCATACTGAAATGAAATTACAAATCAAAAATTGATCAGCAAAAGTGGTTTTAGATTATTGGAATTGTTTTACAAGTATGACATGTTTGTAAGCCCTAACTATTTTGGCCCCAATCGGTTTCTTAAAGTGGAGAAAAATAGAAACCCATTTGAAAAACATGGCCAGTAGAGTGCATTGTAGGATGCTTGTAAAATGTCTTTCATCACCAATCACTAATCCCTGGAGTAGGGTTGTAGTTAAAAATGGGGAATCTAGACAAGCCCTTTTGCAAATCTTTAATATGAAGAGACATGGAAATTGTAGCTATAGAAATTGTTAATACTTTTAGGCTTTGTTTAGTTGCTTGTTAGGTAAATATTGTTAGACACAGATGAATGTTGTAATTAGTTTCTGCATTCATTCAATACAAGGAAGTGGTTTGATTTATGCATGTGTTATGCAAGTATTAATGTGAGAAATTGATATTAGTGTGTACATGAACATGTTGCATTAAATTGCATGGTGATGATAGGTAAATTGTGTGCTTGTTTGATAAACGAATTTGAGATAACAACAAACACTGAGGAGTCATGTATGAACAATGTTGATGATGCAATTAAGGTTTAGGGTTTGTGTCATTGTTTGGGATAGGGTCTAATGACTGAAAATAATGTTAAAGTTGAATGCAATTTTGATTCAAAATTGGTAGGTATCACTTGGCATTGAACATATGGATTACTATTATGAGCATGGTTCGAGTTCAGATGATGGTGGTGAAGAAATGCATTATGGTGATGATGTTGGTGAATTCTTTGAGGAAGATAGGGAAGATGTTGAAGATGAAGAGGATTGGGAGGATGGTGAAGAAGATTATGATGATGGTGAAGAAGAAGGGGAGGATGGTGAAGAAGATTGGTATGATGGTGAAAACGAAGAAGATGGCAATGATGGTGAACATGGTAAAGAATATGAGGATGGAAGTGAAGGGAATCAAGCATGTGGTCAGGGTGCAGCGGAAATAAATGGATTCCCTCCCTTGTTATAATCGTTTTGCGAAAACACGAACCAAGGCATAAAAGGTATTGAAACGAAAGGTCGTACCTTATTAGGATTATAAACGAGGCAAGTGTAGCCACGTCTCTATTGGTATCCATGCCAACAGCCGAACTAGGAAACCCTCCTCAGCTCTGCTAGTAGCCTTAGAAAGTAAGAAGCGATTGCTCATGTGTCTCTGGGGTAGTGCATCTTATGCTCTATTTATAGAGTGGCGGCTAGGGTTTTACCCCCTCACTCACTTAACTCTCACACTTATGGGTCTGGCCCATTATGTTATAATTCTAATTAAATTATAATTATTATCCTTTCCTAGTGGCTTGTTGTATGCGTGCGACCCAATAGGCTTTTAATATTTGGTTATAATATTAAAATAAAACCCTTTTATTTTTAATATCATAAATAGTGAGCGGTATCTAGCTACACATCACTATCCAAATATTGAGATTATCAATAACTTTGATAAATCCTATTTTATGATAATAATTTATATGATCTGTCCCTTTGTCCAAATATCTAATTGAACACAAGGGCATGGATTGTGTCAACCTTGTATAGTTCGATTTATATTTTCTTGATCCCCAAGTAGACTGTACAGAAAATAAACATCTCATGTTTATCCTCCTGAGCATGGCCATGCATTTTGCAGTCTCACTTTATCAAGAGGCCTACAGATATAACTCCTGTTACATAGGAGGGACAAATCCCATCTAGGGCACTCACATTCCTCCACATAATTTATTATATGTCCAAATACCAACTTTATGATCACATGTTACAGGCAACATTTGATGATACTCAAAAAACATAATTCCTTATGTAGGAATCGTAGTGATTTCAGGTCAAAGGACTTTATATAACTTTTAACAATTTAAGAAACGTTCATGACACTTATGTAACAATCCATGCAACGTTCTTAAGGTGGGTCTGTCCAGTACACGATTACTCCTAATGTGTACCTATGTGAGCGCATGATATCTCATATCCATGATCTGTGAGATGCGATCATCAATGAACTCACATAGTAGTCTAAATGCATCTTTTTCCTAAGATGATAATTGACTAGGGACTATTTAAGAATAGTTCTTCATAAGCTCTCACGATCAAGTCATCTACTTGATTCCTTATGAAGTTTAAGCTTACTATTCTAAGGACAATAATTATATTCTAAAAGAATAAGTTTGCCTTTATAAAATAACATGATACAAGTGATGGATATTCATAAATATATAAGTCTCTAATGCATATTTCTAACAATCTCCCACTTGCACTAGAGACATTCAGACATAACTATTATGCCTAATGATCTAGTGTGCCCTTCATGCTTCTGCTGCACAAGGGATTTTGTTAGTGTGGTAGAATAAGCGACTGTTTCCTGCTTGGAACCTTTCCAGCTCACAACGCCACCATTCAAACAAAACACATAATCTGATTGCGATCATAAATCATCATTATCGGTTTGGAAGCCAGCATGAGTGTAACCCTTTACAAGTAGCTCTTCCTCACCTCCATATATCAAGAATGAATCTTTATTTCTTCTCAAGTACTTAAGGATGTTCTTGACTGTTGTTTAGTGACCTTCACCAAGATTAGATTGGTATCTTCTAATCATGCTTAAAGCATATGACATTTCTGGTCGAGTACATAACATGGCATACATGATAGACCCTATAGAGGATGCATAAGGAATCTTACTCATGCGATCTCTATCTTCTTTACTGGAAGGAGATTGAGCCTTAGATAGACTTATACCATGTGACATAGGCAAAAATCCGTTCTTAGAATCTTGCATGTTAAACCATTTTAACACTTTGTCTATGTATGTACTTTGACTTAGGCCAAGTAATCTTCGAGATCTATCTCTATAGATCCTGATACCTAACACATAGGTTGCTTCGCCCAAATCTTTCATAGAAAAACAATTTCCTAACCAAGTCTTTACAGACTGAAGGGTAGGAATGTCATTTCCTATGAGGAGTATGTCATCTACATACAAAACTAGAAAAATCACAAATGTTGTCACTAACCATTTTGTAGACATAAGTTTCATCTTCATTTTAATGAAACCAAACTGCTTAGCAGCTCCATCAAAATGAAGATTCCAGCTTCTAGAAGCTTGCTTTAATCCATAAATGGATTGTTGTAACTTACATACCTTTAGGTGTAACAAAACCTTCAGGTTGTATCACATACACATCTTCAAGAAGGCTTCCATTTAGGAAGGTTGTCTTGACATCCACTTGCCAGATTTCATAATCATGGTAAGCTGAAATAACAAGCAAGATCCGAACAGATTTAAGCATGGCAACTGGGGAAAAGGTTTCATCATAGTCTACACCATGAATTTCCGTGAAATCCTTAGCCACCAACCGTGCTTTAAAGGTACTTACATTACCATCCATGTCAGTTTCCTTTCGAAAACCCACTTGCACCCTATGGGTTTTATCCCTTCGGGTGGCATAATCAAGGTCCATACCTTGTTAGTGTACATGGAATCCATTTCATATCTCACGGCATCAAGCCATTTCTTAGATTCTGGACTCAAAAAAGCTCCTTGGTAAGTCTGTGGTTCATCTTGATCCACTAGCAATACATCCCCTTCTTGAGACACAAGGAAACCATACCTCTCAGGTTGGTGACGTACCCTTTCTGACCTACGCAAGTCTTGTGCTACTTGATCAGGTGGCTCCACAACACTTTGTGGTAACTGCTCTTGTTCCATTATCGGCTCATTGCTACTTTATGGTACTTGAATCTCTTCAATTTCTACTTTCCTCCCACTTATTTTCTTAGAGACAAATTCCTTTTCTAAGAATACAACAGTCCTAGCAACAAACACTTTTCCTTCGCTAGGAATGTAAAAGTAGTAACCCTTAGTTTCTTTTGGGTATCCCACAAATAAGCATTTATCTAATTTGGGTCCTAGCTTATCTGAAACTTGGCATTTCACATAAGCTTCACAACCCAAAATCTTCATAAAATACATACTAAGTCGCCTGCCAGTCCATATCTCATATGGTGTCTTTATGACAGCCTTAGATGGAATACGGTTTAGTGTGAAGGCTGCTGTTAACAAAGCATGACCCCAAAAGGAGTCGGGGAGATCATAATGACTCATCATGGATCGGACCATATCTAATAGAGTTCGATTTCTCCTTTCAGAGACTCCATTCCATTGAGGTGTTCTAGGAGGTGTGAGTTGGGATATTATCCCACACTCTTTCAGATATTCATCAAATTGTTGGCTCAAGTATTTTCCACCTCGATCTGATCGAAGTGATTTAATAGTCTTTCCAAGTTTGTTTTGTACTTCATTCTTAAACTCTTTGAACTTTTAAAAGGATTCAGATTTGTGTTTCATTAGATACACAAATCCATATCTACTGAAATCATCAGTAAAAGTGATGAAGTATTGAAAACCTCCTCTGGCCATTGAGCCCATGGGCCCACATACATCACTATGTATGAGACCAAGAAGATCACTAGCCCTTTCACCTTTTCCGGTGAATGGGGTTTTGGTCATCTTCCCCAATAAACAAGATTCACATGTCTCAATTGATTCAAAATCAAAAGAGTCCAAATACCCATCTTGGTGGAGTTTGGATATGCGTTTCGCATTTATGTGGCCTAGGCGACAATGCCAAAGATAAGTTGGATTCAAATCATTTGCTTTGAACCTTTTAGTATTTATGTTATAGATAGGTGCTTCGAAGTCAAGAACATATAGTCCATTGTTTAATTTTGCACAACCATAAAACATGTCATTTAAATAAATTGAACAACTATTGTTCTTTATTATAAATGAAAAACCATTCTTGTCCAAACAAGAAACAGAAATAATATTCTTACTAATGGCTGGCACAAAATAACAATTATCTAACTCAATAACAAGCCCAGTTGGCAAAGTTAAATAATAAGTTCCTATGGCTAAAGCAGCAACTCTTGCTCCATTTCCGACTCGCAGGTCGACTTCGCCTTTAGCCAGTTGTCTACTCCCTTTTAGATCCTGCACATTCATGCAAATGTGAGATCCACATCCAGTATCTAATACCCAAGATGCATAAGTAGATAAATTTACTTTTATAACATAAATACCTGAGGTAGAAGTCTCACTTCCCTTCTTTTTGATCCCCTCCGGGTACTTTGCACAGTTTCTCTTCCAATGTCCTGATTAGCCACAGTGGAAACATTTTCCTTCCTTAGTTATCCCGCCAGTAGGCTTCAAAGCAGAGGTACTAGGCTTGTCTTTGCCCTTGTCCTTTGATTTGAAATAGGGCTTCTTGAACTTCTTCTTGCCCTTGCCTTTTCCAGGTTAGACCATCAATATGGCCTTCCCTTTACCTTTATTAATGTTTTGCTCAGCTGTTCTCAACATGCTTAACAATTCTGGCAGTGGTTTGTCAAATTCATTCATGTTGTAGTTCATGACGAATTGACTATAGTTGTCCGGCAACGATTGCAGGACAAGATCAGTGGCCAACTCTTGGCCTAATGGGAATCCAAGCCTTTCCAGGTTTTCAATGTACCCAATTATTTTGAGAACATGAGCACCAATAGGACTTCCCTTTTCTAGTCTACATTGATAAAGTGCCTTTGAGACTTCAAATCGTTTGCCTAGCTTGGCCTTGATAAAGTCTTTTTAAATGTACGATCATATCGTACGCCTCCATGTTCTGATGTTGTTTTTGGAGTTCAGCATTCATGGTAGCAAGCATAAGGCAACTTACATCGAGAGCAACATCCAGATGCTTTCTAAAAGCATCCTTGTCAGCTTTCGAAGCATTTGCAACGAGTGTTTCAGGAATAAGCCCTTCCAGGACATACAACCTTTTCTTATGCCTAAGGACAATCCTTAGGTCTCTATACCAGTCTAGAAAGTTAATTCCAGATAGTTTGCCCTTCTCAAGGACAGATCGCAGTAAAAGATTATTTGTTGTGTTAAAAAAATTATGCACGTAAGTATCATATAACATACATATTTAATAAGGTCTTTAAATAAATATGCCTCCCACTATTTTGATTCAAAACAAGTACCCTCAATATAAAGAATAAAAAAAATCTCATCACTAGATTTTCTAGTGGGCCAAGATCCATATTTCACCTTATTTTAAGTCAGCTTTGGTTGATCGCTTAAGAAAAGGTTATTTAGGTAGGAACGTGCTTTCCAATTGCATCTCATACAACTCTTGGATTAGTTAGGTGAATAACTCTTATTCTAATTCATCTTATGAATTAATGCCTAACTTAGTACCTCTAGGTTCTTCAATCCTATTGAATATACCTAGTTAAGTCAAAACCCAATGGTTGACAATAGATAAATGTACCATGATTTGACAGACCCACATTTATCCCATCGCGCCTCACTAAAATAGATAAATGTACCCTGCTTTGGCAGACCCACATTTAATCGATTCAAGCTTAGACGAGTGCCATACATTGGAAGGCAAAACATGACTTAATATGAGTGCCTCTATGTTTTTCAATCATATTGAACCCAATCAAAGACCAATGGTTGACAATCGGATATTACTTTTATCGTATCGTGTCTCACTAGAATAGATAAGTGTACTCTGCTTTGGCAGACCCACACTTAATCGATTCTAGTCTTGACGAGTGTCATTTATTGGAAGGCACACATGTATTGAGGGATTTGATCGCTTTAATTTTATTCATTTGTTAAACCATTTAACATACAAGCATGCATCTCATACAAACACATGATATGGTTATGGCCTCCTGATAAGTGAAAATTAGTTGATAAATTAGAGCACTTTTTATTTCACTTATCAAGGATAAAATGATAATTTTGCCCCAATTTAATCCCTTTTTATTAAATATGAGATAAATTGTATTTATTAATCTAAGATTTAAATTTGATGCTATTTTGATGGAAATATTGCTGATTTTTGCAGGATATTGCAAAGATTTGATTTGAAGGATAAATATCATTAAATGAGGGAGATGTCTGCAAGATTTGAGATTGATTGAAGATATTTAATGAAGATTTAAAGAAGATTTGAAGCCATTAATGAGGAGATCACTGCCAATCAATCAAGGATTCTGCAGACAAGTTTCCTAATTAAATCAAAGATTGCTCAATAAATACAAAGATATCATCAAGATAAGGGAAATAAGGAAAGACAAATATGCTAAAACCAGTCTCGGGGAGAGATCAAGATTAAAAAGAGAAAGTTGGAGCTGCAGGACGCTACCTGCGCTATAGCGCAGGGTGAAGCGCAGACTCTCTGGAAGTTGCGCTCCATCCTGCGCTGTAGCGCAGCTCACGCTAATTTATTCCCTGTTGCCGTTTTTAGATAGATTTCTCCCCAAATTTCTTTTTCTTTCCTTAGTCTATAAATAGGAACTCTTGCACCAGATCCGGTGTGCACAATCATTGTAATCTAGTCTATAGTTCAGTGATTATGTACCAGAGCTAAGTTTAGAGTAGGAGAGGAGGAGCGCTTCACGAGGATTGAAGATGGTGACAACATCTTCAGTGGTTTGTATGGCTACTTCGTGTAGTTAACTCTCTAGTAGGATTGGATTTAATTGATTCTATCTCTAAGTGTATGTAAATTCTATATTATTATTTATGAGCTCCCTATCTATAATATTGGTAATCTTATTCTGTACTTAATTCCTAATTCCCACGCTTGCGTCTGGAGTTATAGGCTAGTCTTAACTAAAGTAGTTTTGATTAGGACTGAGAATGGGGGAGTGGATTCTGAAGAAACCAAAACTCTGAGTGAATAAGAGGACTCGATGCTCTGTGACCGATACATGGGCGTTTCTAATGAGCGATGGGTAGTGTGAGTACTCTAGCGAAGGGCGTTCACAGGGCTAGGCCTTAGTATCGATAGCAAGGAGTTAGTTAATTGTGAATCCCGGACCGGAACATGGATGTGTCTTAGTGAGTGATGGGTAGTGACAGCACTCTAATGAAAGGTGTGTCCACAGTATGAGGCCGCGTTTATCAACTAGTTTCTTACAAACGGAATAATAAAATAAAGAGCAAAATAAGCCGGGGGTAAGTCTGTCGCCTGGGAGAGCCCGCATGGATTATCCTTGAGTGTGTGAGGCCGCTGGTAACTCGGGGTCTTAGCAATAAAGTTTGTCTACAGTATTATAGAGTAAACCTAAAATAATAGATAGTCTTTACATGCACAAGGGGTGAGATGAGATGAAGTCCAATCCTAATCCAAGTAAAATGTCTCTAACTTTACCTTTCTAATTCCAATTAATTATTTACTCTCTCTTTACAATTCCGCAATTACACTCTCTAAACTGTGTTTTCTCTTGATAAATAGATCACAGTCTGCATAAATTAACCGTTCCCTGTGGATATGATACTCTTTCTTACTATTATACTGCTGGATTTTTGGTTCGCTTGCCAGAAACCCATCACCTCCTAAAACCAAATACAAAATTACATCAACTATATAATCTTGTACATAATCTTGAGCTCTCCAAATCTCCCACTGAATCCAGGCTCCATGTCCTCTAGGTTACATTACTTAACAAGAAGAAACCTCGTTTAACATACGAAGGGATAGAGATGAGAAAAGAATTACAAGAGGAATGTTTAGAGGTAAGGCACGACACGCAGGTCGTATTTAAATTAAAACAACTAAGGCCATAACCAACCATCATGCAAACTAAGCATCCATTGATTGTAAAATGAGTGATATAATGAGATGTATATATTAAGTGAGGTGTGATTACGCGCATACAAAATAAAACATTACGCAGTGTCTCAAAACAAAAATTGGATTTGATAAACACACAACCAATCATCAGTAAGTGTCTCGCATCAAACGAATACTTCACGAACCAATAAACGAGTAAGTCCCTCGTATATTTGAATATGCTCTTGTCAGAAAATTGATAAGTGGCATGTTTATCGCAGCCAATATTTGAGTCAAGACAAGGTTTCAACAATTGAACCCTTTGACGTCCAAGACATGAACTCTTCATGTTCCATGGGACCCTCCAACATTAGAGCATATAAACATATATACATCGCACATAAAACAATCAATAAAGGGAACAAAATAAACTGATTCTGACAGCTGCGCTTTACCTGCGCTTCACCTGCGCTACAACGTAGGTGAAGTGTAAGTATCAGAATAAAAAATACATAAACTGCACTCCAGTCTGCGCTTCATCTTGCGCTGCAGCGCAGGTTGAAGCCCATATATCAGCGCTACGTTTTTTCAGCAGAAAAACAACAAAAAATCATAATCTTCACAAGATTAGAAGCCTAAAACGTGTTTATCGCAAACCATAGCTCTGATACCAATTGAAGGGAATCAAGCATGTGGTCAGGGTGCAACGGAAATAAATGGATTCCCTCCCTTGTTATAATCGTTTTGCGAAAACACGAATCAAGGCATAAAAGGTATTGAAACGAAAGGTCATACCTTATTAGGATTACAAACGAGGCAAGTGTAGCCACGTCTCTATTGGTATCCACGCCAACAGCCGAACTAGGAAACCCTCCTCAGCTCTCCTAGTAGCCTTAGAAAGTAAGAAGCGATTGCTCATGTATCTCTGGGGTAGTGCATCTTATGCTCTATTTATAGAGTGGTGGCTAGGGTTTTACCCCCTCACTCACTTAACCCTCACACTTATGGTCCTGGCCCATTATGTTATAATTCTAATTAAATTAGAATTATTATCCTTTCCTAGTGAGCGGTATCTAGCAACACATCACTATCCAAATATTGAGATTATCAATAACTTTGATAAATCCTATTTTATGATAATAATTTATATGATCTGTCCCTTTGTCCAAATATCTAATTGAACACAAGGGCATGGATTGTGTCAACCTTGTATAGTTCAATTTATATTTTCTTGATCCCCAAGTAGACTGTACATTAAATAAACATCTCATGTTTATCCTCTTGAGCATGGACATGCATTTTGCAGTCTCACTTTATCAAGAGGCCTACAAATATAACTCCTGTTACATAGGAGGGACAAATCCCATCCAGGGCACTCACATTCCTCCACATAATTTATTATATGTCCAAATACCAACTTTATGATCACCCTGTTACAGGCAACGTTTGATGATACTCAAAACACATAATTCCTTATGTAGGAATCGTAGTGATTTCAGGTCAAAGGACTTTATATAACTTTTATCATTTTAAGAAACGTTTATGACACTTATGTAACAATCCATGCAACGTTCTTAAGGTGGGTCTGTCCAGTACACCATTACTCCTAATGTGTACCTATGTGAGCGCATGATATCTCATATCCATGATCTGTGAGATGTGATCATCAATGAACTCACATACTAGTATAAATGCATCTTTGTCCTAAGATGATAATTGACTAGGGACTATTTAAGAATAGTTCTTCATAAGCTCTCACGATCAAGTCATCTACTTGATTCCTTATGAAGTTTAAGCTTACTATTCTAAGGACAATAATTATATTCTAAAAGAATAAGTTTTTCTTTATAAAATAACATGATACAAGTGATGGATATTCATAAATATATATGTCTCTAGTGCATATTTCTAACAGGAAGGGATCCAAATGCAGAGGTGGCATGCAATGATGAAAGCAATGAAATTGCAATTAATGGTTTAGAGGACATGGGCATTATTAACTTCAAAGAATTGACTCCGAATGAGGCAATGAGATATCACTTTCAAGATCTTGAAGTTTCCTTTGATTTCTACAACTTCTATGCACGATTGAATGGATTTTCGGCTCACAAAGATAGGACTGTGCATAACAAGAATTTGGAAGTAATTCAACAAACATTTGTCTGCTATAGGGAAGGGAATAGAATAGAACACTTTAAAAATGGGAAAAAATGGAAACGTCAACCGAGGAAAAAACAAGGTGTGAGTGTCAAGCCAAATGTGTAGTTCATATATACCCCGGCAATAACAGGTGGTATATTAAACTTCTGCAACCTGCACATAATCACTTACTACTACAAGATAAGCATACTGGGTTGCTACTGTTAGTGTATGCACTAGAGACCTATATGTTTTATTCTGAACATCCATCACTTGTATCATATTATTATTTTATAAAGACAATTTATTTATTAATTCTTTTAGAATATAATTATTGTCCTTAGAATAGTAAGCTTAAACTTCATAAATCAAGTAGATGACTTGATCGTGAGATCTTATGAAGAACTATTCTTAAAATAGTTCCTGGTCAAGTATCATTTTAGGACAAAGATGCATTTAGACTAGTATGTGAGTTTATTGATGATCAAATCTCACAGATCATGGATATGAGATATCATGCACTCACATAGGTACACATTAAGAGTAATGATGTACTTGACAGACCCACCTTAAGAACGTTGAATGGGTTGTTACATAAGTGTCATGAGCGTTTCTTAAATTGATAAATATTGTATGAAGTCCTTGGACCTGAAATCACTACGATTCCTACATAAGGAATTATATGTTTTAATTATCATCAAACGTTGCCTGTAACAGGGTGATCATAAAGTTGGTATTTGGACATATAATAAATTATGTGGTGGAATGTGAGTGCCCTAGATGCGATTTGTCCCTCCTATGTAACAGGAGTTATATCTATAAGCCTCTTGATAAAGTGAGACTGCAAAATGCATGGCCATGCTCAGGAGGATATACATGAGATGTTTATTTTCTGTACAGTCTACTTGGAGATCAAGAAAACATAAATTGAACTATACAAGGTTGACACAATCCATGCCCTTGTGTTCAATTAGATATTTGGACAAAGGGACAGATCATATAAATTATTATCATAAAATAGGATTTATCAAAGTTATTGATAAACTCAATATTTGGATAGTGATGTGTTGCTAGATACCGCTCACTATTTATGATATTAAATATAAAAGGGTTTTATTTTAATATTATAACCAAATATTAAAAGCCTATTGGGTCACACGCATAAAACAAGCCACTAGGAAAGGATAATAATTCTAATTAAATTAAATTAGAATTATTACATAATGGGCCAGACCCATAAGTGTGAGGGTTAAATGAGTGAGGGGGTTAAACCCTAGCCACCACTCTATAAATAGAGCATAAGATGCACTACCCCAGAGACATATGAGCAATCGCTTCTTACTTTCTAAGGCTACTAGCAGAGCTGAGGAAGGTTTCCTAGTCCGGCTGTTGGCATGGATACCAATAGAGACGTGGCTACACTTGCCTCGTTTATAATCCTAATAAGGTACGACCTTTCGTTTCAATACATTTTTGCCTTGATTCGTGTTTTCAAAAAACGATTATAACAAGGGAGGGAATCCATTTATTTCCGCTGCACCCTGACCACATGCTTGATTCCCTTTAATTGGTATCAGAGCTTTGGTTTGCGATAAACACGTTTTAGGATTTTAATCTTGTGAAGATTATGATTTTTTTTTGTTGTTTTTATGCTGAAAAACGTAGCGCTGATATCTGGGCTGCAACCTGCGTTGCAGCCCATATCTGCGCTGCAGCGCAAATTGAAGCGCAGTTTACGTATTTTGATTCTGATACTTGCGCTTCACCTACACTATAGCGCATGTGAAGCAAAGGTAAAGCGCAAGTGAAGCGCAGCTTTCAGAATCAGTTTATTTTGTTCCCTTTATTGATTGTTTTATGTGTGATGTATATATATGTTTATATGTTCTAATTTTGGAGGGTCCCAAGTGAAGGGAATCAAGCATGTGGTCAGGGTGCAGCGGAAATAAAGGGATTCCCTCCCTTGTTATAATCGTTTTGAGAAAACACGAATCAAGGCATAAATGGTATTGAAACGAAAGGTCGTACCTTATTAGGATTATTAACGAGGCAAGTGTAGCCACGTCTCTATTGGTATCCACGCCAACAGCCGGACTAGGATTCTCTCCTCAGCTCTGCTAGTAGCCTTGGAAAGTAAGAAGAGATTGCTCATGTGTCTCAGGGTAGTGCATCTTATGCTCTATTTATAGAGTGGTGGCTAGGGTTTTATCCCTCACTCACTTAACCCTCGCACTTATGGGCCTGGCCCATTATGTTATAATTCTAATTAAATTAAATTAGAATTATTATCCTTTCCTAGTGGCATGTTGTATGCGTATGACCCAATAGGATTTTAATATTGTGTTATAATATTAAAATAAAACTCTTTTATATTTAATATCATAAATAGTGAGCGGTATCTAGCAACACATCACTATCCAAATATTACGAGTATCAATAACTTTGATAAATCCTATTTTATTATAATAATTTATATGCTCTGTCCCTTTGTCCAAATATCTAATTGAACACAAGGGCATGGATTTTGTCAACCTTGTATAGTTCAATTTATATTTTCTTGATCCCCAAGTAGACTGTACAGAAAATAAATATCTCATATTTATTCTCCTGAGCATGGCCATGCATTTTGCAGTCTCACTTTATCAAGAGGCCTATAGATATAACTCTCGTTACATAGGAGGGACAAATCCCATCTAGGGCACTCACATTCCTCCACATAATTTATTATATGTCCAAAAATCAACTTTATGATTACCTTGTTACAGGTAACGTTTGATGATAATTAAAATATATAATTCCTTATGTAGGAATCGTAGTGATTTTCAGGTCGAAGGACTTCATATAACATTTATTAATTTAAGAAACGTTCATGACATTTATGTAACAACCCATGCAACGTTCTTAAGGTGGGTCTGTCCAGTACACCATTACTATTAATGTGTATCTATGTGAGCACATGATATCTCATATCCATGATCTGTGAGATGTGATCATCAATGAACTCACATACTAGTCTACATGCATCTTTGTCCTAAGATGATAATTGACTAGGGACTATTTAAGAATAGTTCTTCATAAGATCTCACAATCAAGTCATCTACTTGATTTATTATGAAGTTTGAGTTTACTATTCTAAGGATAATAATTATATTCTAAAAGAATAAGTATGCCTTTATAAAATAACATGATACATGTGATGGATATTCATAAATATATAAGTCTCTAGTGCATATTCCTAACACCAAGGAACATGAAATAGTTCATGTCTTGGGCATCAAAGGGTTCAATTGTTGAAACCTTGTCTTGACTCAAATATTGGTTGCGATAAACATGCCACTTATCAATTTGCTGACAAGAGCGTATTCAAATGGTACGAGGGACTTACTCGTTTATCGGTTCGTGAAGTATTTGTTTGATGCGAGACACTTATTGATGATTGGTTGAGTGTTTATCAAATCCAGTTTTTATTTTGAGACACTGCGTAATGTTTTATTTTGTATGTGCGTAATCAAACCTCGCTTAATATATATACATCTTATTATATCACTCGTTTTACAATCAATGGATGTTGAATTAACATGATGATTGGTTATGGCCTTAGTTGTTTTAATTTAAATACGACCTGTGTGTCATGCCTTACCTCTTGACATTCCTCTTGTAATTCTCTTCTCATCTCTATCCCCTCGTATGTTAAACGAGGTTTCTTCTTGTTATGTAATGTAACCTGGAGAACCTGGAGCATGGATTCAATGGGAGATTTGGAGAACTCAAGATTATATACAAGATTATATAGTTGATGTAATTTTGTATTTGGTTTTAGGAGGCCATAACCATATCATGTGTGTTTGTATGAGATGCATGCTTGTATGTTAAAAGGTTTAACAAATGAATAAAATTAAAGCAATCAAATCCCTCAATACTTGTGTGCCTTCCAATAAATGACACTCGTCAAGACTAGAATCGATTAAGTGTGGGTCTGCCAAAGCAGAGTACACTTATCTATTCTAGTGAGACACGATAGGATAAAAGTAATATCTGATTGTCAATCATTGGTCTTTGATTGGGTATATTCAATATGATTGAAAAACATAGAGGCGCTCATATTAAGTCATGTTTTGCCTTCCAATGTATGGCACTCGTCTAGGCTTGAATCGATTAAATGTGGGTCTGCCAAAGCAGAGTACATTTATCTATTTTAGTGAGGCGCGATGGGATAAATGTGGGTCTACCAAAGCAGGGTACATTTATCTATTGTCCACCATTGGGTTTTGACTTAACTAGGTATATTCAATAGGATTGAAGAACCTAGAGGTACTAAGTTAGGCATTAATTCATAAGATGAATTAGAATAAGAGTTATTCACCTAACTAATCCAAGAGTTGTATGAGATGCAATTGGAAAGCACGTTCCTACCTAAATAACCTTTTCTTAAGCGATCAGCCAAAGCTGACTTAAAATAAGGTGAAATATGGATCTTGGCCCACTAGAAAATCTAGTGATGAGATTTTTTGATTCTTTATATTGAGGGTACTTGTTTTGAATCAAAATAGTGGGAGGCATATTTAATTAAAGACCTTGTTGAATATGTTTATTATATGATACTTATTTGCATAATTTTCTGTTAATAGATAACCATGGCAATGAACACAACAAGTAACTTGTCACTGAGATCTGTCCTGAGAAGGACAAACTGTCTGGAACTAACTTTCTAGACTGGTACAGAAACCTGAGGATTGTCCTTAGGCATGAAAAGAAGTTGTATGTCCTAGAAGAGCCCGTTCCTGAAACACCCGCTGCAACTGTTTCGAAAGCTGACAAAGATGCTTTTAAGAAGCATCTGGATGATGCTATCGATGTAGGTTGCCTTATGCTTGCTACCATGAATGCTAAACTTCAAAAACAGCATGAGAACATGGAGGCGTACGATATGATCGTACATTTAAAGAGACTTTATCAAGGCCAAGCTAGGCATGAACGATTTGAAGTCTCAAAGGCACTTTATCAATGTAGACTGGCAGAGGGAAGTCCTGTTGGTGCTCATGTACTCAAAATGATTGGGTACATTGAAAACCTGGAAAGGCTTGGATTCCCATTAGGCCAAGAGTTGGCCACTGATCTTGTCTTGCAATCATTGCCGGACAGCTATAGTCAATTCGTCATGAACTACAACATGAATGAATTTGACAAACCACTGCCAGAATAGCTGAGCAAAACATTAATAAAGGTAAAGGGAAGGCCATATTGATGGTCCAACCTAGAAAAGGCAAGGGCAAGAAGAAGTTCAAGAAACCCTATTTCAAATCAAAGGACAAGGGCAAAGACAAGCCCAGTACCTCTGCTTTGAAGCCTACTGGCGGGATAACTAAGGAAGGAAAATGTTTCTACTGTGGCCAATCAGGGCATTGGAAGAGAAACTGTGCAAAGTACCTGGAGGAGATAAAAAGAAGGGAAGTGAGACTTCCACCTCAGGTATTTATGTTATAGAAATCAATTTATCTACTTCTGCATCTTGGGTATTAGATACTGGATGTGGATCTCACATTTGCATGAATGCGCAGGATCTAAAAAGGAGTAGACGATTGGCTAAAGGCGAAGTCAACCTGCGAGTCGGAAATGGAGCAAGAGTTGCTGCTTTAGCCATAGGAACTTATTATTTAACTATGCCAACTGGGCTTGTTATTGAGTTAGATAATTGTTATTTTGTGCCAGCATTAGTAAGAATATTATTTCTGTTTCTTGTTTGGACAAGAATGGTTTTTCATTTATAATAAAGAACAATAGTTGTTCAATTTATTTAAATGACATGTTTTATGGTTGTGCAAAATTAAACAATGGACTATATGTTCTTGACTTCGAAGCACCTATCTATAACATAAATACTAAAAGGTTCAAAACAAATGATTTGAATCCAACTTATCTTTGGCATTGTCGCCTAGGCCACATAAATGATAAACGCATATCCAAACTCCACCAAGATGGGTATTTGGACTCTTTTGATTTTGAATCAATTGAGACATGTGAATCTTGTTTATTGGGGAAGATGACCAAAACCCCATTCACTGGAAAAGGTGAAAGGGCTAGTGATCTTCTTGGTCTCATACACAGTGATGTATGTGGGCCCATGGGCACAATGTCCAGAGGAGGTTTTCAATACTTCATCACTTTTACTAATGATTTCAGTAGATATGGATTTGTGTATCTAATGAAACACAAATCTGAATCCTTTGAAAAGTTCAAAGAGTTTAAGAATGAAGTACAAAACCAACTTGGCAAGACTATTAAAACACTTCGATCAGATCGAGGTGGAGAATACTTGAGCCAACAATTTTATGACTATCTAAAAGAGTGTGGGATAATATCCCAACTCACACCTCCTAGAACACCTCAATGGAATGGAGTTTCTGAAAGGAGAAATCGAACTCTATTAGATATGTTCCGATCTATGATGAGTCATTATGATCTCCCCGACTCCTTTTGGGGTCATGCTTTGTTAACAGAAGCCTTCACACTAAATCGTGTTCTATCTAAGGTTGTCATAAAGACACCATATGAGATATGTACTGGCAGACGACTTAGTATGTCTTTTATGAAGATTTGGGGTTGTGAAGCTTATGTGAAACGCCAAGTTTCAGATAAGCTAGGACCTAAATCAGATAAATGCTTATTTGTGGGATACCCAAAAGAAACTAAGGGTTACTACTTCTACATTCCTAGCAAAGGCAAAGTGTTTGTTGCTAGGATTGCTGTATTCTTAGAAAAGGAATTTGTCTCTAAGAAAATAAGTGGGAGGAAAGTAGGAATTGAAGAGATTCAAGTACCACAAAGTAGCAATGAGCCGATAATGGAACAAGAGCAGATACCACAAAGTGTTGTGGAGCCACCTGCTCAAGTAGCACAAGATTTGTGTAGGTCAGATAGAGTACGTCACCAACCTGAGAGATATGGTTTCCTTGTGTCTCAGGAAGGGGATGTATTGCTAGTGGATTAAGATGAACCACTGACTTACCAAGAAGCTCTTATGAGTCCAGAATCTGAGAAATAGCTTGATGCCATGAAATCTGAAATGGATTCCATGTACACTAAAGATACCCACTTGAAGTCTCGAAGAAGAAAAAGGATGGTGTTGGGTGCATATCATCTAAAGGAGGTGAATTACAGGGTTAAGCGGCTTGCTAAGAAGCTGAAGAAGACTGAGAAGAAGCTACAAGAGCTCATGGCTGAAAAGAAGAATACTGATGATCAATGATTCTCTTGTGTCTTTTTATTATCCTCTTTGTTGTTATGATCAATATTTTTTTTATCGTCTGCTCTGCTCTTGTGTTGATATAAATTTCTTTTATAAGTTATTAAATTTTGTGATTGTTTATACTGTACATTTTGTGAAGTCTATAAATCTATCTAAGTAATTAAACATGATTATAAGACTTAACATCCGTTAGTTTTAATGATTAACAAATAAGATTATATAAAGAACCAATTAGATTATATAAACAGGTTCTACTGAGAAAGGTATTTGTTTGTTAATTATGTTTCAGGATGAAATACTCTTTAGAAGAAGAAGAAGATTTTGTGAACAGAATCAGAATCAGAAGAACAAGAATGCAGAATCTGAAGAAGATTAATCCTTAACAAAGTTGAAGCAACTGAAGAATAAAAGTGAAGACTTGAAGACTGTCTGTAGAAGTGAAGATTTGAAGACCATCTGAAGAATCGAAGATTAGAAGACTATCTGAAGAACTGAAGGCAAAAGATATGAAGAAGTACAGATTCAAATATACGTATGTCTGAAGAACAACAATGAACTGAAGAAACGAAGAAGAAGAAGATACAAAGAAGAACGAAGCTACAATTCTAAGGAAGAAGGCCGCTGAAGTTTCAACCAGTATGAAGAATTGAAGTCATCTGAAGAATGCAACCTGTCTGAAGCAACGAAGCTGTCTGACAGACTTGAGCTGTCTGAAATCATCAACCTGTCTTAAGTGTTGAAGCCGTCTGAAGAGCCAAGCCCGTCTGAAGACTCGAACCCGTCTGAAGACTGGAACCTGTCTGAAGACTGGAACCCGTCTGAAGGTTGGAAGCTGTCTGAAGCTTTAGTAATGACGTGGCATCTTTGCTGAAACCTTGCGTGAAGACTTTTCTAAGTCTCTGCTGCTCGTACGTTTTGAAACACATTTGTGGCAACAAACACAGAGACCTTTCCCGGTGCATTTGAACTTCATACACCACTGAGGAAATCTCTGCAACGCAGCATTCGCAGCAACAACAGTAGCAGCTTTACTGCAGCACCAATGTTGTACTATGTCAGAACTCTCAAGAAGCGTGTCTCACAACGGATTAAAAGAAGACTATTTTCTGTCTCTAAACGATAGCATTTCAACGAGACATTTCTTCATTTGTGCAATCTGGAACAAAGCAGAAGAAAAGCTCAAGAGACTAAGCAGAAGCAACAAGGAAGATGTTTGAATAAAATATATTCAATTCAACATCTTTATCTAAATATCAAAAGAGGAATCTGCAAACAACGACTATTGATCAAGACATCTCATTCAAAGAAGTAATGGTGTCAGGAGCAAGTGAAAAAGGAGTATATGCAGAATAAGCAAAAAGGGCAAATTCAACGGATACATACTCTCAAGAGAATCAAAGGAAATCCGAAAGCAAGCAGATGCAAGATAATGCAAGCTGGATAAAGCAGATAAAGCAGATGCAAGCAGATGCAAGATAATACAAGCTAGAGCAAGCAGATGCAAGCTGGATAAAACAGATGCAAGAAAGCAAAAGAATTCAAGAGAGAGAATACACATAATCATCACATCTCTCAAAACAGATCTCATCAACAGAAGTGTCAGAACGGGAGTATTCTGAACACTCAATATGCTTAAGGAGAAGCAACCGTTTGAGAAGCTATTACACAACGGCTATATGAGCCACATCATCAGAAGCTCAACGGTATTATGAATTATCTTCAACGGCTATATTCAAGAAGAACATATAAATAGCCTCAAGATTGAAGTTGAAGATGTTGTTGTTAAGTACACAACCAAGTTGGTCGGTCCAACCAGTTGTTGGCATGCAGAGCATATTAACCATGCTGCCGAGCTGCAGTTGTTATGCTATACAACTAGAGTGAATTCTCAATCGGGCTACTGATCAGCTGGTCAGTTAGTTAGATTGTACAGTTGGTCTGTTGATCAAGTGAGTTGGTTGTCGGGAAGGCAATCATGCTGTACAAATGACTATCAAACCAGGTACGGTTTGAAGCTTGGATGACACCTTGGTATTCCAATGATACGGGTGAGAATGTAGCCCATGGAAACCAATGGTTGGAGAATAAGGCTGAAGCTTAAATTCATATCTTAGTTAGCCTACTCTCAGAGGATGTATTCCTCATAGAAAAGACAGGGATTGTACTTAAATTCAAACACTTGTATCACTGTCTATCCTTGTATTTAGTTTGTAATGATTGTATCCTGAGTATGTACTCAGTAATCTCTATGTACAAGAAAAATCTGAGTTGAGAGGTTCTAGCGAACATCTAGCTTAGATTGAGTAGTAATACTCAACACTTAGTTAAGTGTCTGAGAGCCTGGAGAGGCTTGGTGGAAGAAAGAATACTTGTGGTAGAGCTTGGAGAGGCTTGATAGAAAAGAATACTTGTTGTAGAGCTTGGAGAGGCTTGATAGAAAAGAATACTTGTTGTAGAGCCTGGAGAGGCTTGATAGAAAAGAATACTTGTTGTGTTGGCCTGGAGAGGTTAACATGTCTATCCGTGGTTTCAGATAGTGTGACATATATGTGGCTGCAAGGGTCTGGGGGATTCGGAGTGGCACATATGTGTTGTTGTTATAAAAAGGCTAGTGGTGGTTTGCCACTAGGACTGGATGTAGCTCACAGGGTTTGTGGGTGAACCAGGATAAATTCTGTGTCTAAGTTTTCTTTCCCTTAATCTCTTTTACTTACAGTTTTCATATTTACGTTGGGGATTGAAAAGTACTTTTCATAATAATCTTAACACAACGATTTCAATAAAACAAGTTTTCATACAAACATAACGTTAAAACGTCTCTAGTGTAAATTGAAGTATTATAGAAGAATATATTCAGAGGGATGTCTGAAATACCTGTCTGAAGTGAGCCCAACAGGAACTCAGTTCAGACACATGAAATAGATGGTCTCTGATCATCTAAAGTATTTCAGAAACAGTTCTGAAGGTACTCTCAGTAATATTCTTCAGAAGACACTAAGAGAAGTTTGTTTAAAATCAAAACAATCTTAAGTGTAAGAGAAAGTTTTTAATCCAAATCTTTCATATATTCCGCATGTTCTTAAAATAACTCTGGTCTTAAGATTGGTTTTGTACAATGATCACTTAGCGTGATTGTTTATTTTAAAGATTTCCAAAATTGTATCAAAATGTCTAAAACACTATTCAACCCCCCCTTTCTAGTGTTGCCTGTGGTTCTAACAATTGGTATCAGAGCTCACCTTCGGGTTGAGCATCTAACAAATGCAGAAGGAGTAGATCCTCAGAAGATGGAAATCTCACCAGGCTGAAGCAACTCTGAAGAATGACAATGAGAATAGGAAAATCATTTTTCCAATACTCATTATTCATAAGGCTAAAGCACAGGACGCAACAGAAAAGGAAAGTGAATCTATCTCTAGATAAAAAACTGGTAACACCTTTCCTATCTATATTTAAGTTATAATATAGCTATTAATCTGTTGCATGATTTGTTTTATTGAAATTGTGAAAAATATAATTACATGACATAATTGTTTCATGCTTTCGAAATTATGTAAATATATGTATGCATGATATGTGTTTTATTATGTTCACTATGTGAAATGTATGATTCATTTTATGTATGCTTTACTCATTTAAATGTATGTGTTGAAGAGTCACACATGTTTAGTAAAGTAATAACTGCATTTTTAAATTAAGTAAATGAAGAGTCGTGTGTGTTAGTCATAACTGTTTTTGAAAATATGAAACGGCACGATGTGAATCATTGAATCATCAACCGGTTTCTCTCAAAGGACACGATGCACATCTCTCCACAACTGCTTAGTGGATGGAACCGCTCCTTTCATAAAATGAAGCGACGCTTGATTGCCTATTTAAAGGATTGGAAGATCATTAGAAGAACCTCACAGTTTATTTCCTTCCAATTCATCTTAATCTATCTCAATGGCATCAAGATCAGCAATCTCTTGTGCTCAAAGTCTATGCAAGTATGATGAAAGAATTATTCCCACAAGGGGAGTAAATTTAAGCGACTTTGACAAAGAAGGACTAAAAATCTCTGAGTATTTCAAGGATGCTGGCTGGATTTCCTTTCTTGAAGAGGCATCGTTCCCCTGGCATGAGCAGAGTGTTCTAGATTTCTGGATCAACTCAGAAGTGTTTCTTGAAGAGACAAGTGGTATAAACACTTCAGTAATGGGAATGCCTATCAGAGTGGACTTCAAGGATCTGAAGGAAATCATTAGGGTTGAAGCAACCGGAAAACAATTCTCTTCAGATTGGGAAATCAATGATAGAGAGAAAGAGATGCATGATCAAATGTTATTTGGTCGCAGAACTCTTGAAGTACCAGTTTGCTCAAACTTACTGGAAATTCCCAGAATTCTGCTGTCAATCATTAATTGTTGTATTCTACCCAAAAGGAAGGATACAAACATCATCTCTGATATGGAAAGATTTGTGCTGATACATCTCCTTCAAAGGAAAAGATTAAATCTTCCCAGAATCATCCTCTACCATATGATGAGAAGAAAATTAGAAGAAGTCAAAGTCTTTCCCCATACTACACTGATTATGAAAATCCTTCAATATAAAGGATTTCCTACTGAAAGATTCTTTGACCAGGAGCCATCACCCTTGTTCACTATAAAAGAATATGAGCATATCAAGGGAATACCAGCAGAGAAAGAAGAAGTTCAAAATTCTTCGTCAACCCAAAGCAAAATAGAATCTTCTGACTATCTAAGTGTTCATGGAAATTTAAGAGAAATATTCAGAAGAAGTAAGATAAAGAGGTTGGATGAACGTATTGAACATTTGGAAGAAACACTCAGATTTTACCAAAAGGAGCTACGAATGTTGAAGAGAAAAAAGGAGAAAGTCAATACTAATGAGAACAAAGCTGTTAATGATCAATGATATACTTGTGTGTTTTTGCTTCAAGATCTTTGTGTTTATATCTTTATCAATATATATACAGTATACTTTGTTTCAAGTCCTTCTCTGTTTGATTTCTATGTATTCTATATGTATAGTTGTGTTTAAATGGTTTATATGTGCCTTTCTATATTCCCATTCTTAATTGTTTAAAATATATTTTAAAAGGTGTGTGTGAAATACATGAATCTGATAATCAAATAAGACAAAATTAATTAACTTAATTAAGCTATTTCATTTTAACAAATTATAATCAATCCAAGTTATTTAATTTAACAACATCAGATGCTGCTGAAAGGTATGTTTAGTTTGAATGTTTCAGGAAACATGTCTTGAGAAGATCATCTAAGAAACATCATCTAAAAGGACATAATGTGATAACATCTCCATTGTCTGAACCTATTCAGGAAGTTCAAAATGAACTCTCTGAAGGTATGGGTCATCAATATTAAAGATAGTTAACACTCTATGTTCAAACCTAACTCAATCTCTGAGTGGATTATACTAACTTAGTAATATCTCTATTCATCTAACCCGTTCAGAAGGCTCCTTATGGACTGTCTGAAATTGTGGGTCTGAAATGTTAAGGGATAGTTACTCAAGTCATTAGAATCCAACTCAATTGTAAAGGGATAGGTTAAGATGACTGTTCAAAGATTCTCGGGGAGCACAAAAGACAAAAGCATACTGAAATGTGCAGACATCAAGCAACCTCAGATGAAGAAAAAGTCTTTCAAGCAAGAAGTAATGTCAGAAGGGACTTCTTTACTCAGTGGACAATAACCAAATTCACGGTAACATCACTTCATCTTAAAACTTTTACAGCTTTGAATACCTGTCTCCATAAATACTTTTAAAAGCCTTTAAGAAACCTTTAATAGGTACAAACTTAAAAGACTTATAAAAAGTTATCAGATACTTGCCTTTACAAAATTTTTTTTCTCTCTCAAAATATTTTCGAAAAGTTTTTCAAACATATATTTATAAAACCTTCCTCTCTCTCTGTATTTAAACATATCTTGTCTTTTAAAAACTATGTTTTCAAAAATGTGCTTGGCACTTATTTTTTTTTACTCAAAAAGTTTTTCAGATATCCTTTGCTCTGATACCTTATAAGTCTGTTTCTAGAAGTTTTCTTTTGAATGTTTTCTCACACTTTCCCTTCTATTTTTTCTGAAAATGTATTTTTAAAAATATTTTCAAATATGTTTTTATGTTTCTCTCTAATTGTCTTTTAAAAAACGTTTTCCAAAACTTACTTTAACCATGCTAATGACTCAGTTTCCTATGGTGCTTCATCTATGACCAATCAATGATGTACGTTTCAAGACTCCCATAGTCTGAAACCGTCATCATCAAAGCTATCTGAGCCTATATACATCGCGTGAACAACAATCCAATGGATTCGTTCTCCTTACTTCTCTGTTTTACCCCTGCTTTAAAGTCCTATAAATTCACAAGAGCTCTTCACACCAACTCACATCTTCAAAGCTCTTCCATAGCTTCGTCTAAGGTTCTGAGTTAGTGGCTCTCAATAGGATGATAAAGAAGCAAAGGAAAATAGCAGAAAGTATCTTGGAACATGTTGAGGCAAAGATCAAGTCATCTTGGATGATGTATGGAATGAAGAGTAAGGGAAAGGGTTCATCTGAAAACCCGTTTCTCTATACTTGGACCATGGTGATCTTGTTGCATCACAGGTGGACTGGAAGACCACTGGGAGATCCCAGAATAGTCAATCTTATGAAGAGAACTACTGACATAGTGGTTCTTGGAAATTAAGGTGCTGACTGTTGGTCGAAATACAGTCTTAAACGATGCACCTCCACTGTCCCAGATATCACGAGGAGAATGCGTGCAGCAAAGCACGGTTGGGATGAAGTCTGGGGCTCTGAGGTAACTCCCGAAGCTCTTGCAGCGAAAGGAGTGGGGATGGCTTTGAAAGAGATGAAGTCTGATAAGGCTATGCCTCAGGCCTTCGGAGGAATCCCCGGAGTTAGCAATGGATGGATGCATTCCATTTTTGGAATGTAACCTCTTTTTTTTTTTTTTGAGAAAACCTGCTTAGGTTTCTCTTTTGAGCTTTCTTTTCAAAACCTGTATCTGAGCAACTGTAAAGATTTAATAAAAATCTTCTTTGTTTAGTTTCATTTATGCTTCATAACTTCTTGATAATTGCTTAACAAAATCTTAACTGTAACGAGAAACTCTTAAAAAATTGTAGAAAACTAATCAACTTAGGGGGAGAAACCTCAGTAGTTCTTTAAGCGTAACAAATCTTAACAGGAGAAATATATCTGTCAAAACAATACATTATTTAACTTTTGGTATAGGATTACATTAACTTATAATATAAACCTTTTTAATTAATGACAAAAGGGGGAGAAATATAAACTAACAAAATACTAAAAAGAGTGTAATAAAGAGGGAAATATATAGGGAGATTATAGGAAGTAGAAATAAAAAGCAAAGAAATATAACATACAGTAAGAGAGAAGATAACAAACTAAGAGTTCTAATAATAAGTAAGAATAACAATAAGTCATAACAATAGGTATCTGAAATCTTAACAAGAACATTTTAACAATAGGTATCTGAAATTTCTGAAGTATCATATAACAATAGGTATCTGAAGGGTTCTAATAACCATAGGTTTCTGAAATAGGTGTCTGAAATCTTAACAAGAAAAATAACAATAGGTATCTGAAATCTTAACAAGAAAAAGTTTAACAATTGGTTATCTAAAATGTCTGAAATATTAACAATAAACTTGTAACAGTTGGTTAATAAAAGATTTAACAATTGGAATTGATTAATTTAAGACTTAATTGTTTCAGAAGATATCTAAAAGAATCAATGCCTGTCTCAGGGGGAGTAATATAGATAGGGGGAGTAATAAAAGCTATTATCTTATTTTATTATCTCTCATTTCTTTTTATACCCATTTTGTCAGTAATATATAATTTATTTGTCATCATTAAAAAGGGGGAGATTGTGAAGTCTATAAATCTGTCTAAGTAATTAAACATGATTATAAGACTTAACATCCGTTAGTTTTAATGATTAACAAATAAGATCATATAAAGAACAAATAAGATTATATAAAGAACAAATAAGAACAAATAAGATTATATAAAGAACAAATAAGATTATATAAAGAACAAATAAGATTATATAAAGAACCAATTAGATTATATAAATAGGTTCTAATGAGAAAGGTATTTGTTTGTTAATTATGTTTCAGGATGAAATACTCTTTAGAAGAAGAAGAAGATTTTGTGAACAGAATCAGAATCAGAAGATCAGAATCAGAAGAACAAGAATGCAGAATCTGAAGAAGATTAATCCTTAACAAAGTTGAAGCAACTGAAGAATAAAAGTGAAGACTTGAAGACTGTCTGTAGAAGTGAAGATTTGAAGACCATCTGAAGAATCGAAGATTAGAAGACTATCTGAAGAATCGAAGATTAGAAGACTATCTGAAGAACTGAAGGCAAAAGATATGAAGAAGTACAGATTCAAATATACGTCTGTCTGAAGAACAACAATGAACTGAAGAAACGAAGAAGAAGAAGATACAAAGAAGAACGAAGCTACAATTCTAAGGAAGAAGGCCGCTGAAGTTTCAACCAGTATGAAGAATTGAAGTCATCTGAAGAATGCAACCTGTCTGAAGCAACGAAGCTGTCTGAAAGACTTGAGCTGTCTGAAATCATCAACCTATCTTAAGTGTTGAAGCCGTCTGAAGAGCCAAGCCTGTCTGAAGACTCGAACCCGTCTGATGACTGGAACCTGTCTGAAGACTGGAACCGTCTGAAGGTTGGAAGTTGTCTGAAGCTTTAGTAATGACGTGGCATCTTTGCTGAAACCTTGCGTGAAGACTTTTCTAAGTCTCTGTTGCTCGTACGTTTTGAAACACATTTGTGGCAACAAACACAGAGACCTTTCCCGGTGCATTTGAACTTCATACACCACTGAGGAAATCTCTGCAACGCAGCATTCGCAGCAACAACAGTAGCAGCTTTACTGCAGCACCAATGTTGTACTATGTCAGAACTCTCAAGAAGCGTGTCTCACAACGGATTAAAAGAAGACTATTTTCTGTCTCTAAACGATAGCATTTCAACGAGACATTTCTTCATTTGTGCAATCTGGAACAAAGCAGAAGAAAAGCTCAAGAGACTAAGCAGAAGCAACAAGGAAGATGTTTGAATAAAATATATTCAATTCAACATCTTTATCTAAATATCAAAAGAGGAATCTGCAAACAACGACTATTGATCAAGACATCTCATTCAAAGAAGTAATGGTGTCAGGAGCAAGTGAAAAAGGAGTATATGCAGAATAAGCAAAAAGGGCAAATTCAACGGATACATACTCTCAAGAGAATCAAAGGAAATCCGAAAGCAAGCAGATAAAGCAGATGCAAGCAGATTCGAGATAATACAAGCTAGAGAAGGAGATGCAAGCTGGATAAAACAGATGCAAGAAAGCAAAAGAATTCAAGAGAGAGAATACACATAATCATCACATCTCTCAAAACAGAGCTCATCAACAGAAGTGTCAGAACGGGAGTATTCTAAACACTCAATATGCTTAAGGAGAAGCAACCGTTTGAGAAGCTATTACACAACGGCTATATGAGCCACATCATCAGAAGCTCAACGGTATTATGAATTATCTTCAACGGCTATATTCAAGAAGAACATATAAATAGCCTCAAGATTGAAGTTGAAGATGTTGTTGTTAAGTACACAACCAAGTTGGTCGGTCCAACCAGTTGTTGGCATGCAGAGCATATTAACCATGCTGCCGAGCTGCAGTTGTTATGCTATACAACTAGAGTGAATTCTCAATCGGGCTACTGATCAGCTGGTCAGTTAGTTAGATTGTACAGTTGGTCTGTTGATCAAGTGAGTTGGTTGTCGGGAAGGCAATCATGCTGTACAAATGACTATCAAACCAGGTACGGTTTGAAGCTTGGATGACACCTTGGTATTCCAATGATACGGGTGAGAATGTAGCCCATGGAAACCAATGGTTGGAGAATAAGGCTGAAGCTTAAATTCATATCTTAGTTAGCCTACTCTCAGAGGATGTATTCCTCATAGAAAAGACAGGGATTGTACTTAAATTCAAACACTTGTATCACTGTCTATCCTTGTATTTAGTTTGTAATGATTGTATCCTGAGTATGTACTCAGTAATCTCTATGTACAAGAAAAATCTGAGTTGAGAGGTTCTAGCGAACATCTAGCTTAGATTGAGTAGTAATACTCAACACTTAGTTAAGTGTCTGAGAGCCTGGAGAGGCTTGGTGGAAGAAAGAATACTTGTGGTAGAGCTTGGAGAGGCTTGATAGAAAAGAATACTTGTTGTAGAGCTTGGAGAGGCTTGATAGAAAAGAATACTTGTTGTAGAGCTTGGAGAGGCTTGATAGAAAAGAATACTTGTTGTAGAGCCTGGAGAGGCTTGATAGAAAAGAATACTTGTTGTGTTGGCCTGGAGAGGTTAACATGTCTATCTGTGGTTTCAGATAGTGTGACATATATGTGGCTGCAAGGGTCTGGGGGATTCAGAGTGGCACATATGTGTTGTTTTTATAAAAAGGCTAGTGGTGGTTTGCCACTAGGACTGGATGTAGCTCACAGGGTTTGTGGGTGAACCAGGATAAATTCTGTGTCTAAGTTTTCTTTCCCTTAATCTCTTTTACTTACAGTTTTCATATTTACGTTGGGGATTGAAAAGTACTTTTCATAATAATCTTAACACAACGATTTCAATAAAACAAGTTTTCATACAAACATAACGTTAAAACGTCTCTAGTGTAAATTGAAGTATTATAGAAGAATATATTCAGAGGGATGTCTGAAATACCTGTCTGAAGTGAGCCCAATAGGAACTCAGTTCAGACACATGAAATAGATGGTCTCTGATCATCTAAAGTATTTCAGAAACAGTTCTGAAGGTACTCTCAGTAATATTCTTCAGAAGACACTAAGAGAAGTTTGTTTAAAATCAAAACAATCTTAAGTGTAAGAGAAAGTTTTTAATCCAAATCTTTCATATATTCCGCATGTTCTTAAAATAACTCTGGTCTTAAGATTGGTTTTGTACAATGATCACTTAGCGTGATTGTTTATTTTAAAGATTTCCAAAATTGTATCAAAATGTCTAAAACACTATTCAACCCCCCCTTTCTAGTGTTGCCTGTGGTTCTAACACATTTCTGTAAGTATGTATGAATCTTTAACTCAACACACTTCCTTAATTGGTTCAACTAAAAGATAAAATTAGTTAACTTAATAAGATAAAAACAGAATTAAAATTTATATTCTAAGATAATTTTTTAATTTGGTAAAGTGTAATCAGTAATCTAAGACATTTGGTTTAATAATTAACTTAATATCAGATGCTACTAAAAGGTATTTTTAGTTTGTGTATGTTTCAGAAAAAAAGGTTTTTGAAGATAATCTCAAGAAGACCATCAGAAGGAAATACCATCTGAAAAGATAAATCCAAGCAACATAATCTAAAAGGATGGCTAGTGTGATAACATCTCCATTGTCTGAACCTGTTCAAAATGTTCGAGATGAACTCACTGAAATTGTGGGTCAACAATGTTAAGATGGTTAACACTCTATGCACCAAACCTAACTCAACTCTTGAGAAGATTATATTGACTCAGTAACATCCCTATTCTCTGAACCTGTTCAGAAAGTTCTCTATGGACTTGCTGAAATTGTGGGTTAAGAATGCTAAGGTGACTGATACTTAAGCCATTAAAGTTTATCTCAATTCTTGAAGAAAGGTTAAGATGATTGTTCAAAGATTCTCTGGAGTAAAAGACAAAAGTAGGACGTGCAGACATCAAGCAACCACAAAAAAAGAAAAAGTCTTCAAAGAAAGGAGTAATGTCAGAAAGCACCTCTTCATCCAGTGAACAACAACCAGATCTTTGGTAACATCACTTCATCTTAAAACTTTAATATCTGTGAAAGTTGTCTTTTAGTAAAACCTTTAAAATCTGATTATAAACCTTAATTCTTTAATAAGTAAAAACCTAAGACAATCAAACCTTAACAGTTTCTCATATACTTGCTTTTATAAAACATCTTTCTCTTACTTTTCCTGTCCTTGTTTAAAATATTTTGTTTTTCCAAAAAATTCCTTTTAAATTTTTTTTATATCTTCTCTGCTTTCGAAAAGCTCTTCAAATATGTTTTTCAAAAATATTTTTGTATATCTGCTTTTTCTGCTTTTTCGAAAACGTTTTCCAAAACTTACTTTATCAATGCTAATGACTCAGTTTCCTATGGTGCTTCATCTATGACCAATCAATGATGTACGTTTCGAGATTCCCAAAGTATGAAACCGTCATCATAAAAGCTATCTGAGCCTATATACATCTTGTGAACAACAATTTAATGGATTAATTTTCCTTACTTCTCTCTTTTACCCTTGCTTCAATTCCTATAAATTCATAAGAGATCTTTACACAAACTCATATCCTCAAAGCTCTTCTATAGCTTTGTCTAAAAGTTCTGAGTGTGTTGCTCTCCGAAGGACAATGAAGAAGCAAAGGAAAATAGTGTGAAGTCTATAAATCTGTTTAAGTAATTAAACATGATTATAAGACATAACATCCTTTAGTTTTAATGATTAACAAATAAGATTATATAAAGAACAAATAAGATTATATAAAGAACCAATTAGATCATATAAACAGGTTCTACTGAGAAAGGTATTTGTTTGTTAATTATGTTTCAGGATAAAATACTCTTTAGAAGAAGAAGAAGATTTTGTGAACAGAATCAGAATCAGAAGAACAAGAGTGCAAAATCTGAAGAAGATTAATCCTTAACAGAGTTGAAGCAACTGAAGAATAGAAGTGAAGACTTGAAGACTGTCTGTAGAAGTGAAGACTTGAAGACCGTCTGAAGAAGTGAAGACTTGAAAAGATATGAAGAAGTACAGATTCAAATATACGTCTGTCTGAAGAACAACAATGAACTGAAGAAACGAAGAAGAAGAGATACAAGAAGAAGATACAAAGAAGAATGAAGCTACAATTCTAAGGAAGAAGGCCTCTGAAGTTTCAACCAGTATGAAGAATTGAAGTTGTCTGAAGGACGCAACCCGTCTGAAGTATTGAAGCTGTCTAAAGCAACGAAGCTGTCTGAAAGACTTGAGCTGTCTGAAGTCATCAACCTGTCTTAAGTATTGAAGCCGTCTGAAGAGCCAAGCCCGTCTGAAGACTCAAGCTCGTCTGAAGACTCGAACCCGTCTGAAGACTGGAACCCGTCTGAAGTTTGGAAGCTGTCTGAAGCTTTAGTAATGACGTGGCATCTTTGCTGAAACCTTGCGCGAAGACTTTTCTAAGTCTCTGTTGCTCGTACGTTTTGAAACACATTTGTGGCAACAAACACAGAGACCTTTCCCGGTGCATTTGAACTTCATACACCACTGAGGAAATCTCTGCAACGCAGCATTCGCAGCAACAACAGTAGCAGCTTTACTGCAGCACCAATGTTGTACTATGTCAGAACTCTCAAGAAGCGTGTCTCACAACGGATTAAAAGAAGACTATTTTCTGTCTCTAAACGATAGCATTTCAACGAGACATTTCTTCATTTGTGCAATCTGGAACAAAGCAGAAGAAAAGCTCAAGAGACTAAGCAGAAGCAACAAGGAAGATGTTTGAATAAAATATATTCAATTCAACATCTTTATCTAAATATCAAAAGAGGAATCTGCAAACAACGACTATTGATCAAGACATCTCATTCAAAGAAGTAATGGTGTCAGGAGCAAGTGAAAAAGGAGTATATGCAGAATAAGAAAAAATGGCAAATTCAACGGATACATACTCTCAAGAGAATCAGAGGAAATGTGAAGAAAACAGATGCAAGCCGGACAAAACAGAAGAAAGCAAGCAGATGCAAGATAATGCAAGTTGGATAAAGCAGATGCAAGATAATGCAAGCTGGAGCAAGCAGATGCAAGCTGGATAAAACAGATGCAAGAAAGCAAAAGAATTCAAGAGAGAGAATACACATAATCATCACATCTCTCAAAACAGAGCTCATCAACAGAAGTGTCAGAACGGGAGTATTTTGAATACTCAATATGCTTAAGAAGAAGCAACCGTTTGAGAAGCTATTACACAACGGCTATATGAGCCACATCATCAAAAGCTCAACGGTATTATGAATCATCTTCAACGGCTATATTCAAGAAGAACATATAAATAGCCTCAAGATTGAAGTTGAAGATGTTGTTGAAGTACACAACCAAGTTGGTCGATCCAACCAGTTGTTGTTGGCATGCAGAGCATATTAACCATGCTGCCAAGATGCAGTTGTTGAAGTACACAACCAAGTTGGTCGATCCAACCAGTTGTTGTTGGCATGCAGAGCATATTAATCATGCTGCCTAGATGAAGTTGTTGCAGCACACAACCAAGTTGGTCAGAATGATCAACCAAGATAGATCAATCGAGATTGTTTTTCAAGAAGGTTCTTGAAATCAATCAGGATGAAAATTGTTAACTAGGCTAAGTGTCTTACAGTTAACAAGAGTTGACTCGAGCTAAAATACATCATGAAAATGTCAACAACGATTGATCAGAGAGTGAATTCTCAATCGGGCTACTGATCAGTTGGTCAGTTAGTTAGATTGTACAGTTGGTCTGTTGATCAAGTGGGTTGGTTGTCGGGAAGGCAATCATGCTGTACAAATGACTATCAAACCAGGTACGGTTTGAAGCTTTGAAGATACCTTGGTATTCCAATGATACGGGTGAGAATGTAGCCCATGGAAACCAATGGTTGGAGAATAAGGCTGAAGCTTAATTTCACATCTTAGTTAGCCTACTCTCAGAGGATGTATTCCTTATAGAAAAGACAGGGATTGTACTTAAATTCAAACACTTGTATCACAGTCTATCCTTGTATTTAGTTTGTAATGACTGTATCCTGAGTATGTACTCAGTAATCTCTATGTACAAGAAGAATCTGAGTTGAGAGGTTCTAGCGAACATCTAGCTTAGATTGAGTAGTAATACTTACTACTCAACACTTAGTTAAGTGTCTGAGAGCCTGGAGAGGCTTGGTGGAAGAAAGAATACTTGTGGTAGAGCCTAGAGAGGCTTGGTGGAAGAAAGAATACTTGTAGTAGAGCCTGGAGAGGCTTGATAGAAAAGAATACTTGTTGTGTTGGCCTGGAGAGGTTAACATGTATATCTGTGGTTTCAGATAGTGTGACATATATGTGGCTGCAAGGGTCTGGGGGATTCGGAGTGGCACATATGTGTTGTTGTTATAAAAAGGCTAGTGGTGGTTTGCCACTAGGACTGGATGTAGCTCACAGGGTTTGTGGGTGAACCAGGATAAATTCCGTGTCTAAGTTTTCTTTCCCTTAATCTCCTTTACTTACAGTTTTCATATTTACGTTGGGGATTGAAAAGTACTTTTCATAATAATCTTAACACAACGATTTCAATAAAACAAGTTTTCATACAAACATAACGTTAAAACGTCTCTAGTGTAGATTGAAGTATTATAGAAGAATATATTCAGAGGGATGTCTGAAATACCTGTCTGAAGTGAGCCCAATAGGAACTTAGTTCAGACACATGATGTAGATGGTATCTGATCATCTAAAGTATTTCAGAAACAGTTCTGAAGGTACTCTTAGTAATATTCTTCAGAAGACACTAAGAGAAGTTTGTTTAAAATCAAAACAATCTTAAGTGTAAGAAAAAGTTTTTTAATCTAAATCTTTCATTTATTCCGCATGTTCTTAAAATAACTTTGATCTTAAGATTGGTTTTGTACAATGATCACTTAGCGTGATTGTTTATTTTAAAGATTTCCAAAATTGCTTTAAAATGTCTAAAACACTATTCAACCCCCCCTTCTAGTGTTGCCTGTGGTTCTAACAAATAGCAGAAGGATTTCTGGAACATGTTGGAGCAAAGATCAAGTCATCTTGGATGATGTATGGAATGAAAAGTAAGGGACAGGGTTCATCTGAAAACCTGTTTCTCTTTACTTGGACCATGGTGATCTTGTTGCATCATCAGGGCATTGGAAGACCACTGGGAGATCCCAGAAAAGCCAATCTAATGGAGGGAACCACTTCAAATGTGGTCCTGGTGATAGTGGTTGTTGCTGGTGGTCGCAACACTGTCCTAAATGATGTACCTCCGTTGTCTCAGGAGTCACAAGGGAAATGCGTGCTGAACGCACGATTGACAAGGGGGATTATGGGCTCAAGAGGCACCTCTGAGGCTTTTCAGCCGAAGGAGTGGTGGTAGCTTTGAAAGAGATGGAGTCTCAAAAGGTTGTGCCTCGGGCCTTCATAGGGAAAGAAAGGGAAACATTGTTGGTTGCATTCTGCTTTTGGAATGTAACTTGTTTTCTGTTTAATGTAGTTTTCCCTTTTCTTTTTCAAAACTTTGTTTTGTTCATATCATGTTTTGAGTTATTGTATTAACCTCCTTCACTTAATAAATACCAGTTGTTATTTATTCTTTTTAGTTGACTTCTCTTGTTTTATAGCTTGATATCTGTTTAATAAATATAATAAAATCTTCCTTTCGGTTAGAATATTTTTTTATATAATAGTCTTTATAACAAGCGGTTTAAAACTTTATTCTGTTTAATGCAAGATAAAAAGGGAAAGATAAATAACAAGTTATAAAAACGAAAGAAGAAGAAAACTAATCACCAAACCTTTTTAATCAATGACAAAAGGGGGAGAAATATAAACTAACAAAATGCTAAAAAGAATGTAACAAAATGGGAGACATATAGGAGGAAACATAAATAGGAAAGAAATATAAAATACAGTAAGGAAACTCAGAAGATAACAAACTAAAAGTCATAATAATAAGTAAGAATAACAATCGGTATCTAAAATATTAACAGTAAAGATTTAACAGTTGGATAATAAAGATTTAACAGTTGGTACCTAAAAGACTTAACTAACAATTGGTATAGAAAAGATTTAATTGTTTCAGAAGATAACTAAAAGAATCAAATGCTTGTCTCAGGGGGAGTAATATAGATAGGGGGAGTAATACAATTAAATATTTTGTTTATTATCTCTCGTTTCTTTTTATACACATTTTGTCAGTAATATATAATTTATTTGTCATCATTAAAAAGGGGGAGATTGTGAAGTCTATAAATCAGTTTAAGTATTTAAACATGACTATAAGACTTAACATCCTTAAGTTTTAATGATTAACAAATAAGATTATATTAAGGACAAATAAGTTTGTATAAGAACTTAATAAGATTACGTAAACAGGTTCTACTGAGAAAGATATTGGTTTGTTGATTGTGTTTCAGGTCAGAATAATTATCTGAAGAAGAAGAGTATAAGATCGAATCAGAAGGACAATGTGTAGAATCCTAAGAAGAGTAATCCATAACTAAGTTGAAGCAATTTGAAGAAGCAATCGACTGAAGAACTGAAAAATTGAAGACTCGAAGACTATCTGAAAACTTGAAGAATGTAATGGAAGCTTGGCTATCACATGAAGAACAGTTATGAGGAAGCTCATAAATTTGAAGAAGAAGTATCATCTGAAGACGCAACTATCTAAAGAATAGCTATCATCTGAAGAAATGAAGACAATATGAAGCAGTCTATGTATCTGAAGATTGAATGTGTCAGAATCAAGAAATGATCTCTTGGAGACATTGCAAAGCGTAAAGCACACTTCATCAAATGGAGTTCACTCATTTCAGCAGATAAAGCTAGACATGCTTTTCTATCTCGATCAAAGTCTTACACAAATAAGGAAATACTGCAAAGACTTTCTGCAATGCCTGCTGCACCTGCAACAAAAGGATTTGTTGCGCAGACCTACTGCATCTACACCTGCTGCTGTCCAGAATGTATTAGGAGACTGAACAAAACAAGCAAGAAAGACGGATTAATAAAGTACATACAATTCAACATTTTTATTTATCTAAATCTCAGAAGAAGAAGATACAAAGAAGAATGAAGCTACAATCTTCTTATCAGAAGGAAGAAGCCTTCTGAAGTTTCAACCAGTCTGAAGTGTTGAAGTCATCTGAAGTGCGCAACCCGTCTAAAGGATTGAAGTTGTCTGAAGGGCGCAACCCGTCTGAAGTATTAAAGCTGTCTGAAGCATCAACCTGTCTGAAGTGTTGAAGCTGTCTGAAGTTTCAATCTGTCTGAAATCTCAATCCGTCTGAAGTATTGAAGCCTTCTGAATTCTGACGTGGCACTCCTTGCTGAAGACTATGAAGACCTTTTGCTCTCTGAAGATTGCTGAGAAATATCGTTCTCTGCTACACGTTTCTTTTTCAACACATTTAAGGCAAGAAACACAGAGACCTTTCCTGGTGTTTTTGAATTACATACACCACTGAGGAAATCTCTGCAACGCAGTTCTTGCAGAGGAACAGTATCAGCATTTGTCAGAATAAAATCCCGAACCAGTGTCAGAAGCAAATATAGAAAAGGAGTTTATACAGAATAGGCTAAGAGACAAATCCAACGGATACTTCCTCATACACACTCCTAAGGAAAATAGAAGAAAGCTGGAGAAAGCAGAAGAAATTCAAAAGAAAGAATACACAGAATAAACATACCAAAATATCTCTCATAATGAAGCACATAACAAGTGTCAGAACGGGATCGTCTGAACACCTATTCGCTTAAGGAGAAGCAACCGTTTGAGAAGCTATTACACAACGACTATATGAGCCATATCATCATCAGCTCAACGGTATTATGAATCATCTTCAACGGCTATATTCAAGAAGAACATATAAATAGCCTCAAGATTAAATTTGAAGATGTTGATTTTTCAAGTTGGTTCTTGAAATCAATCAGGATGAGTGTTGTTGACTAGGCTGAGTGCCAAATAGTTAACAAGGGTTGACCTGAGCTAAGGCGAATTGCCAATAAGTCAACAAGGATTGATCAGAGAGGATCAAGTCGATCAGAGTGGATCAAGTTGGTCTCTGTTGAATCAATCAGGCTACTGACTAGCTGGTCAGTTAGTCATGTTGTTCAGTTGATCTGTTAGATCAATTAAGTTGGTTGTTGGTCTGAAGACAACCATGCTGAGAAAAATGACTATCAAACTAGGAACAGTTTGAAGCCATGAACATACCTTGGTATTCCAATGATACGGGTGAGAATGTAGCCCATGGAAACCAATGGTTGGAGAATGAGGCTGGAGCTTAAATTCATATCTCACTTAGGCCAAATTAGTTGAGGGAGAAGTACCTCACTTATTAGAGACGAGATTGTACTTAATTTAAACACTTGTGTCTCTGTCTTACCCTTGCACTTAGATTCATACATTGTATCCTGAGTAGTACTCAGTTAACTTCTAGTACGAGAAGAGATTAAGTTAATGTTTCATGGAAACTTAAACTTAGTTTTATCTGTAAACACTTAGATAAGTGTCTGAGAGCCTGGAGAGGCTTGGTGGAAGAAAGAATACTTGTTGTAGAGCTTGGAGAGGCTCGATAGAAAAGACTACTGCATGTGTTGCCTGGAGAGGTAGTTGAAAACAAAGAAATACTCGGTTGGGTCTGGAGAGGCTGTGAAGAATACTTGTGTGTGGTTTTGTTTAGTGGAAAATCCAGTGGTGGTTTGCCACTGGGACTGGATGTAACTCACGGTGATGTGGGTGAGCCAGGATAAATTTTGTGCCTAAGTTTTCTTTCCCTTAATCTCTTTTATTTTCAGTTTTGCATTTACTTAGGGGATTGAAAAGTATTTTCATAATCAACATAACACAACAATTTCAATCAAACAAGTTTTTCAAAGATAATTAAACCTCAAGTCTCTCTCATGTCGTTTGAGGTATTACAAAGAATGTACCTTAAAGAACTTCTGAAATAAGTGTCTGAAGTGAGTCTAAAAAGAACTCAGTTCAGAAACTAGAATCAGACTTCAGATGATCTTCAGTCTGCTGAAGTATTTAAGAAACCGTTCTAAAGATACTCTTTGTAATAATCCTCAGAAGATACTTTGAAAAACTTTCGTCTAAAACAATCTTAAGCTTTTAGAAAGATTATCAATTTTATCTTTCTTATCTTCCGCATGTTTCAATTAAACTCTGATCTTAAGATTGGTCTTTGAACGTTGTTCTTTTTAAATGTTATCTTAAATTAAAGATTTCCAAAATTATTCAATAAAGTTTAAAACACTATTCAACCCCCCTTCTAGTGTTTCCTGTGGTCCTAACACAAAGCAGGAAACAGTCGCTGATTCTACCACAGAAGCTGAGTATATTGCGGCCTCAAATGCTAAGAAAGAGGTCGTTTGGATCAGGAAGTTCATTATTGAACTTGGAGTAGTTCCTACCATTGTGGATCCTATAAGTTTTTATTGTGATAACAATGGGGCTATTGCACAAGCCAAGGAACCCAGGTCTTATCAACAATCCAAACATATACTTAGACGGTTCCATCTCATCCGAGAAATCATTGATAGGGGAGATGTGAAGATATGCAAAGTGCATACAGATGACAATGTTGCAGACCCATTGACAAAGCCCCTTGTGCAGCAGAAGCATGAAGGGCACACTAGATCATTAGGCATTAGAGTTATGTCTGAATGGCCCTAGTGCAAGTGGGAGATTATTAGTATATGCACTAGAGACCTATATGTTTTATTCTGATCATCCATCACTTGTATCATATTATTATTTTATAAAGGCAATTTATTTATTAATTCTTTTAGAATATAATTACTGTCCTTAGAATAGTAAGCTTAAACTTCATAAATCAAGTAGATGACTTGATCGTGAGATCTTATGAAGAACTATTCTTAAAATAGTCCCTGGTCAAGTATCATCTTAGGACAAAGATGCATTTAGACTAGTATGTGAGTTTATTGATGATCAGATCTCACAGATCTTGGATATGAGATATCATGCACTCACATAGGTACACATTAAGAGTAATGATGTACTGGACAGACCCACCTTAAGAACGTTGCATGGGTTGTTACATAAGTGTCATGAGCGTTTCTTAAATTGATAAATATTGTATGAAGTCCTTTGACCTGAAATCACTACGATTCCTACATAAGGAATTATATGTTTTAATTATCATCAAACGTTTCCTGTAACAGGGTGATCATAAAGTTGGTATTTGGACATATAATAAATTATGTGGTGGAATGTGAGTGCCCTAGATGGGATTTTTCCCTCCTATGTAACAGGAGTTATATCTATAGGCCTCTTGATAAAGTGAGACTGCAAAATGCATGGCCATGCTCAGGAGGATAAACATGAGATGTTTATTTTCTGTACAGTCTACTTGGGGATCAAGAAAACATAAATTGAACTATACAAGGTTGACACAATCCATGCCCTTGTGTTCAATTAGATATTTGGACAAAGGGACAGATCATATGAATTATTATCATAAAATAGGATTTATCAAAGTTATTGATAAACTCAATATTTGGATAGTGATGTGTTGCTAGATACCGCTCACTATTTATGATATTAAATATAAAAGGGTTTTATTTTAATATTATAACCAAATATTAAAAGCCTATTGGGTCACACGCATACAACAAGCAACTAAAAAAGGATAATAATTCTAATTAAATTAAATTAGAATTATTACATATTGGGCCAGGCCCATAAGTGTGAGGGTTAAGTGAGTGAGGGGGTAAAACCCTAGCCACCACTCTATAAATAGAGCATAAGATGCACTACCCCAGAGACACATGAGAAATCGCTTCTTACTTTCTAAGGCTACTAGCAGAGCTGAGGAATGTTTCCTAGTCCGGCTGTTGGCATGGATACCAATAGAGACATGGCTACACTTGCCTCGTTTATAATCCTAATAAGGCACGACCTTTCGTTTCAATACCTTTTTGCCTTGATTCGTGTTTTCGCAAAATGATTATAACAAGGGAGGAATCCATTTATTTCCGCTGCACCCTGACCACATGCTTGATTCCCTTCAACTACCTACTTTTAGGAGAATGAATGAGGGGCAGACGGATGAGATGATGAAGTTAAGGAAAGTGGGTATTAGTACTCGACATATATATGGCTCATTTGCTAATAAAATTGGTGGGTATGAAAATTTGGGATTTCGAAAGCAAGACATGTATATTGAAATAGACAAGCAACGTCGTAAGCATATTTCAGATGTAAGAGGTGCATTACGTTACTTGAAAAGCTTGAGAACCAATGATGCTGGATGTATTGGAAGTACAGAAGGGATGGGCAGGGTAGACTAGAGCATTTGTTTTGGAGTGATGGTCGTAGTCAAAGTGATTATTCAATATTTGGTGATGTGTTGGCATTTAACACAACGTACCGAAAGAACAAATACAGTTGTCCTTTGGTGGTATTTTCTAGGTTGAATCATCACAACCAATCAATCATATTTGGTAGTGCCATAGTTTCTAATGAAACTGAAGAAACCTATGTCTGGTTGCTTCAAGAATTCTTAGATGTAATAAAGGGTAAATGTCAGTTTCTGTTATCACAGATGGGGATTTAGCCATGAAGAATGCAATTAAAATTGTGTTTCCTAGAGCCCACCATAGGTTATGTGCATGGCACCTGTTACGCAATGCTACAAGCAATGTGGGGAATTCCAAGTTCACAAACCTATTGAGAAGATGCATGTTGAAGAATGATATGGTTGAAGAATGTGTTGTTGGAGACATTGAATGGGTTCGGGAGTTGTATGATAGGAGGCAGATGTGGGCCACTGCTCATATTTGTGGTAATTTTTTTGCAAGATTTAGGACCACTTCACGTGCGGAGGGTTTGCATGCATTGTTGGCCAGATTTGTTATATTTCGTAATAATTTGATTGAATTCTTGGAGCATTATACTCGTTGTTTAAGTCAAATCCGATTCAAGGAGACGGAAGCTGATTTTGCATCACTACACGGTGAAGAGGTTTTACAAACTCCATTTCAGGCATTAGAGAGGTCGGGAGCAAAATTGTACACAAAGAACATATTTTTGTTGTTCCAAATTGTACTTCAAAGCGCATTGAAGATCAGGGTGGTTAATGAAAAGTGTGCATCATTATGTTTCATTTACTTTGTGTCTGAGTATTGTAGGTCGGGCAAGGAGTGGCATGTCTGTTTTTGGCCATCAACCATGGATATGAAATGTTCTTGCAAGCGAATTGAGTCCATTAGTATACCATGTGAGCACTTACTTGCTGTCATGGTTTACCTAGACATGGTGGACATACCAGATTCTTTGGTATTGGATAGGTGGACAAAAACAGCTAAGGAATCAGTTTACAGCGCAGAGTCAGCTTGTGGTGATCCATTAAAGGTTTGTCGTTATGAGGCATTAAGACAAAGTTGTTGGCGTTTGCAGAAGGTTGGGTGGATCACCCCTTAAGATTTTGCAGAAACACAGTCCATGGTTTTAGGCCAATGTGAAAAACTTGAAGCCAAGCATGGAAGACAAGAAATCCCCATCTTTCAAGAGGATGCACGCGGGGAGGTAAATGTCAGAAATCCAACCGTGGTGAGAAGTAAGGGTTGTCGAGCAAGCCAATCACAAGGAAGGCCTAGAGCAAGGCGCAACAATCGTTGTAGTCGTTGTGGGGGTGAAGGACATAATAGAACCACTTGTGCATTTCGGAGACAAAGGGATGATGGTGTACAAGGAGTTTTTGGAGACAATGAGTTTGATGATGGATCACCACATTAGACGGGTAAGGACTTCATCATAGTTGTTTAACCTTGTCATTTTTACATTTAAATGTTTTCACTAAGTATTGAATATGTTGTAATTTTCAGGTTAGCCTTCAAGGAGATCAATTAATTGAATAGGTTGCAAATGTAATGATGAAGAAGGGTACTAAGTTTGAGAACATCATATGTAATGTAGGTTATTGTTAGTAGGATGAAACATTTGGGATTTTCATGTTATTGTTTGTTAGTGTGTTTATGATGGTAATGCTCTAGTCAATTGTGAAACAATATTTGTTATGTGTAGATGGTTATAATTGTGGAGATGACTAGTATATTGACTTGGTTAAAATGAGGCCATTTCATGCACTTAGTAGTTCATCTAAGTTGTGGTCTACCCGATTTTCGTTATATCATGAATACTGAGAGGGATGACCATGCAGTAGTAAGGTATATGAATCATTTATTGATATGAATTACTGGCTTTGTGATGTGTAGTCTATTAAGGGATATTTTTATCAAAGTTGTAAAGGTTGGTGAAAAAAATAAGCACCCAATTGGGTCATTTTGTACAAGGCCCAAAATGATGTGGCGTGGGGCTTGAATTGGACATTCTTATTAACCCAACAATGTTTAGGTCAAACAAAGAAAAACCCCACTAGCATAAAGACACAGTAAACCCAAATTTTCATAATGCAATCAATAAAGAAAAACTTAAATAAATCAATCCATGAAGCCCAATACTTGGACGAAGTTCATAAAGGCCCAATGGTACTACAAAGTTCATAAAGGCCCAAAACGATTGGGTTTGATGCTAATAGTTACATTGTTCCTTCGCAAGAAAATAGATGTGTTTCCCAAAACAAAAGAAACATAAATGGCATCATATAGAATTCCATCATAATGAGCTCCCCAAAAAGTATGCGTCTTCTTAATATTAACCTCACACTACAATGGTCCATATACCATGATATTCCTAAATAAAAAAGTAGTAAACTGAAACTGATCAGAATTTGTCCCAGAGCACAGACGCCTTATGTTCCAGAGACAACCTTAGTTCATTATGCATGCCAGTCAGTAACCCAATTACAGTTCTCATCCTCACGACATCTTCCTCCAGCTGAAAATGTATCACAATTTCAAACCTATAGTTAGTGCCATAATAAGTCATAAAATAAACTCTAAAAATTAATGTCTTTTCCTTACCACCCCACGAAGATTAGACTGAAAACCATTCTCCATCTGTAACCAATCTAGGACCCATACAGCTGAATTGTTACTATGAACACACAAATTTTAATACAAAGTTAGTCACTTTGTCATACAATCCATGTTCAATTACTGTATGAATTCACCAATGGTATAACACCAGTACCAATTAAATGAAAGTTGACTAACCTTGGTCCAAAAGTTGAATTTTCTAATGGTTCCTTAATCTCTCATTCGCTAAATTTAGTATTACCCTTAAGAAAGTCATTAGGATAGTGTTCTGTGGATAGTATCTGTGAAATTACTTTACACTGTAGCAACGTAAAAAAAAAGGAAATCAAATTATAAGAACCAATTGGGTGAGAAAATTAATTAATTCAAAACAATTTAGACAAGGATATCACCAATGTCCTCAAGGTACCCTTCCTGGGCTGAATGTCCTGAGGCAGAAGATGAGCATCCAAATGGTACACCACTTTGTCCTCGGTGGAGATGACCATCAAATACCAATGGCCATCGACATTTTTAATTGGAACATACACCTATCCAATCACATATTTGAATCATTAACGTGTCAAAGTTTGGAATATGAAGTCATTAGAATAGGGCTCATCATGACACTCACATATTTAAGGCTTGAATATGGAGATAACCATGTCTTGGCATAAGTTTCTGTTAACTCTTCAACACTTTGACCATTGAATACATCTTCCTGTTAATGCCACATTTTATATGAATTTCTGTTGACAATTATGATGATGAATGTTCTTAAATTACACATGAATCCCATACCACAAAAGGAGGCAGTGACCACACTGATTGATATAATGAGTGATGTTGCGACCATGTTGTTGTCATTGTCATTAAGGTAATAATCTATGCAAGTTTTGTAGAGCACAATGTAAGATTGGTGGGGGTTTTGGACTTGTTAACATGAAAAAATTTTACTAATCATAAGTTTTTACCTCATCAGTCACCACATTCTCAGGACATAGACAATCAAAATCCCTTCTTGTGGCTGTTGTGTTACCACAACGGAATAAAGGTTCCCCGTCTCAATTAATTCACAAGGTTGAATGGACTTATTGTGATGTCCTCAATTTCTATATACAAATGCGTAACGATTATGATGACTTACTCAGGTTCAAGATCTTCTTGGAATACATAAAAACTAATTTGGACTTCATGGTGAAGCAAAATCATGTCTGTTGTTGGGGGGAACTTGGATCTCATTCCATGTGTATGTCCAACCAATGATAATGGTGGTAAATAAACAATATAAATAATAAAAATCTTAAAGGACTAAAATTTTGTAGTACTTACCCTACGTAGCACGTCTCCAACAGGGGTCCTCAACTGGGGACATCGCCCAGCTGTAGCGATGGACTTTGCTCTCCCCCCACGCGCATTGGTTGACCTTCCCCTTCCCCTTGATTGTTCACTTCTAGCAGCAGTTTGTATGTTAACCTTAGCAACTTTCGCGCTGGAAGATGAAGGTGGTTGACTTGAAAATTGACTCTTTGAAAATGTTGAGTCTTCCCCCCTTTTGAAGGCACCCACGATCTTGAAGAACTTAGGGTTTATTGTTCCTTTTTCCTTCTCTACTGGCTTGGAAAATACATTCCCCCAGTTTAGTATGGGATTGGAAGCATTCTTAGGAGAACTTGGTCATTGGTGTAATAAACAGCGACGAGAGGTTCCACACTTTGTAATAGTCTTTTCATTCTCATCTTCTGAAACACCTAACATTATATCACAGGCATCATCTTCGTCCAGAGACTCAGTTGTAGTGCTCTTTCGTTTACTTCGAGTGTGTCCGCTAGTTGGAGTTACCTGACCACTGTTAGAACAAACAAGTCCTTTTGTTTGTAAGCCACGGTCTCCTACTAGAGATGCTCCCACACTTTTTTCAACTTTCCCTTAGCTCTCCTTCATTTCCATCATCACATCTTGTAGGTCATCCACCCTCTTGCCTAAGGCCTATCATTAAGATTCGTTGAAATAGTAGATTAAGTAGTGATCGTTTGATGAAATAAGAAAATGATAGGAGTTTTTGGAACTAGTCCCTGACCTTAAGGTTGACCAATGCATCATTCACAACTTCGGCAAGGGCAACCAAGGCATTGTTCACCTTCTTCACCTCGTTAGCGAGGGCGTTTGCATCCACAAGAGACTGGATATTTGGTGCAATAAGGGAGGTAGATGGAGCTTCTTTGTTTGTCACACTTTACAGTTTATGCACAGAAAGCAAATCAAAGTTTAGAAATGACGAAGCATTTTTTGTATTTCAATACGAGAAATAAACAAAATAAAATTCATTACCATTGCTTATGTTCATCTTGGGACAAGTTCATGCTCATTTGTTCATCCATATTCTCCATAGTTGTTGTTATTCCTGCCATGATAATGCCTTCTACGAGCTTAAAAAAGACTTGTGTTTTGACAAAATGAAACCCTCGATTTGGAGGTAGATAAGTCTCGTCTTTCTTGTGGACACCTTAAGTTCGGTTGTTAGTAAGGAAGCACTTCTTAGTTAGGGTTTTCACATTCACAATAAATTAATTATTTTTTATTTTGTACAGGTATCATCCAGCAATGGTTTTTTCTCTTTGATAAGTGTCACTGATGAGTTTACTTTGAGGCACAGCTATGCAAGGACAAATTTAATCTTCCAAAGATGAATTATATGACTGGATCGGTCCTTATTCTATCACCTTGATTTGTCCTTTGCGCCGAAGATTGTTGACAGGTCTCCACCAATTGCCTTAGGTCCACTGTTATAGTAAAGCTACGTGTCTAGTAGTGAATTACGTGTGTCAGGCAATTTTCATGAAGATGAAATATTTGCCAATCTTTTCGCCCATTATCACACGTTTGTTCTTACTGAGATTATTATTTAGATTCATGGTTGAATAGAATGAGTCCTGGTTCCGTTTTTAATCTCCATCTAAGCATTTTGTTTATAAATAAGCAAAAATAAATGAGATTAATATATCATGGACTTATAAAATATAGTTATCACACATTCTATGTTATTGATTTAATAAATTTAATTATTTGTATTTGTAATGATATCAATTGCCATAATAATCATTGACTTATTATTAAAGCTAGGTATATATAGTATACAATTCACAAGCATTCTGTCATATAGAGGTGGCATTGTCATATAGAAAAATTATTAATATTTGTTTAAAGCAACGTACTTTATAAACTTCACTTGTGATTTTTATAAACTAGGAAAAATTAATATTTGTTCATTTTATTTAAAAAATGAGATAATATTTTTAATCCAATAAATATTTGAGATGTTGATGTAATAAAACTTAAAACTGCAATAATTATATGGAAATTAATTCAGTACAATTTATAAAATCCATACTTAAGAAGAAATAACACATATAAAGTGCCTAAGTTAATAGACATAGATTCCTAATTTAGGCCAATACAACATCAGAAATAAACATAATAAACATTAAAGGGCATAAGGGCTACTCCAAAATGTGGCCACGCAAAAAGCATTAACTAAATCCAACGCTTATATTACAACAAAATACTAGCATAACTACTTTTTTTTTGCTTCTGCATTACTGCACATATGCTCAGGGAAATTTCATCCAGTGGCGACATGCATTGTTATAACAGTAGTTCGTATTTCATTCTGTAAGCCAGTAACCAACCCAAGTGCTGTCATCATCCTGACATCATCCTCGTCAAGCTAAAAAATAGAATTAGAATTAGAATTTATAAAATGTTAACCAAAATTTAAATTATTTAATTTTTTTCATTAAATAGACTTCTTAATTTATTATTTAACTTAATTCAATGTCTAAATTAGTTTTAATCAAATCATTTGACATTGATTAATTAAAAAACCATAATAATCATTAAAAATTTAAATTATTTTCTAAAATGTTATTCTTTTATAAAAATATTCTAATGCTTATACACAAAGTATTTGTTTAACTATTTAACTTAATTTATTTCTATTTTTACATTGTAAGGTTTTTTCGACATGTTACATTAATCAACTATTTAAATGAACAATAACTTACCACACCACGAAGATTTGGTTTAAAAGAACCTTCCATTTGCATCCAATCCAATACCCAAACAGCTGAATTATGACTGTAACCACCAATTAACAACCACATAAATTTAAATCATTAATTCATTTATGGGGTTAATGAGTATTAATAACCAATATTCAGGGTATGTAAATTTGCTTAAGAAATGTTGTTCATTAAATTAAACGGTTAACCTTGTCCCAGTATTTGGTAATGCCCTAACTTCCTTAAGCTCCCACAAACTGAAGTCAATGGCATCGTTCATGAATCGTTTGGGAAACATAGGTGTTGACACAATTTCACAATGACCTCACCCTATGAGACACATAATATATTAGACAAAATGTTTTATACACATGATTGCTTCAACAATTCAATGAATTAGTCTACTAACCAGTGTTTTAACAACTTCTGATCTGTGTTCAATGTCTTCTACTTCTAAATGCGTGTCTAACAAGTACAATTCTTTCTCCTCCATTGACATCACCATGAGATTCCAATGCCAAGGAAAATTTAATATAGGCACATAAACCTTCACAATAAGGAAAAATAAGTAGTAATTAATAAATTTAGAAAATTGCATGGCTAATATAAGGTGCATAGTAGGTAAGATCGACATGTTATGAAATAATCATATAACTAACATATTTCAAGGAGTCGAAAGGAACCATCCATGTCCCTGCATAAGTCTGAGTGAGTTGTTCTATTGTTTGCCCCTTGAAAACATCATCATGGCACCGTTGACAAATTTTCATGTTTAAAACAATGGATGAGTTAAGTAATTCAATTTCTTTTTTTTTGTCGAATTCCAATCTCTTGAAATAAGATAACTAAGTTACCGCAAAACTGGGTTGAAGGCTCCACACAATTGGTTCTTGTTTGTGTTGTTGTGTCCACGTCGTGCGCATGGCTCTCATTGTTATAACCTGTTCAAGTATCAGACATTACTCATCAATCAAGACAATAATCTAACTGGAAAAAAAATACCAAAAACATGAATATATCAATAAAATAATTGTACTTAAACCTTGTCAGAAATGGGATTGCCTGGACACAAGCATTGAAAATCTTCTCTAGTTGCAGAGATGTTTCCCATCCGAAAAATAGTCTCCCTAGTTATTACATAAATCATCACTTACTAATGTATTTGAATAGTTTTAAATGGATTAAGAGAGAGTGTTATGAAAATGCAAGTTACTCTGGGTCCAATTCGGGGCTGAACATGTATAAGCTTATCTCCACTTGAGTGCCAGACCAACATCATCTTTTGTGTGGGAGGGAACTTTGATTGCATTTCCTAATAAGTATTCATAGTTAGTTAATTTGTTCAAACCCTATACACGAATTAATTGGATGATATTATCACTTACCGGCTTCAGACCTCCCCAGTAGGAAGGTCAAGGTTAGTAGTTGTAGTCTTGGATATTTCTTTTCGTTTTCCCACTACGGATTCCTCTTGGCTTGTCTTTCTTGTTCATTGCACTTAGTGAAGGAGTTGATGGACAACCAATTTGTGAAGGATGTCCATTTGCAGGGTTCTCATCCACATTATAAGTACTATTAGGGGATACAAACAACCTCCTCACTAGGTTTTCATCATCACCCATCTTAGATGTGCCACTTAGACCCTAACGTAAAAGAAAGATATTAATTAGAATTACAACATTTACTTCTTTATACTTGCTTTATTCAAATCACATCATTTTCTATCTTCTAAGATTCAAATTTGTTAAAATCAGCATTTAATAAGGCAACCCATACACAAAATAACCATATGATAAACAACAAAGATGTGAGAATGTGTAGGACCTAGATTCATTAGGCGCGGTTCTTGGCTTCAAATTTTTAAGATACATAGGATCAAGCACTTTCTTTCTGGCAAGAAAATTGGTTGTCATATTGTTTGACCAACCATAGTTCCACTAGTGTTCAGTGGGTTATCAACAGTGAACTGTGGTGACTGTAAGGGTACATTTCTTCAACTTCAGTGTCATCATGAGCACCACTATCACACATAGTCAGATTGATGGTGGTTAAGTTGCTTTTATAGTTAGGGCTTATGCTTGAAGGTGTGCAGATCACACTCTGAGGTTGTTTTTACGCATTAACGACACCCATGTTCATTATTCTTCCAATCTTGTCATTTACCAGTTTCTGCAGGTTTTCAATCCTGATTCCATTCTCCTATTAAGGAAAAATCCAAAACATGTAAACTATAATGGGCTAAAGAGCAATCCAAAATGTACTATGCTATACATTGATATGTATTTAACGGACCTTTACTTCCTTCAAAGCCTCGTTAACCGTAGGGATTGGCACTTCACAACATTCTTTAAACCTTCCATCTGCGCAGCTAGAATCATGGCAAAGTTGCCATCCACCCCTTCCATTATGGTTTTGGAAAGCATTCATTGTCAGTTGGTGAGTTACTATGTCAAAAATTTAAGACACTAATGTTCATTAAATACAGATTAGCAAAAAACAAAATATATGTTTAAAGTCAACGCCCTTAATTACCTAAACTAGTTTCAATAGTGGTCTCCACCTGGGTGACTACTCCTTCCTCGACTGGGTCTCCATGTCCTTCCATTTTCCCTGAGAAGATCTTGGTTGACCTTCTACAAGAAGCAGATCACATATTATGTGAGTTGTTTAAAACAGAAGCACAAAGCCTGCAAAGCCTTTCAGCACCTTCTTTATTTTCTTTGGTGCAAAAAGGGGGTATTGTACCTCGTGTTATCACAACCATCAATTGTATTGGCAAAGAGTGTTCTTCCGTGTGCAAAATGAAGATTCTGACAATAAAGGCCATGCTTTGTCGCATGTAATTATATTTGAGTGTCATAGGTAAGTTACATCTTTTTAGAAGGTTTTGGAATCCTCCAATAAGAATTAGACAACAAAAAGGCTTGGATCCACCTAAGTCCTCGAGGTCTGCTAATAACAACGAAAATTATCATTTCAATTTCCATCTAGACTCTCATCCTAGCTACCAGATTCACAGCACCCCATATTTTCCTATTACCTTTTAATAAAATTTATTGAAGAGGAAAGGTCTAATATTGGGAACCATACTCGCCGTTCATTTTCGTCAAAATAGACTATGCCATTTTTCAATTTGCTTTATATATCCATTGTGGGTCCAACTAGTAGAGCACAATTAATTTTTTTTAAAGAGATTAATTATCACTTTGAAGTGGGACCCATTGAAATGGTACCCCTACTCACAATGTCTTGGTTTCGATTACCTTCATGACCACTATAATTTGCATTATTAGTCATTGAAAAACAAACGTCCACTATGTTTATAGCTTCACTTTGCCAAATGGGAAAAGCTTAAACAAATATGAATGGAAAACATAAGGCCTTCAAGACCATTAACATTAAACATTGATTAAACATCCATAAATACAACACATCGTTCAGATTAACGAACCCTAAACAAAAAACAACACAGCAAGGTAAGTCTTGAGAAACATCAAACACACTGATCAATGGAACACAAAAAGTAAGTGACGCAGAAAATCAAACCCTAGGGCAACTGATACAAAAACATTACAAGGAAAACACCCAGCAAAAAGCCAACTACCATAGGGAACACTATTGGTGAATCCTTAAGCTCTTCTTCAGTATTTGGAACCTCATTACCCCTAACAACTTCAGCAGCCACAACTGGCACCCCTTCCACTATATTTGGTTCCCCAGCTCCTTCAGGTAATGGAGCATCATTTTGCCCCTGGACTGCCGGAAGAGCAAGGTCTGCACGAACCTGTGCCCTCAAAAGCAATAAGCCTATTCCGATGTCTTCCCCAATCGACCTCTGCTTCCTCCATTGTCATGAACGATCGAAATGACGCTCCTGAGAACCCTTAATCTGTTGTTGGCATTCTGCCCATGATCCATAAATACCGGGCCTCCTCCCGTTGTAGACACAGTAACACTTCCCACGCCTCGGCATTGTTTTTTTTAGTGTTGTATACACTCGATCTAGGTCACGCCTTCGGAAGAAAGAAAAAGGAGTAGTAAGAAGCCCTTTTCAGTATCTTCAAAGAAGTTGTGCCCTCCCTTTTTTTATTCTTGAACTTCACTCACTAGTCGTTGTCTGGAACTTCCTTCTTAACCAAGGGAAATCAACCAAAACTTAGTAAAAAAAACATTATTAAGCGGGCCCATTATTTGCTGAAGCATCAGTTCCCCATGACTAACGTCCCCGGACTTGGTGTTCACTTTATGGACAATCACTGTCTTTCTTCAAAGCCAGTGTAAGCAGCTGACATACTTTCTACCCTCGACCAATAGAAACTAGCACGCTGGCAGCTATAATCAATTCATGAATAAAAAAAATCCCCAACAGTACGCAGTGGTCTCGGTTGAGGTAAGACACCTTCCAATTTATTTTCCAACAAAGTCTGTATATTGTAAACGGATCCATTGTAAACAACTAAACAAATTAACATGGTAAAATGGAATGAAAAAACCAATTACAATGGAACTAGCCCTTAACTAAGTTAAAAGTCTCTCCTTTTGCTACTTACATAGTTAAAAAAAGAACTAACCCGCGTTTGTACTATTAAAGGAAGACTAACAATGAAGGAAAGTGAAAACCATAGTGACCTTCTCATCATTTTTCCCAAATTTCCTCCCTTTAGATTTTTTATAAATTAAGTATCACAATTTATTTGCCAAAAAATTCACAATAATTCCAATTTATTGCAAAAAATACCAAACCTTACCGGTTAATAGCCACCACGGTCCCTACGATCATCCACCATGAATATCAGAACCATTCACAATTTTCATATCATCAAGGTGTTTGATATGGGTGGTTGTCCCTGAATGGTTACGAAAACCTAACTCCTAATTCCGGCCTACTAGCAGGGTGTCACCTGCCAAACTGAATCAAAGCACCGCCAACGAAGACCAACACTATGAAAGGGACATCCATGGTGACCCTTCTCATCATTTTTCCAAAATTTTCTCCCTATTGAATTTTTTATAAACTAATTATCACTATTTATTTGCCTAAAAATTCACAATAAATCCAATTTATTGCAAAAAATCACCAAACCTTACCGGTTAATAGCCACCACGGTCCCACGATCATCCACCATGAATATCGGAACTATTCACAATTTTCATATCATCAAGTATTTGATTTGGTTGGTTGTCCCTGAATGGTTACGAAAACCTAACTCCTAATTCCGGCCTACCAGTAGGTGTCACCTGCAAACTGATCAAAACACCGCCAACGAAGACCAACACTATGAAAGGGACATCCATTGTGACCTTGTCATCATTTTTCCCAAATTTTCTCCCTATTGAATTTTTTATAAACTAATTATCACTATTTATTTGCCAAAAAGTTCACAATAAATCCAATTTATTGCAAAAAATCACCAAACCTTACCGGTTAATAGCCACCACGGTCCCACGATCATCCACCGTGAATATCGGAACCATTCACAATTTTCATATCATCAAGTGTTTGATATGGTTAATTGTCCCTGAATGGCTACGAAAACCTAACTCATAATTCCGGCCTACCAGCAGGTGTCACCTGCAAACTGATCAAAACACCGCCAATGAAGACCAACACTATGAAAATGACATCCATGGTGACCTTCTCATCATTTTTCCCAAATCTTCTCCTTATTGAATTTTTATAAACTAATTATCACTATTTATTTGCCTAAAAATTCAAAATAAATCCAATTTATTGCAAAAAATCACCAAACCTTACCGGTTAATAGCCACCACGGTCCCACGATCATCCACCGTGAATATCGGAACCATTCACAATTTTCATATCATCAAGTGTTTGATATGGTTGGTTGTCCCTGAATGGTTATGAAACCTAACTCCTAATTCCGGCCTACCAACAGGTGTCACCTGCAAACTGATCAAACACCGCCAGCGAAGACCAACACTATGAAAGGGACATCCATGTGGTGAGTTTTGGTGTTGAAATTCAAAAGTCCAAATTTGGACCCCCGGGATGGTAGTTAGGTTAAGGGAGGGGCACTTAGGGTTTTGTCCTCGTTTGGTGTGTGGAGGGATGGAAGCATGGTTGTCGTTGGAATTTTAAGCTGAAATTTTGCATTTATGTTAGGGGTGTTAAGTGGACCCCTTGGGTGAAGTTTGGTGTTTTTCTGATTAGTAATGAATATTCCATGAATTTACTGGTGTTAAAGCTTGTAAAATTCATTAAAAATGTCAGATTAACCCCGAAAAATCTGAAAATAGGAATTTGACGGCTCCAAGCCCCCACAATCCATGTGGTGAGTTTTGGTGTTGAAATTCAAAAGTCCAAATTTGGACCCCCGGGATTGTAGTTAGCTTAAGGCAGGGGCACTTAGGGTTTTTGTCCTTGTTTGGTGTGTGGAGGAATCCAAGCATGGTTGTTGGAATTTTAAGCTGAAATTTTGCATGCATGTTGGGGGTGTTGAGTGGACCCCTTGGGTGAAGTTTGGTGTTTTTCTGATTAGTAATGAATATTCCATGAATTTATTGGTGTTAAAGCTTGTAAAATTCATTAAAAATGTCAGATTAACCCCGAAAATCTGAAAATAGGAATTTGACGGCTCCAAGCCCCCACAATCCACGTGGTGAGTTTTGGTGTTCAAATTCAAAAGTCCAAATTTGGACCCCCAGATGGTAGTTAGCTTAACGCAGGAAACTAATCAAAACTGGTCAAAACTGATCCAAGGCCCCACAATTCACCTTCAAACTTATCAAAACACCCCGCCAACGAAGACCAAACACTATGCAAGGGATATCCACAGTGACCTTCTCATCATTTTTCCCAATTTTTCTCCCTTTGAATTTTTTATAATGTATTTGTCACTATTTATTTGCCTAAAATTTCACAATAAATCCAATTTATTGCAAAAAATCATCAAACCTTATTCACGATCATCCACCGTCAATATCAGAACCATTCACAATTTTCAGATCATCAAGTGTTTGATAAGGTTGGTTGTCCCTCAAGGGTTATGATAACCTAACTCTTGATTCCGGCCTACCAGCATGTGTCACCCGCAAACTAATCAAAACACCGACGACCAGCACTATGAAAGGGACATCCATGGTGACCTTCTCATCATTTTTCCCAATTTTCTCCCTTTTGAATTTTTTATAAACTAATTATCACTATTTATCTGCCTAAAAATTAACAGATAGAAACAAGGATCCACCATTGGATGAATATTTTTAAAAAAAATCTCCTATTTTGTCGTTACTGTTCTTTGAATTAAAAAATAATTTTTTGATGATTGTCGTTTCTATCCATGTAAATATGGGTATAGGTTTTGTGTTAAATAAAAAAATGTGTATTCAAGTCCATTTCCATTTTTTAGTGAGAATTTGGAGTCGATTATCTTTTTTGTTTTGGCCAAAGGAGTCAATTTTCGTCCCCAAAATAAAAACAAAGCACTTGGTGGTCCGTCAAACCTATTTGGGCCAATGATGTTTGTATGTCCCTGGCCCATACCACATCAAATGTGTTTTCAGCAAGTACAAACGAAGAGGCACTATTGTCTCAATCTCTCCACGATCAAAGTAGAGTCTTCCGCTTCGTGTGAGAGAAAGATACCTTCTGCATCTTCATGTCAACAACAAAGGTATTATTCGAAACCTGTATTTGTAGTACTTGATTTTCATTTTATTATTCGAAACCTCTATTTCATAGTGTCATATGCTCTCGATTTTCACCAACAAACGAAATCAAGCATAAGTTCACTGATCATTGGCCTTACTATCACTAGTTAACCCACATGCAAGCATAATAAACCTTCAAAAAGAAGATTGTAGGGCGTAGTGAACATCAGTGTTCGCACCACCAATAAACGTTAAATGATGAACAATGTTGACGATGAGCATTTTAAATAATATTTTATTTCTTATTCGTTCTCTAGTTGCCTACTAACGCCTTCAATGCATGGATCTTTTGCATTATGTTCATCTTTAAAATGTGTAATCTCTATTTCCATGTTTACCACCACGTGCGTTTTGCTTCCGATGTTTAATAACCTGTCAATTGTGTTAATCTTCACCCATAATATTTATTTTTTGGTGTCTTTTTCATGCCTCACATTTTTAACTCCACCTATTTTTCAAGATGGAACCTAATCAACCTGCCCAACCAAACATGCTTTGAAGTGCCTATGCGTGCCAACAAGGTAAGTTTCATTATTGCAATCACTTCATATGGCTGTTTTGTCATTACCGTGAGGACAAATTTCACTTACTTGCTTTTAATTTTAGGACTACATAAAAATTCCTGCTACTTTCTATCGGAATTTTGGCAATGAATTGCCCTCTATTGTCACTCTTGAACACCACATTACTGGAAATTGCTTCACATCCAACGTAAAAATTTGTTATGGTAAACCATACTTTATTGGAGGGATAGAAAACATAAGGCAACTCTATTACATTCCAACTGGGGCAATTCTTTGGTTTAACTATGTGGGACGAGGCAGGTTCAAGTTCAAAATACCAATGGGAAATATAGCACAAAGTCCAGCATCTTGGGATCTTAGTCAACTTGAGCGTTATCCTCCACAACCTAGACAAAATAACCCACTTGCTGGTAGGAACCCTTCTAGGAGGCATTTACCTAGACCTTCTTCTGCCCCACACCCTGTTCGACCACAAAGAACCAATATTGTTCATTCCAATTCTCATCGTGCTCCTCATGTTGGTACTTATCCATGACCTGCACCTCAAATTACACCCCTACTATGGTCCAAGTTGGATCATCATCACTTGGTGCACCACAAGGTATTAATGAGAAAATGTTCCTTATGCTCCAACTACTCATCCTCTCAACTTTCACAACACCATCAAACAAATGAAGTTTCTACTGGCCTTAATTTTGCTAATTCTCCATCTGCTCATCATGAAGGTCCCAACCGAGTGAATTCACTAGCTGCCGCTCATGACGAAAATTTGTTGTGGACCACAACACTATCAACTGCTTTGGCAAGAGGAAATCAAGCAATGGTTAACAAAGTTTTTCTATTCTTTGACTATTTTATTATTTCTTATATGTCCATACTGGTTAATATTAGGTCCACATGTCAATTACAGGTTGTACCTTCGGCTGCATGGAGAAATGTTTCATACCACTCAAAAAACTTTTCGTGTCCTGCTCCCTGATGGAAGGATTCAGACTTGGAGTATTTTTTGGACTACAAACGAACAATGTAGGTTAGGCCATGGATGGTACGAATACTGTAAACAATCTGCCTTTGTCAAAGGTGATCAACTCAAGTTCTGGGAAAAGGAAGGAACAGTTATATACACATAATTGTGCACCGCAACTGACTCCACAGTCTTAGTATTATCCTTTTTGTTGCTTACCTGTCACAAATATATTTTGTGTCGTTTAGAACTTATGGTTTAGTAATTTAGCTACCTTTAATGACTATGTTTTGTAATCACATGGTGGACGACTTATCTTCTTTTATTTTGCACCCCACCAGCACAATACACTTGTGTTTAATGAGGTGGTTTTATGTTATTGTCAATTATTGTAATCTAATGATCATAGACCTCTTTGAATGGAATGACAACTTTGAAAAATATGTATCTATATTTACCAATTCACATTATGCATATGACTATGGAGAATGAAAATTCGGTTAGTGGAATATAAAATCCAAACAACCCTTACTGGAATCTAAATTCATCACAACTTTGTCAATGATTTACATTTTCAATTTGATGCAAAAAACAAATCATTACTCATTTAATTTTCTCAAAAATATGGGTTTAAAGCAATATATCTTCCTTATAATGAAAACAACAATTTTAACAGGATATTTTATCAATTTCCAAAGTAGGACATTCTTCCATTATAATTTTCGTTCCCTTCAACCTAAGCACACACCTTTCAAGCAATACCCAAATTGCTTTTTTTTTGCTTATATAACCTAAGCACATACCAACTTTGGGAAGCAAATACCCTACGAAATCTAAAAAACTATCTTCCAATGACCCCATTTTCAAAAAATAGATGTTCGGGGGATTGTGACCCGGACATTTCAGATTATTGATCCTTCTATCATTAAAGTGCAACTGTTTTAAAATCTTGTGGTGGCAGCTAAAGGAATTTTCCCACATCCGAAATTGTTTCAAAACGACTTGAGGAATAAGCCGATTGCCATTGCATGTGAACACATAATGATTTACAGTTTAAAACAAACAAAATTACCCTAACTCTCATAAATCAACGGTTAAAAGCACAACACCCAGTTGAGCAAAACCCAGAACAAATATAGGTCACACCCAGTTGAGTAGAAGCAATAACAAAGAGGTCATCAATGGCAGATGCAATGAAAAACGCAGAATTCCGACAATGGTGTCTTCAGGGACAACCCACACAATGGTAGATGTTGAATGGTGCTTCCTCACTGATTTCACTACATACCAACACCTACATCAGTGGGATTGAAAAAAAGGCACATAATCATTAACGTTTTCACCGACCACCGCTGTCGTCGTCCCTCACCGGTGGTTTCACGACCACGTCCTTCAACGGTGGTTTCGTTTTCTGCAATTTATTTATCAATAAGGACCAAAGTGCAATAATAATAATTCCTGTCAGTGCACACAGGCTACCGGAACATTACTTTTAATCTGGCGCATTGAATATTTAATTCATATATCAAACGATTATCATGATTTGTGTATTATTACACAACAATTCAGCTTGTGCATATTACGTAAATCCTAACAAAATGATACCTACACACCTATTAAATCACAAAAGACAGATGTTATAATTATTGGATAGCTTTTTCAAAGTATCATTTCTCTTTACACAATCCGATGCAAGGTCTAATTCTGGCGGCAAATAACTCAACAAAAAGCTACAAAATCATTAAAAAAAACTATTGAATTGTAAATGATGATGATGATGATGATGATGATGATGATGATGATGATATTTCTAACATGTGCAACATTGCACAGGATAATAAATCAAAAGAAGAAAGGTTTTATTGGAAATTACAACTATCATAACATTCAATGCATCTGTAATATGAAATGTTACATTTTCTAATATAACATTTCTACTTTTGATTTATTATCTTGTGCACAAGTTAGAAAAACCGAATAATAATATAATAATAATAATAATAATAATAATAATAAGGGTTAAATATGTTTTTAGTCCCTTAAAATATTGCAAATTTGGTTTTGGTCCCTCATTTATTTTTCATTGGTTTGGATCCTCCATTTTTCAAAATCACATGATTTTAGTCCTTATCGTTTGTTATATTACGCTAAGTGATGAAGTAGTAATATTTCTTATAGATTTTTCTATGGATCTTCTTTTGAAATTTCCTGCAGATTTCAAAATTCAAAGGAAATTTTGTTTATATTCTAAAATTTGTGAAAATTTTACTATAATTTTTTTTACAACAAAGCAAAAAAATTTTACAGCAACATTTTGTAAAATATTTGTAGTTCTTTTTAAAAAAAATACTTCACATTAATTTTCTAGAGAAAAATCGCAAGAAATTCCTAAAATTTTTACCTAGGAAAAGTCGTAATGGAACTGCGCGAAAGTGACTTAATAGGGTATAATTAATAAGGAGAACTAAAAACATGTGATTTTAAAAAATGAAGGATCAAAAACATATTTAACTCTAATAATAATAATAATAATAATAATAATAATAATATAATAATAATAATAATAATAATAATAATAATAATATAATAATAATATACCTAAACCCTAAACCAATTAAAAAGTTAATTAGTATAAATTTCATATCACATGAAATACACAATTCCAAGAACAACTTTTAAAAAGTTACACAATTCCAATCCAATGTCATTAGTAAAATACCGTGCAATTGTTAATCGGTTTTATAGTACCCTAACCTTTTTATGAAGCATACTTAATCAAATTACGCATACCAATAAATATGGTTAAAGTTAGTTAATTTCATTGGATTTTTAAAAAATATTTTAAATTTCTAGTTTTATTCCTATTTAATATCATTAACTAACTACACTACAATTTGATAATTAGAAAGACATTAAAGTTAATAAGAGTAAAAAGAAAATAATAATAAATGTTGTCTTGAAATTGTAAAGTGTCTTATAAAAAGGACCACAAAAACTTGTAAAAAGTGCATTATAAAAAAGATCAGAGAGAGTATATGATAAACTCAATACATAAATAAAACCAAAAACATGATTAAAAGATACTCAAAAAATTAAAAAAATACATAAATAGTAGTTGAGAACATCAACAGTATACAGAAACTAATAAATTGAATTGTAAAGAGTATATTTATTTATAATTCCAATGTACAATAATTATGTCTTTTAAAATTTTTCAAGTCTTCACTTTTTAATAATTTAAATTAGTTGATGAATTAAATTAATCAAAATTAATTGAATGAATAGTGAAAAATTAATATAATACCTATTGGATTGTAAACTTATAGATATATTTTATTTTAATTTTTTTAATTACGTATACCATATTTTAAGAATATATTTTGATTTATATATTGTCATTTAATATTAAAATATTTATTAAATACTAAACTCAAAATTTAAAAATGATTTAAAGAAAATTTTCATAAAAGCAAAAACAATGAAGTCATAAATGAACTAAACAAGTCAAGCTCAAGCCTTGTTTTTCTTTAACAAGCCAAGCCTAAAATTTAAGTTTGACTTGTTTAAATAAATGAGTCAAGTTTAAGCCACCCATTTTTTCACAAGTCAAGTATGAGTTATAAGCGCTCTCGGCTCATTTACAGTCTTAACTTAGATGAAGTCCTCTTTACAATTATGCAAATAGTTGTACTATGGTAGTTCACGTTTGGTTAGTTTCAAGTTTGGTAATCAATATAATACCAATATTTTATTATCTTTTATTGATTAGTTGAAAAAAATACCCACTAAAATATTAATACACTCAAGGGAGGGGACAATATCAGTTATACAATATCAGTTTTTATCTTTTGTTAAGCAATATCAGTTTTTTGCCTACTGCTTTATGTCCGTTTTATGTATCTTGTTTATGTTTTATGCTTGTTGCTCTGGTTGCTGTTTTTCTGCCTAGAAAAGTGTTTTCTGCTCTGGCTGGTTCTGGAACTAATTCCTTGCAAAGTGCTATGTATGAGATAAATGGCTCTAGTTCTATATAAAATAATGGGTTAACATGTTTAACCCGTCCCATTTTAAATTTTGGTCTATTATATTGGTTGACCCATTGGCCTATTCAACCCATCTAAATATGGGTTGGATTGAGATTTTTTCTCCATTTTTAAATTTAGGGGCCTACCCCATCTCGTTTTTGATGGGCTAACTACGAGTCGGGAAGGGCCATTCTTATGCAATATTGGTCATGTTCGTGGTTAGTGTTTTCTCTTTTGAATTTTTATTAGAATCTATAGGTCCAGAGGAAGAGTTGAGGGGTTGTGTATCTTTGACCTCATAATCAGAATATAACACAAGGGAGTTGGAGGTGAAATAAAGAAGTTTATAGTATTTGAATCAAATAAGTTTATAGTACTTGAAAAAATTATTTATGGAAAAAAGGTTAGGGTACAGAAAAGGGATGTGAAAAAAATGCTATTTTTGAATATTAAATTTAATACATGAAGGGGATGAGATGTGTGAGAGAAAAGGGATGTGTAAAAAGAAACTCTTCTATATAACAACCCACACTCAGGCCACAACATTATAAAATAGGTAGATGTGTCAAATCGAGTCAACTTGGATTACTCAGGTTGGCTAACCATATGTTAAGTTAGAAGTGAATCGAGTCGTGTTGGCTCACTTTTTTGAGAGCTGAAAAAATATAAACCCGGTTTGACCCACCACGGGTTGGTGGATTAAGTGGGTTGATTCACCAAATTAAGTGGGTCGATTCACCTAATTTTAAAAATAAAAATATTTTAAAAAGCTAAAAAATAGAAAAAGATTAAGTAAAAAAATAAGAAAAATTTAACAAATAACCCAACAAGCTTTATGACCCTTAACACTATAACCTGACAAGTTCTCATATACATGGGAGTCATTGATAGTACAAAATAGCAATGCATGCATCTTGAAAGATTAGTTGGCAAACCCATCAAACACTTCTACCCCCTCATCCCATAACAATCTCAGATCTTCTATCAACGAGCTGAGATAAACATCAAGTCATTTTCAAGTTGACGTGGACTGGAGATCATCAAAGACAACATCATGTATTTGCGCTTCATGCACATCCCGGGAGGTAAGTTGTAAATAACTAGCAAAACAGGCCATGGACTATGATTAGTACTTAAATTTCCAAGCGGTTCCATTCCATCTGAAGCTAGTCCAAGCCTGAGATTCCTCGACTAATTTCCGAATTGTGGAAACTCATTATCAAGATTCTTCCATTGTAAAGAATCAGCCGGATGGTGAAGCATTCCATCACACATCCTCTCATCTCAAGCCATTTGAGGTTCTTAGCCTCATTTGGATTGGTAAACAAACGCTTAAATCTTGGAATTATTGCAAGATGCAATACAATCTTCGCAGGGGGGCCTCCTTTGTGACCACATCATTATTGTCTTGATCATTGTCTTTCACCTTGTAGCATGATAACCCACACTTGGGACATTTCTTCAACCCTTCATAGTCTTTTATGTATAAAATGCAATCATTTGGGCATGCATGTATCTTTTTATACTCCATACCCATCAGACATAGTATCTTCTTCGTCTCATAATTACGATAGGGTAGTGTATTTCCTTCAGGAAGCATGTCAGTTAGCAACTGAAGCAATTCCGTGAAGCTTTTATCAGACCACTCATTCAATGCCTTCAAATTCATCAACCTTAACATCGCCGACAATCGTGTGAACCTAGTTGACCCAGGAAACAACGGAGTGTTTGCATCACTAGACATATCTTTATACATATGGGCTTCTGCATATCTATCTACACCGACATCACGAATCATGTCCTCCAATTGGTCCTCCATGGTTGAATGAGAATACTCTTTGGTTGGGTAGTCACATGGCACATCAAGCAATTCACCATGCCATGTCCATGTTGTATAATTCTTTAAAAACCATCACACAGAAGATGCTCCTGATTTCTTTCTCATCTAGTCTCATTCCATTCAAACAATTTACGCATGGAGACCTAAACCTTCCTCCATTAGCACTACTAGCAACATTACGTCATGCATATTGTAGAAATTCTTCCACTCCTCTCTCATACTCATCAGTAATGCATCGCACACTAATCCAACTTCGATCCATATCTACTTTTTGTGCGTTCGTAACAGAGACTTCATTTTGTCAACATTATGAATATATATCTAACTTTTTATTCAAATGTGTGGTCCTATCCCATTCAGGAAGATTCATTTTTCCATAGTTCATTATTGTGTAAATTTTAATTATCATTTCTTATATTTCACAAAATTTTGGTAGCATTTCGCATTGGTCTTCAGGTGGCGTGAAATGAAAGTGGTGAACCACAATCAAATATGCACCCGAAAAACAACACAAAATGCAATCAACCGAAATTTCATGAAATGTATGAAATGATGATTAAAATATACGTATTAATGAACTATGAAAAAATGATTCATCTTCCCAAACTGTCCAACCGGACAATTCATGATTCAATACATTAACTATCAATACTCCCCTCTTTTGTGTTATTATAAAATAGATATCATAGAGACATTTCAAATTGGAGGTAGTACTTTAATCTCTATATTGAATCTCAAACGGGAAACTAAGGTTCTGAAACGCACCGTTTCATTTATAATTTTTTTTTAAAAAAGGGGGGTCAGCTTCTCAAATACGAGAAGCCGAACCCCTAAACCATCATTTTTCCTCTTCTTCTTCGTGCGACACCCCCTTCGTTCCTCCGTCTTCTTCGTTTTCTTCTTCTTCACATGGTGCTTCATTTTCCTCTCATTCCCTACACCTATTGAAAGGTAATGAAACCCATAATTTTTACTCATTCCCCTTTTCTTTCCGGAACTAAGTTTGTTAATTTTTAGGTTAGGGATAGTGCTCTGAGGAAGGAGAAGAGTACCCACATCGTAAAGGTTGTTCGTTTCGGCTCTCTAAGGTAAACCCACAACTCATAAATAGGCTATTAACATGTGTTAACTTTAGGTAGAATTATTTTTAGAGCTTTGGGCACTAGTTTTAGGGATTTTATGGTTACCCATAAATAGGTAGAGCTTCAAATAAAGTACTAAATGTTGGAACTATTTGTTGGTGCTCAGATCTGTTGATTTCTACCTCGCATAATACTCCTGAAGTTGTTGGGAAGCAGTTTGGTTGACTCTCCGTAGTTGTGAGTGGTTTAACAGTCATCGTGACATATTTTAATACTTTTATAATTACTATTTTAATTCATCTTGTTCTATTTTAAGGTTGTTTACTTAATAAATTTGGGAAACATACTCTTTTTGATTTTATTTTTGATTCTCTATGAAATTTTATTTCGAAGGTTGAGAGCTTATAAATTTAAATTGATTATGTTTGATGAAATTGGAGATTTAATTTTGAAAGGGACTTTGAGAAAATAGAATGATTTTGGTATTTATATTATTGGGATCCATGTTAGAACCTCGTATGTCGTTAGCGGATGATAACGGCCTAGGTGCACCTAGTTGTATGATTCCGGGAGGAGAGGGCTATCCGTTAGATGGAGCCGCCACTTTGTGGAGAGGGATATCAACGAGATGGAGCTGCCCCCGATGATATGATACGATAGATATGGTATGCTATGATATGGCATTGAGACATTATATGATTCCGGGAGGAGAGGGCTATCTGTTAGATGGAGCCACCCCAAGAGAGAGGCCACTCTTGGAGGAGAGGGCTATCAGCGAGATCTAGCTTCCCCCGATGATATTGAGATATGGACATGGTTCTGGAGAGGAGAGGGCTATCCGCTTGATGGAGCCGCCCCATGGGAAAGGCCACCCTTCGGAGGAGAGGGCTATCAGCGAGATGGAGCCGCCTCTCAGTTCTATCATGAGTGATCCCTGTTGTATTTACATTTCATATGATTTGTGTTTTGTTCAATTAATTTCATTTCATATTTACTTATTAAATTTATACGTGATAAATTTATATTGGTTTGGAAATGAAAAACTTATCTCTTGGATATTGGAAACAAGTTATTTTAGATTGTGGGAATTATCAAACTCATGTGTTTAGCAAGTTTTATGTTGAGAAATAAATTTTATACTGTCAATTGTTTCTATCGAACAACTCGTGCGTTGGTATGTTTCCCTTCTAGTTCATGGTGGTTGTTAGGCCCTCACTAAGTCTTTGTGACTTACCCCTTTCTATTTTTCATCCAGATTCCTAGGCAGCTGAGTAGCAAGCTGGTGGTAGAGATTCATTTGTTCCAACTCTCTTGATATTTCATTTTGGGTAAGCCTCCTTTGTGTTGGTGGCCATTTGTCGTTATTTGGAATTATGTATATTCTGCAGCTATAGGGAGTTTAGTTCTTTGTTTATGTTGAGATGTATATATTTGACGTTGATTGGATAAATATTATGTGTTGGAAACTCTGGTTGATGGTAATTGCTGATAACAGGATTTTCTGTAAATTTTGGGATGTCCAAGATATAGGGGAGACTCTATCAAAATTTCTGTAAAATCCTGAAAATTTGTTTATCTTGGAAAATCATTTGTCTAGCATTGTACTGTTGTTTTAGGCATGCCAGGCTAAGGATATTAGCTTGTGCGCCGGTCACATCCTTGGATTTGGGTCGTGACAAAGTTGGTATCAAAGCTTTGGTTGTAGGTCCTAATAACTGCAGACATAAGGTGATAATAGATTCATACAAGTAATTGTGGACCCGGGCACAATGTACTTGTAGGAAGCTATTATATACCTTATGATGATCAAGAGTCTTGTTGTGTAAATGTTGCTCAGCCTCCTTATTAAGTTCCCTAAGTTCCCTACACTCCTGTCCATTATTTGATACATGATTTTCTTAGGTGAGGATGCCACCAAGGACTAGGATTCCTGCTAGAAGGGAAGCTTCTGGTGAGTCTGCTTCCCAACCCCGCGACCTTCTTCAAAGAGGTCGAGGTCGTGGCCGTAGTCGAGGTAGATGGGACGTTAATGCCGGTAGGCATGGATCGGCTGCAGGGGTAGCCAATGTTGAGGTGCCTAAAGTGAGCCGAGGTAATCCAAGGATGGCAGAGATTACAGCTGGTTTACAAGGGTTACAACAGGTTGTGCAACAGCTTGTTGGAGTTGTTTGCTAAGCAACGACAAGGAAATAAACAACAAAATCTTGATGGCCAGCAGGGGGTTGGACAGGTAGATCAGCAGCCAGGTGCTACGACGGAGGTATTGAGGTTACTTTGGGAGAGTTCATGAAGCTCAAACCCCCTACATTTTCCGGGTCTAATGCAAATGAGGACCACAAAGGTTTATTGATGGTCTAGAGAGACTATGGAGGGTGTTAGGCTGCTCGAATATCCGGGCCGTTGAGTTGGCATCTTTTCAGCTAGAGGGTGTGGCATACGACTGGTTTGACACAGTGACACATGGGAGATCAGTTGGATCACCTCCGTTGGCTTGGGGTGAATTCTCTTGGTTATTCATGGCTCGTTTTCTTCTAGAGAGTGTCAGAGATGGGTTGGCTCATGAGTTTGAGCGACTAGAGCAAACTGAGGGTATGACAGTTTTAGAGTACAGTGCCCGTTTTACTCAGCTTTCTAGGCATTCCCCTTATCCTATCACATAGAGGAGATGCGTGTGAAGAGGTTTATCAGAGGGTTGAGGGAGTACATCTTTAGATCCGTGGTTGGGTCTAACTGTTCTACTTTTGCTGAGGTTTTGAGTCTAGCATTACAGCTTGAGCAGCGACAAAGGAGAAAGGGAACAGTGGTCGAGATTCTCGCAAGAAACAGCGGATTGAGGGATCGCAGAGTAGTCATCCCAGTGTTGGTGTGGGATCGATGCCCGGTGATCAGGTGCAACAGAGAGCGGTATCACAGAGGGGTAATTCTAGTGGGCAGTCTTTTGGCACAGCGCAGAGTCGTAGATCAGATCAGGGGAGATCTTCACGAACCACTTTTCCACACGATATTTTGGAGTGACTTCTACTCCTTGTCCTACTTGTGGGAGACATCATACCGGGGCTTGTTTTGGAGATAGTAGGGTGTGTTATCAGTGCGACCAGGCAGGTCATATTAGGAGGGATTGTCCAGTGCTGTGACGCAACCATCATCTAGTCATGCATCAGCACCGATAGCTTTAGCATCTTCTCAGGCTCCTTCTGCTCCTGTTAGGCAGCTTGGGGGCTCTCTCTCTACAACTGGTGGGCCTAACTGTCCCCTAGAGGTTCTGAAGTGGCTCAACAAAGTGGTGGGTAGAGGGTCTGGTGTAGGGGTTCAGGCACAGGGCAGGGAGAGGTCAGGCTCGGGTTTTCTTATGGGTTTCTGGAAAGCGAACCAAAAATCCAGTAGTAGAATAGTAAGAGTATCGTATCCACAGGGAACGGTCAATTCGCGTATAGTCGTGATCTATTTATCAAGGAAAAACAACGGATTTGTGAGAGTATTTTGTGCGGAAAATGTAAATTGTAAGTTAATAATCAGATGAAATAGAAAGGAAGAGTTGGAGACACTTTACTTGGATTAGGATTGAACTTCGCGTCATCGCACCCTTCGTGTATGTAAAACTATTTATTATTTATGGCTTTGATCTATAATACTGTAGACAAACTAAATTGCTAAGACCCCGACTTACCAGCAGCCTTACCACTCAAAGATAATCCATGCGGGCTCTCCCAGGAGACAAATTACCCTTGGCTTATTTTACTCTTATTATTTCGTTGTTAAAGGACTCATTGACAAACTATGCTTATCCTTTAAGGCCCTTCATTAGAATATTGTCACTACCATCAATCACTTGCAACGCCTATGTTTCAGGCACTGGGATTACTATCAACTAACCTTTACTATCGATAAACCACGCTTATCCTTTAGACGCCCTTCATTAGGATACTGTCACTACCCATCAATCATTAGCTACGCCCATGTTTCAGGAACTGGTTACCGAGTATTCTTATTCACTCAGAGTTTGAGTTTCTTCAGTATCCGCTCCCCCAAACTTAATCCTAGTCGTAACTTTAATCATAGACACTAGCCTATAACTCCGGCGCAAGCGCGAAAGTTAGGAATTAAGCACAGATTACCATATTATAGATAGGGAACTCATAAATAATAAGATAGAATTCACATACACTTGGGGATAGAATCAACTAATTCAATCCTACTGGAGAGTTAGCTACTCATGGTAGCCATACAAACCACTGAAGAATTTGTCACCTTCTTCAATCCTTGTGCAGTGTTCCGCCTCTCCTATTCTAACTTAAAAGTGGTGCATTATCACTGGAATAGTCTGAATTACAATATCGTGCACACCTGATCTGGTGCAAGAAGGTCCTATTTATAGGCTAAGGAAAGACAAAGAAAATTGGGGAGAAATCTATCTAAAACCGGCAACAAGGCAAGAATCACGTATCCTACGCTTCACCCTGCGCTACAGCGCAGCTTGCAGCGCAGAAGTCAGAGAGCTGCGCTTCACCCTGCGCTACAGCGCAGGTTGAAGCGCGCAACGCGAACTGCACAAACTTCAATCTTTCTCTTTTTACTTGATTTCTCCCCGAGACTGGTTTTGTTTGATTGCCTTTCCTTGTTTCCCTTTTCTTGATGAAATCTTGCATTTATTGAGCATCTTGGATTTAATTGGGAATGTTGTCTGCATAATCCTTATTTAATTGACAGCTGATATCTTCATTAATTGCTCTCAAATAATCTTCAAATCTTTATTTATTGCCTTCAATTAAACTTCAAATCTTGCAGATATCTCCCTCATTTAATGCTATCTTTCCTTCATATCAAATCTTTGCAATATTCTGCAAAATCAGCATAATTATATTAAAATAGCATCAAATTCAAATTCAAGATTAATAAATACAATTTATCTAATATTTAATAAAAGGGATTACTTTGGGGCAAAAATACCATTTTATCCTTGATAAGTAAACTAAAAGTACTCTAATTTTTTATATTTTCACTTATCATTTTTGCCATGACTCGTCAGGATGCTCAGGCATCCATGCAGTGGTTACAGGTATACTTTCTATTTGTTCTAGAGATGCACATGTGTTGTTTGACCCTGGAGCTACACATTCTTTTGTATCCTTGTCATTTGCTACTCAACTTGACAGAAGTCCTTCTTCTTTGGATGAGACCTTAGCTGTGACTACTCCGGTTGGAGAAATTTGTTAGTTGATTGTGTGTATCATTCATGTGTGGTATCTATTGGAGGCAAGAAGTTGATTGCAAACCTAATAACTCTTGATATGATAGATTTTGATGTGATCCTAGGCATGGATTGGTTGGCTTCTCACTATGCTACCTTGGATTGTCATAACAAGGTGGTGAAATTTGAAATGCCTGGGGAATCTGCTTTCTCATTCCAGGGAGAGCAAGGTTAAGCACCACATAATTTAAATTCAGCTTTGGCAGCTTGCAAGCTGTTGAGGAAGGGTTGTCAGGGGTATTGGCTTTGGTGAGGGATACACAACCAGTTAAGGTGAAATTGGAAGAAGTTTCCGATAGTGTGTGAGTTCCCTGATGTTTTCCCTGAAGAACTTCCTGGCTTGCCACCTGATAGGGAATAGAGTTCTCGGTAGACTTGATTCCTGACACTCAGCCAATCTCTATACCTCCTTATCGGAAGGCTCCAACAGAACTTAAGGAGTTAAGGGAGCAATTGCAGGATCTTCTTAATAAGGGCTTTATCCGTCCCAGTTCTTCTCTTTGGGGAGCACCGGTATTGTTTGTAAAGAAGAAGGAGGTCTATGCGATTATGTGTGGATTACAGACAATTGAATAAGGTGACAATAAGAACAAATACCCTTTGCCTCGCATTGATGAATTGTTTGACCAACTTCAGGGAGCTCAATGTTTTTCTAAGATCGATTTGAGATCTGGGTATCATCAGTTGAAGATCAGGAAGGAAGATATTCCAAAGACAGCTTTTCGCACGCGCTATGGACATTATGAATTCTTAGTCATGTCTTTTGGACTCACTAATGCCCCAATAGCTTTTATGGATCTGATGAATAGAGTCTTCAAACCGTTCTTGGATCATTTTGTAATTGTGTTCATTGATGACATACTGGTTTATTCCAAGAGTACAGGGGAGCATGAACAACATTTAAGGTTGGTTTTGCAAACCTTAAGGGAGAGGCAATTGTATGCTAATTCACTAAATGTGAATTTTGGTTGGATAGTGTGGCTTTCCTAGGACATATTGTGTCCAAGGATGGGATAAGTGTTGATCCAAGAAAGGTAAAAGCAGTGCAGATTGGCCTAGACTAGGGATGTCAAAAAAACTCGCACCCGCGGATACCCGTGGATATACCCGTAATGGGTACCCACATATTTATTAAATGGGTGGGATGGATATTATATTACCCTCCCCGCGGGTACCCGCATACTCATTAAAACATATTTTTGTATTAAATATATTTAAATATTAGGATTTTTATTATTTTATGATGAGATATAATTTATTTTATATTATTTTTTGATGATATTCTTAATATATTAACATATAATGATATTATATAATGATTATTATATATATAGTATGATATTATAAAATATTATATAACATTTCTTCTCTTTCTCTTTATAAAATTTAAATTCTTAAACATTAATGGATACCCGTGATTACTCGCGGATGCCCGTTACCCGCATGGGTACCCGTTAATTTTAACGGGTATGTACACTGGTAGGCACTACCCGCCCCCGCCCCGTTGACATTCCTAGCCTAGACCTACTACAGTGAAAGAGATTAGAAGTTTCCTTGGCTTAGCCGGCTACTACCGTTGTTTTGTTAAGGATTTTTCTAAACTCGCATCACCTTTGACTAGGCTAACTCAAAAGAAGGTAGAGTTTCAGTGGACTGATGATTGTGAGGAGAGCTTTCAGAAATTAAAGGATTGCTTGACTTCAGCACCAGTTTTGGCTTTAACCACAGGTGGTGGAGGTTATGCAGTCTATTGTGATGCTTCTAGAGTAGGCCTTGGTTGTGTGCTTATGCAACACAGTAAGGTCATTGCCTATGCATCTAGGCAACTTAAGAGGCATGAGCAGAATTATCCCACACATGATCTGGAGATGGCAGCAATGGTCTTTGCTCTGAAAATCTGGAGGCATTATCTTTATGGTGAAACTTGTGAAATCTATACTGATCACAAGAGTCTTAAGTATATCTTTCAGCAAAGGGATTTGAATTTGAGGCAGAGAAGGTGGATGGAGCTTTTGAAGGATTATGACTGTACAATTTTGTATCATCCAGGTAAAGCAAATGTTGTTGTTGATATTTTGAGCAGGAAATCCATGGGTAGCCTTGCCCACTTAGCAGAGGTGAAAAGACCTATAGTCAAAGAATTTCAAGAACTTGTTGATAGTGGAGTTCAGCTTGAGGTTTCTCATTTGACTTCACTGTTAGCTCATGTACATATTCATTCTACCTTGGTGGATGATATAAAAGGAGCTCAGGGGAAAGACCCACACTTAGTGAAGTTGACAGATGAGGTGAAAAAGGGTAAAGTTTTAGACTTTTCAGTTGATTCTGGTGGTGTTTTGAGACTTGGGTCTCGGTTATGTGTTCCTAATGTGAGTGTCTTGAGGAGAAAGATCTTGGAGGAGGCTCATCATTCTTCTTATACTGTACACCCAGGTTCTACTAAGATGTATCATGATTTGCGAGAATTATATTGGTGGGAAGGGATGAATAAAGATGTAGCGGAATTTGTTTCTAAGTGCTTGGCGTGTCAGCATGTAAAGGCTGAGCATCAGAAGCCAGTGGGATTATTGCAATCCATTGAGATACCCGAGTGGAAGTGGGATGGTATTGCTATGGACTTTGTGACAGGTTTGCCTCGAACCTTGAAGGGTTATGACTATGTGTGGGTGATTGTAGATAGATTGACTAAATCTGCACATTTCTGAACTGTGAAGACAACTTATACTGCAGCCCAATATGCTAAGCTTATTTAGATGAGATTGTCTCTTTGCATGGTGTACCGATGTCTATTTTTCAGATCGAGGGGCTCAGTTTTGGAAGTCTTCTCAAGCTGCTTTGGGAACTCGCTTGAATCTTAGTACAACTTTCCATCCTCAAACTGATGGTCAATCTAAGAGGACTATACAGATCTTGGAGGATATGCTTCGTGCTTGTGTTCTAGACCTTGGAGGGAGTTGGGATCAGTATTTACCCTTGATGGAGTTTGCCTATAATAATAGTTACCAATCTAGCATTCAGATGGCACCATTTGAGGCTTTGTATGGCAGGCGATGTAGATCACCGATAGGTTGGTTTCAAGTTGGGGATGTTAAACTTGTAGGCCCAGAGTTAGTGCAGGATGCAATTGAGAAAGTAAAGATTATTCGTGATCGGTTGGCTACAGCACAAAGTAGACAAAAGTCTTATTCTGATCGGAGGCGACGCCCTTTAGAGTTCGCAGTAGGGGACCATGTGTTCCTACGAGTTTCTCCGATGAAAGGTGGGTTAAGGTTTGGCAGGAAGGGAAAGTTAAGCCCAAGGTTTATTGGACCTTTTGAGATTTTGGAGAGGGTTGGACCTGTTGCCTATCGTTTGGCTCTTCCCTCTGATCTATCAGCAGTTCATCCAGTGTTTCATGTTTCCATGCTCCGTAAATACCTTTATGATCCTTCTCATGTGATTCGTCATGATGATGTACAATTAGATGAGAATTTATCTTACTCAGAGCAACCAGTGGCTATAGTTGATAAACAGGTGAGGCTTTTGCGTTCAAAGGATATTATTTCAGTCAAGATTTTATGGCGAGGTCCATCGGGTGAAGAGACGACTTGGAAATCTGAATCTATCATGCGTGAAAAGTATCCCCAATTGTTCGAATCTTAAGGTTAGTATTAGTTTTAAATTCGAGTACGAATTTTCTTTAAGGGGGGAAGATTGAAACACACCGTTTCATTTATATTTTTTTTAAAAAAAAGGGGGGGCCAGCTTCTCAAATACGAAAAGCCGAGCCCCCAAACCCTCATTTTTCCTCTTCTTCTTCTTCGTGCGACACCCCTCCGTTCCTCCGTCTTCTTCGTTTTCTTCTTCACATGGTGATTTATTTTTCTCTCATTCCCCTACACCCATTGAAAGGTAATGAAACCCATAATTTCTACTCATTCCCCTTTTCCTTCCGGAACTAAGTTTGTTAATTTTTGGGGTTAGGGACAATGCTCTGAGGAAGGAGAAAAGTACCCACATCGTAAAGGTTGTTCGTTTCGGCTCTCTAAGGTAAACCCACAACTCGTAAATAGGCTATCGGCATGTTAACTTTAGGTAGAATTATTTTTAGAGCTTTCGGCACTAGTTTTAGGGATTTTATGATTACCCATAAATAGGTAGAGCTTCAAATAAATTACTAAATGTTGGAACTATTTGTTGGTGCTCAGATCTGTTGATTTCTACCTCGCATAATACTCCTGAAGTTGTTGGGAAGCAGTTTGGTTGACTCTCCGTAGTTGTGAGTGGTTTAACACCTCATCATGACATATTTTAATACTTTTATAATTACTATTCTAATTCATCTTGTTCTATTTTAAGGTTGTTTACTTAATAAATTTGGGAAACATACTCTTTTATTGATTTTATTCTCTATGAAATTTATTTCGAATGTTGAGAGCTTTATAAATTTAAATTGATTATGTTTGATGAAATTGGAGATTTAATTTTGAAAGGGACTTTGAGAAAATAGAATAATTTTGGTATTTATATTATTGGGATCCATGTTAGAACCCTGTATGTCGTTAGCGGATGATAACAGCCTAGGTGCACCTAGTTGTATGATTCCGGGAGGAGGGGGTTATCCGTTAGATGGAGCCGCCACTCTGTGGAGAGGGCTATCAACGAGATGGAGCTGCCCCCGATGATATGATATGGTAGATATGGTATGCTATGGTATGGCATTGAGACATTATATGATTCCGGGAGGAGAGGGCTATCCGTTAGATAGAGCCGCCCCAAGAGAGGCCACTCTTGGAGGGGAGGGCTATCAGCGAGATGTAGCTTCCCCCGATGATATTGAGATATGGACATGGTTCTGGAGAGGAGAGGGCTATCCGCTAGATGGAGCCGCCCCATGGGAAAGGCCACCCTTCGGAGGAGAGGGCTATCGGCGAGATGGAGCCGCCTCTCGGTTCTATCATGAGTGATCCCTGTTGTATTTACATTTCATATGATTTGTGTTTTATTCAATTAATTTCATTTCATATTTACTTATTAAATTTATACATGATAAATTTATATTGGTTTGGAAATGAAAAACTTATCTCTTGGATATTGGAAACATGTTATTTTAGATTGTGGGAATTATCAAACTCATGTGTTTAGCAAGTTTTATGTTGAGAAATAAATTTTATACTGTCAATTGTTTCTATCGAACAACTTGTGCATTGGTATGTTTCCCTTCTAGTTCATGGTGGTTGTTAGGCCCTCACTAAGTCTTTGTGACTTACCCCTTTCTATTTTTCATCCAGATTCCCAGGCAGTTGAGTAGCAGGCTGCTGGCAGAGATTCATTTGTTCCAGCTCTCTTGATATTTCATTTTGGTTAGGCCTCCTTTGTGTTGGTGGTCATTTGACGTTATTTTGGAATTATGTATTTCTGCAGCTATAGGGAGTTTAGTTCTTTGTTTATGTTGAGATGTATATATTTGACATTGATTAGATAAATATTATGTGTTGGAAACTCTAGTTGATGGTCATTGCTGATAACAAGATTTCTGTAAATTTTGGGATGTCCAAGATATAGGGGAGACTCTGTCAAAATTTTTGTAAAATCCTGAAAATATGTTTTCTTGGAAAATCACTTGTCAAGTATTGTACTGTTGTTTTAGGCTTGCTAGGCTAAGGATATTAGCTTGTTGTCGGTCACGGCCTTGGATTTGGGTCGTGACAGGTTCACTCAATGCATCAATCAATTATTAAAAACCAACAATAAATACAAACATATAATTTAAATAAATAAAGGCAAAATATATAATTAAAGAGATAAACATATATAATTATTGAACACCTATACTAATAAAGGAAAAAACATAACAATAAATACAGAATTTATAATTATTTATAAATTAAAGTTTTAATTTAAGGCTTATATATACCTAAGGAATTTCAAATTAATTCCTTATTAATTCTAAATTAATTAAGACTTACTACTTAAGCAATTCCATATTAAGCCCTTTTTTTTGGTAAACACGCGCGCGCGCGGCGCGCACACACACACATATATATATATTATGACTTATTTCTAAGCCCTAAATCTACTACTAAACCAAACTAAAAATTTAATATTAATTCCTTATTTCTAAAATAATTATGACTTTTATATATATATATAAGCAATTCCACATAATTAATTAAATTCCTAAATATATCTACAACTAAACCAAATTAAGCAATTTAACAACCTAACTCAATAAACCAATTCCAATTCCTCATTACACTACATTCAACGTCCTTCTTAATCCTTATGTAGAAAACAGAAGCATAACCAATTCCAATTCCTTTTTATAGCAACTTTAGTTAACAGTCTTATACACCAATCAATCACCAAGTTCAGTGAAGTTTCTTGAAAGAAAATAAATAGTAACAACAATTAATGCAAACACTTGCAATTACCTGGCAGTAACGCAATAGCTAGCAACAATGAGGGAAGGGTGCACGCACAATGGGGGAACGTCACAACAGTGAAGCGGTGGCCGATGGGGAGGGAGGGGCGCGCGCATGGACGACCACGACGCAAAGGAAGGGCCAAGCACAGTAGGGAGGCGTTCAGATGGTGGCTCAACCAAAAGTATGGTGGGGAGGACGATGGTGGTCATCGGAGTGAAGAGGAAGGGACGAGAGAGAGAGTGTGAAGGGACGGGAGAAAGTGAAGGGGAGGAGAGAGAATGAAGGGGAGGGGCACGACTGAAGAAGAAACTGTTCTCTACGCGAAAGGGTTTTGGGGTTTATAACATAAACGATGTCGGTTAAAGGGGGACCGTCGTTGTTCAGGCTTTTAACGACGGATAGAAATGGAACCGTCGTCATTTGTTTCATTTTAACGACATCTATCCTGCATGCGTCGTTGTTTTGAGGAGGCACCAATCTTTTAAAGAAGATAACTGTCATCTTTTTTTCATTTTAATGACGTCCATCCTACACGCGTCGTCGTTTTAAGGAGAGATAAAGCTTTTAACGACGTTCAAGAAGCCAACCGTCGTTGTTTTACTCTTCTATGACTATGGGTATCAGGCACTCATCGTTGTATATATGATCATATTCACATAAATGCCACCGCGTCATATACAATGACAGGTGCATTTCAACTGTCGTCGTATGGTGTCTTTGTTTCGTATTTTTTGCACTAATGGGATTATCAAATATTTGCTCCCTATGTACCATTCCAAAAAATTAAAATTGCTCCTACTAACCATACCATGATTATGAAATGAAAGGAAAATGATACTTTTACACATTAAAATTGATAGTGGAGAAGAGAGATAGAGGTTAGAATGGGCCAAGATCCTCTCTAGTACTGGAGAGTGTTGTCATCCAATGACTAAAATTTTTTTTTTTATCAAGTTTTTATTTTTTGTTTAATCCGGATATAGTGAAAATTTGGACAGTCGAGATCTCGTCCAATTTTCTTTAAAATTGGAGAAGATCCGTATTAGAAAAATGATATTTTCACACACTAAATGTGGAAGTGTAGAGAAGAGAGATAAAGATAGGAAGAAAAAAAAAAGGAAATGAATGAAAAAATAAGGCTAAAATATATTTTTGGTCCCCCAAAATATCGTAATTTTCCCATTTGGTCTCCAAAAATATTTTTTTCCAAACTAGTCCCCAAAAATTATAATACATTCCCATTTGGTCCCTCCATTAGTGCACCGATAAAATTCTCTGTTAAATGCTTATGTGGCAACTTAGGTGGATAGAATAATCCTAAATGGCATTCCCATAAGTCATCTGAAGCATCCTACATGGATTTTTAGTAAGGATTGGTCATATTCTCGCGTGACTTATGTTAGGGCACAATACCTTGTGGTAGAAGAAGTTGCATGAATGTTGTTCTGCTCCAATGATTGACCTTGTGTGAGTGATTGATAGTGTGTGAAGAAATCTGTGTTTTGCTTAAGTGAAGAAATCGTCACGCGAGATTTATTGAAGTGGAAGGGTTCAAAAGGTAACACGTTTCCCCCCTTAGTATAGCTGCATCAGGAATAGGAACCATGATGGGTAAAGGAAGAGTGTCAACTCCTCAACATGAAGGCGCTGCATATGACCAAGTGCAAGACAATGTAAATGTGAAAATTTAAAACTATGTGGATTTGACTTAACGGTTGTAACTTAATTCAATACTTCTAACACATGAAGTTTTGATTTCCAAGAGTGTCGGTGGACCAACAACCGTTAGAGGAAGGGAGCAGTATTTGGTAGAGCATGAGGGGCATCACTCGTGGGTAACGTAGACACAGTGTTGGGATTTTGGAAGAATGTTTGGGGATTTCTATGATAGTTAGGGATTTCTTAAATTTTAAAGGATATGAGCTTTTATGAAACATAAGATCACATGTGAATGTCGTTTAAGATTATTTTGTCCATCTAAACTGTGACATAAACATTTAATAGAGAATTTTAATGGTGCACTAACGGAGAGAACAAATGGTAATGCATTATAATTTTTGGGACTAGTTTGGAAAAAAAATTTTGGGGAACCAAATGAGAAAATCGCAATATCTTAAGGCACCAAAAACATATTTTAACAAAAAAATATGATATGATGGAAAATGATAAAAATAAAAAATAAAATGTTGAGAAAAATGTAAAAAAAAAAAAAATGAACGTCAAAAAAATGAAAACCTAAGGAGAAATTGCACTGGGAGCACACAGAGCTTCCAATCCAATAGGGGAGCACCATGTTGCTGCAGCTGCTGCTGCTGCCGGTGTTCGCCGTTCAGACCACCGCAACCCAGCACCGCGCAATCATCGCATTACTACTGCAAGACCCCGCCTCCATACCAACGTTACCTTCGATTGTGCCCTAGCCGTCGCCATTTTCAAATGAAAGCCCAATCAAATTAACAAACCAAAAGAAACATGAAACCCTAATCAAAGCTGAACCAAAGCAATAGAAACAAAACACCAAAAGGGGCATGCTGGGTGGAGGTTCCATGGAGGGGTGACTCATAGACAGAGAAAAGAGCTGCATTTTTGGAGATAGCGGCGAAGGTTCCATCGATAGTGGTCCTGTGAAGATGGATATCTATGGTGGTTTGAAGGGTGACAGAGGATGTTCGTTGGTGACGAAATAGATACGCGAAAGGGGGCGCGGTTCCAAGCTGGTGTGTGCGCGCCACTGATGGTTCAAACTGGCTGTGAAGTGCAAGTGCAAGGTTTACACTCTTGCAAAATATATTATTATGGTGAAACCCCTTTAAGATTCTTGGTCTGTCACCAAACTTATTTGCATAAATAATCCACCTTTTCACCATATTGGAAATGAATAATATATGTCATAGCAAAAATGTATCGTTGAATCTGAAACTATGGAACGTGAAATACAAAGCAGGAAGTAAGACTTGATGGGTTAGGAAAACCATGTCTGCTTGGGTCATTGGTCAAAGGAACAAACCAGTGAAGGAGGGAACCAAGAGAACTTTCAGTTATTAGAACCTCTTTGCTGAATGGTTGATTGAAAATAGACACGGCAAAATTGGTATAAGTGGTGTATGAAACTCAAAGGAAATCCATGCACTCTGCTAAAATATCCTCTCTGCCTTGTCATGAGCCAAAATCATAAACATAAGTTGCATAACAATTGGCTGCTTAACTCTTTGATTCTACTCCTTCTCAGCAACTCATTTTGCTCTTGTTCTGATACAATATCTACTGACAAAGCCATCAGAGATGGCGAGCTTCTTGTTTCTAAAGCTAAAAGGTTTGCTCTTGGATTCTTCAGTCCTGGCAAGTCTACCTCCCGCTATGTTGGAATTTGGTACCACAATTTGGCAGAACAAACTGTGTTTGGGTTGCAAATAGAGATAGTCCCATCAATGACACCACTGGGTTCTCTCAATCAACCCAGATGGAAATCTAGTGCTCCACCACAACTATAGCACCATTCCCATTTGGTCTACCAATATTTCAGCCACTCAATCAAACAGCACCAATGTTATAGCACAACTCTTAGATATAGCAAATCTTGTTCTGATTCTAAACAACACCAAAACTGTCATCTGGCAAAGCTTTGATTATCCCACGGATACCTTGCTTCCATATCTAAGGCTGGGTTTTGACAGAATAATTAACCAAAGCTGGTTCATCCAATCCTGGAAGAAAGATGATGACCCAGGAACAGGTAGTTTCACCTTGAAATTCAGCACTAATGGGAAACCGCAGTTGTTCGTGTACAACCATAACCTTCCCTGGTGGCGAGGTGGATCATGGAATGGGGAATTATTTAGGGTGTACCCAATATGAAACGAGATATGGCTACTTTAAATACCTTTTGTGGAAGGTGACAACTATGTAGCATTCTCATTTACCCCGTTTGACAAGTCCCCCATCTCCAGGATAGTAATTCAGCAATCAGGTTTCCTTCAAGCATTGGAATGGGATAGCCAAAAGAGTCAATGGAACCGGTATTGGTCAGAACCAAAAATGAATGTGATAACTATGGAACCTGTGGATCAAATAGCAATTGTGACCCTTTGAACTTTGAGGACTTTCGTGTTGTGTACTGTCTACCTGGTTTTGAACCCAGATTCCCACGTGATTGGTATGAAAACAGAGATGGATCAGGAGGGTGTGTGAGGAAGAAAGGTGCATCCGTTTGTGGGAATGGAGAAGGGTTTGTCAAAATTGAAGGCTTGAAGGTTCCTGATACATCTGTGGCAATTGCCAAAGGGGGTTTGAGTTTGGAAGAATGTGAGCAGGAATGCTTGAGAAACTGCTCTTGTACTGCTTATGCCGTTGCTGATGCCAGGAATGGTGGAAGTGGCTGCTTAGCATGGCATGACAATTTAATGGACACACAAAAGCTAAGTGATCAAGGTCAAGATTTATTTGTGCGTGTTGATGCAGTTGAACTAGGTATTCCCTCCCACTGTTTTCTTTCTGAATTTGACACCATATAGATTTTCCTGGGTTCTGTTTCAACCTCTTTGGACTTGTTTTTTTTATCAGCCAATTACTACAAAAAACGTAATGGAGAGTACTTGGTAAAAGGAGGATGGTTGCAATTCTTACAGCTTCTATACTTGCAATTATCCTTCTCCTCTCTTGTGTATATTACCTGTGGAAGATAAAAAGAAATGGTATGTGATTTACTTCCAAGGATGATGCTCCCTGTTCTTTGTATTTCATTATTATTTGCTGTCTTTCTTACATAGGGTTATACATAGCTCTTGTTATAGACATAAACTGCAACAACTATGCCTATTGCAAGAAAAGTCATGTATCTATCAGTTTCTTAGCTTTCATCTATTCTCTTTTGTGGTGTTCAACTGTTATATGGATTGTGTACTGTGGTATATCAATGCTATTTACAAAAGTTAGAACTTGTTTTCCTTTATTTCATCTAGAAAGAGTCATTTCTAGTAATGGCAGGTAAAAAATTAGAGGAATTTATTATACTATGTCAGGTATTGTATATTTTTACTTCCAGTGACTGACTTTTCCCCATATTTAAAGAATGTGGTCTTATTTGTTCAAAGAAAAAAAAGTGCCCTTCAAATTGGTGAGTTGCTTTGAAATCTCATGTTATGGCATTTGTAATTTCAGACAGAATGATGCAGCATTTAAACCAAGATTCCCCTAGAGCAGATAATAATATTCAAAGCAACACACATCCAAATCTTCCCTTTTTCAGCTTTAAAAGTATAATGGCAGCCACAAGAAATTTTGGTATTGAGAATAAGCTTGGGCAAGGTGGATTTGGTTCTGTATAAGGTAACAGAAACTCTATATTGAGCAACTGTGTGACTTGTGAGATCTGAGAACATCTCTTTATCTCTATATTTTTCTTTCAATCGCATTGTGAAAAATTATGCAAAAATAGTAAGAATGGGGTTTAAGAGTTATAAATAATTCAGGGCTGCCTAGTTAATGGACAAGAGATAGCAGTGAAAAGATTGTCCAAAGATTCAGGTCAAGGCACAGAAGAGTTTAAAAATGAAGTTAGACTACTAGTCAAACTTCAACACAGAAATCTCGTGAGGTTGCTCGGTTGTTGCTTTGAAAAAGAAGAAAGGATTCTAGTTTATGAATACCTACCAAACAAAAGCTTGGACTTCTTTATATTCGGTATGCCTTTCTCTAATTCATTCATTGTCTCTCAAGCCTATATAAATTTGCATTTATTAGCATAAATCATAGTAATTGAATTGAGGAGGGAATTTTGAAGAGGAAGCTGGTTTCTCCATTTGTCAGAAATGGAATGAGACTTTTTCAGGGAAAGAAACCTCAATTTTTTATGTGCAAGACACATGTTTTGCTTTACTGATTTCTCACCTTTTTTGGCCACAGAAACAAGCAAAAATGTAAGATAGCCGAAACATGACCATAGTAAGTTAGCAACATAGCAACATAAAACAGAACGAGAAAGATCATTGAAACTCAACATGGAGTGACTATAAAGAACTTATGTACAGTATCTAACTTGTGCACATTACTTAAATAAGCAATCCACTTAATTGCACATTACATAAAACAGAAGAGAAATCAGCACATTAATTGCAAGTGAGCAGCTAACCTAGATGGGGTACTAGCAATCCACTTAAATAAGCACATCATTTTTATTACATTGTTGGCTGCCTACACTTGAGATTTGAGGGAATCAAGCTGGCCTGGCTATCATCCTTCAAAACCCAAAACTTAACCAAAGGGCAAATGAGACTTCATCACCACTCCATTATGGTGATTACAACTTTTGAATATTTTGTTTCATCCCCCTAATAAAGAAAATCCAGACTTCATCCATATTAGATCAGTAACACTAAATTGACCATTAGCCTATTTATATTCTTGTGCACATAATTTAAAATAAGGACACTCAATTTATAGATGAGTTTCTGATACTCCTCCTTCCCAAGCACAAGATGATTTATCTAGCCAGAATAGTTTATTAACTTTCCTGCTGAATACTATACTTTCATGGTTAAGTAGCAATAATGACTTTCTAATATATACAAAATTCAAATAACAGAAAATTTTAGATTCCTTTCCCATTGCATATCTTGATAAATACCTATGTATTTAAGCTAAAGCTCAATATGCAATTTAATATTTCCCATCATGTTTAATTTTTGGAAACTTCAACGGTTCATTCAGATAAAGACCAAAGATCGTCATTGGAATGGGATAAGCGTTTTGAAATTATTTTGGGATTGCTCGAGGTGTTTTATATCTTCATCAAGATTCAAGGCTGAAAATATTCATAGAGATCTAAAAGCCAGCAATGTTCTCCTTGATGCTGCAATGAATCCAAAAATCTCAAATTTTGGTATGGCTAGAATATTTGGAGAAGATCAAATCCAAGCAAGAACAAAAAGAGTGGTTGGAACATAGTGGGTGTCATACATTTATATCACCAAGATTAGAGAGATTGATCTGTATAGTTTATTATGTCCTTACCATTTTGTATAATTGCAGCGGATATATGTCACCAGAATATGCAATGGCAGGATGATATTCAACAAAATCTGATGTCTTCAGTTATGGGGTCTTACTACTAGAGATTATTGCTGGCAAGAGGAACACAGATTGTGAAACAGGAAGAGCATCCCTGAATTTAATCGGACATGTAAGTCGAAAGTAAAGAAACAAGAAGTACCCTTAAATTACCCAAAAAATTAATGGTGTATTTATTCATTTAAAGATCTAAGATCTTGTTATGCATTTGTAGGTGTGGATACTTTGGACGGAAGGAAGGGCCTTGGGTATAGTTGATTCAACACTAGGCCAGTCTTATCTCTTGCTGTAGTTCTGAGGTGCATTCAGATTGGACTCTTATGCGTGCAAGAAAATGCCATGAATAGACCATCCATGTTAGAAGTTGTTTTCATGCTAGGCAATGAAACACCTCTTTGCCCACCCCAAAAGCCAGCTTTTTATTTAATGTCAACCATGATTTACAAGAAGCATCAACATCGGGAGGAGGATCTTCAATAAATGAAGTGACAAAATCCACCATCAGTGCTCGCTAAAAGCTACATCAAATATGTATTCGGTTCAATACTTTTCCATCAAATGTGAGTTCAGTAGCACATTTACATAGGTCCTACAGTTGTTTAGGGTGCTTCAGAAACACTTGTATTATATATAGCATTTTGCATGCCAGCAGTTAATATGCTTCAGACCCAAGTTTTCTAGAATCTTAGTGTATCCTAAAATCACTTTGCAACACATTATGGTATTGCAAGATAAATTAGTTTGAGCTTTCTGCATTGATATGCAGTGGAAATTGTTGTGGCATGAAGGCTGTCTCAATGACATTGGTAGACTAAACGAGAATAGGAAGCCAAATTGGAATGGCTTTCCATTGAGATCAGATTCATGTAACATGTTTGATTAAATCAATAAAAATCTATATATAATATATATGTGCAAGCTATTACACTGCTACTTCATCAATTTCATCTTATTAGCATTTTTGTCATATCAGTTGTAAAGTTGATTTGGCATTCCCGTTTGCTTCAATTTATCATGCCTCTTCCAAGAGTTTCCGTTATCCTTCACAACTGGTTAATGACTTTATTCTTATTTAAGCCTAACTTATCCTGGATATTTAACAAAACAAGGTTCTCATTTTTCCGCTCATCATCATAATCATTAGTTTCATTCAATTCTTCTTTCCCATGGTAGAAAATCCAACTAGCACAAATACCAACTTCAAGCCCCACTACCCTTGAACCCTTTCAGGTACTTAAATTGGGTTTAGTTGAGGTCCCTTATGAGCGATGCAACACGCAATGGTGATCAGCGACACAAGGAGATTGAAAAGTTGACGCATCCGCTGCCTTTGACAGGCAATGGGGTTGAAATGCAGAAGATGACATTGTTTGGTGAAGTGGATCTGTTTTGGTTTTAAAGATGAAGGTCTCTTTGGTTTCTAGGAGTGGAAGAGAAATCGTAAAATGTGGCATTGAGCTCAGCGATGTTGTATGTCTTTAAATTTCTTACCTTTTTCAGCAATTTTATTCCATTCAGGAACAACACCATGTAGACTTTTAAGTAAATATAAATAATAGTACAACCCTTTTGTCCACTGCATTTTATTTAATCTCTAATTTGAACTGCAAGACGGTGTCATGGGTGATTAATATACTCATTACTGTCACACTCAGAGAATTCAAGGAAGCCATGAAACCTGAAAAAGGGGGGAAAATAGAGAGAACGAAAATTAGAGGGAAAAGTAGGTTTGAAGATTCTATTATTTGATCTGAATGAAAACAATTACAATCTCTCTATTTATAGAGAGAATAGCTTCCAGAGGAAGTTTTACATTTTGTTATACTAGTAATAGAAATCTGTTGTTGAGCTGGCAACAGCTTTACATAATATTCTGACTAACTAAATGGGCCTGGGCCTTTAACTAACTAGCTTAGAATTCAGACTGCACACTTAATGAACCAGCGCACCAATAACTGGTTTGGGCTAGCTACATAATTAAAAAATACAGCGCATACAATAGGCAAACAATTACTAAGCTAGCTTATTTCCTAATACTCCCCCCTCAAACTTAAGGGAGCTTGAGAACTTGTCAAGGACCCTGAGTTTGTGTCTGAAAGATAGAAACTTAAGTTTAGGCAATGGCTTGGTCAAGTATCAGCATTTTGATCCTCTGCTGGTATATGAAAGACAACAAAATGTGTAGCTATGACCTTTTCACGCACAAAGAATAAATCCAACTCAATATGCTTTGTTCTGCTATGAAGAACAAGGTTATGAGATAAATTGACTATGTTAAGGTTGTCACAATAGATGATGGGAGTAGTGAAAGGAACTTTCAATTAAGCGAGGAGAGTTTGAATCCAAAAAACTTCTGTTGCAGTATTTGCAAGGTTGCGGTACTCAACTTCTGTATTGGATCTTGCTACAAGAGGTTGCTTTTTGGACCACCGAGAGACTAAATTTGGACCAAGATAGACACAAGAGCCTGAAGTAGAGCTCTTGTCATCAGTGTCAGTAGCCCAATCAACGTCACACAAAGCTGTGAGATAAAGAGGAGAGGAGGAATGTGTTGGTTGAAGAACTAGACCATAAATGGCAGTAGCCTCGAGGTACCCGAGAATCCTTTTTATAGCCTTCCAATGAGAGACAAGAGATTTGACATGAACTGGCGGACCTTATTGACTGAAAAACTAAGGTCTGGTCTAATAATTGTAGCATATTGTAATGCACCAATTGTTGAGCGATAAAGAGAAGGATCTTCAAAGTAATCACTTCCATTTCCATATTTAGACAGTTTCAATGAGCTAAACAAGGGAGTAGGCATTCCCTTGGCAGATTCCATATTGGTTTTATTTAAAAGATCACGAACATGTTTAGATTGTGAGAGAAGAAGAGAACCATTGGGTAAGGAGACAACTTCAATACCCAGAAAATAATCCAAGTTTCCTAGTAGCTTGAGAGCAAAGGCAATATTCAAACATTGGATAAGTCCTTGAACAACAGTGTTGGAAGAACCTGTCACTATGATATCATCCACATAGACTAGAACATAGGTTTGATGAGGAGAAGTGGACTGAATAAACAGTAAGGGATCACACTTGCTTGCTACAAAACCAAGAGCAAGAAAAGTAGAGGATAGTTTTTCAAACCAAGCACGAGGTGCTTGTTTGATGTCATATAAAGCTTTGTTGAGTTTACAAACCAATGTAGAATCTAAGACTTCAAGTCCTTGTGGTTGAGACATGTATACCTCTTCATCTAAATAACCATTGAGGAATGCATTGTTAACATCCAGTTGCTATAGAGTCCAGCCATGGGTAAGAGCCAATGTAACAAGAATTCGAACTGTAAGTGGCTTTACAACAGGTGAAAAGGTTCTCTGTAGAATCAAATCCGGCCAGGCTGTTGGTGAAAGCCTTTGGCAACCAGCCTAGCCTTGTAACGACTTACAATGCCATCTGGATATTCCTTAACTCGAAATACCCATTTACATCCAATAGGTGAATGATTAGGAGGTAAGCTAACAAGAGACCAAGTGTTATTAGCAAGAAGAGCATCATATTCAGCTTGCATGGCTACCAACCATTGAGGATGAGCAAAAGCTTGCTTGGCTAATTTTGGTTCCATATGAGTGAGAAGAGTTGGTTGAATTCTTGGCTTAAAAATTCCATATTTGGACCTTATTTGCATAGGATGAAATGATAGAGGATAGGTTTGAACAACAGAAGATGGGTGAGCAGTGGCTGTTTGAGTATGTTGAGGAGAGGATAAGGAAGATGTTTGTGTAGCTTGTGGAGAAGATGTAGTGGATATAGCAGCAGGTGAAGATCCTGATGAGTGAGGTGTTGGAGAAGATAATAACCTTGAAGTTGAAGTAGTGGAAGTAGGGGCAGTCTTGGTTGAACACAGTGGAATTTGGAGAGATGCTAATGGAGGTGAAATTCCAGCGAAGGAGAAGGCATAGAGGATGTGGTTTCAGCAGATGACAGGGGAAATCTAAACTCATTGAATAAAACATCTTTAGAGACATAAATTCTGCCTTAAGGAGAAAGGCATTTGTAGCCTTTGTGCATTGGAGAATATCCTAGGAACGTGCACTCGATAGAATGAAACCGAAGCATATGTTGATTGTAAGACCTCAAAGAGGGAAAGCATTCACAACCAAAACTTTGAGAAATTTGTAGTATGGTTTAACCTTGTGAAGTTTGATGTAGGGAACCTCAAAATGTAAAGAAGCTGATGGAAAGTTGTTGATTAAGTACACATATGTAAGAAAAGCATGATCCCAATATGTCAAAGATGCATGACCAAGCAGGGTTAATCCTAGTTCAACAATGTGACATGTTTCTCTTCAAAAGTACCATTTTGGTGGTGAGTGTATGAACAAATCAGTTTATGAACAATACTGTTGGAAAGTCCCACATTGACTAGTGATAAGACCATTTAATAGTATATAAGCCTTGGGCAGTCCTCACCTTACAAGCTAGCTTTTGGGGTTGAGTTAGGCCCAGGTCCAAAATCTAAGATGGTATCAGAGCCTATCCTAGATCCGTTGTTATTGGGCCCCCACCCCTTGATGTGTTCACGCTCCAGATGTCCAGCCCTGGGCGTGAGGGGGTGTGTTGGAAAGTCCAACATTGACTAGTGATAAGACCATTTAATAGTATATAAGCCTTGGGCAGTCCTCACCTTACAAGCTAGCTTTTGGAGTTGAGTTAGGCCCAGGTCCAAAATCTAAGAAATACCAAAGTCTTGTAGAGATTTAGTGAAAGGACGAAATTCACCACCCCAGTCAGACTGAATAACTTTAATTTTGAGATTGAATTGAAGTTCAACCATTTTCTTAAAGTGTAGGAATGTAGTCAATGCTTCAGACTTAGTGTTGTGCGTGCATCCACAAAAGTGATATAATAGCGAAAACCACTACGAGAACTCATAGGTGTTAGACCCCATATATTAGTGTATATCAAATCAAGTGGAGCATGATAAACTGAACTTAAGGAACCTGTAGAGAGTCTATGTATTTTGCCAAGACAACAAGCTATACAAAAGTCTTCTAGACTTTTATTTTCAAAGGAAATATTACAGGCATCTAAAACCTTTTAACTACAGAAGAGTGGGAATGACCAAACCTCAAATGCCACAAAGAGTAGGAGGAAATGGAAGGTCATGTACTTTATTGATGGAACTACATCCTACACATTATTCACGTAATTAATAGAAGATGTTGAACTGCCAGCAGCTGCAGCGATCAAATGCAGATTTGAAAATTTGCACAATCCATCAGCTCCAATATTTCCTTGAAGGAGTACCTCATTAGTCCCTTGTGGTTTGACAAAATAGTGAGTTGAATGAACCTCAAAATAAACTGAATTGTCCTTTGCAAAACTGACTAAAACTCATTAAATTGCATGTGATATATGGAACATAAAGAAGATTATGCAAAATTAACTTATTGTGTGACTGTAGGGGTGAAGTGAAGTGAGTTGTGCCAATGGATTTAATAGGAATAACTTGTCCATTACCCATATAAATTGAATGCATTCCTTCAAGATCAACCTTATTGTCCACTAGCTGTGAGTGGGGTGATGTGAGAAGCCCTGAATCAGGAAACCAATCTAAAGATGCAGGTTGTTGAGGCCGAGAACTATGACCAGTGTGAGCTGCATTAGTACAACAATTGTGAGCACAAGGATCTGCTACTGTACCATAGTGTGCTTGAGGATGAGTGTGAAAATGTGACCTTTCCAGTTGCAGATTTTGTATAAATAGCTGAAGAATTAAAAGGATGAGCAGATTGAGGAATATGTTGTGAACCATCAGCAAAATTAACTCCACCAGGAGTGTAGTGAGGAAAGGATAGTTTTGTCCACCAACATGTGGACCAGCAGTATGATTATGAAAGGTACTGGCATGACCATTGAAGTAACCAACATTATTAGGGTGATTTGCACCAAAATAATAGTTGTGTGTAGCAATATTTCCTGGACTATTATAACTAAACCGATAATAGCATAATTGAGCATCATGTCCATATCTATTGCATATTACACAATAGATAGGATTTGTAATTAGACCTACCTTCTCTTCCTCGAAATCTTCCTCCTCTACCTCTGCCTCTATAAGGAGGATGAAAATTCCGTGGCTGATACTATGAGTTGAATTGATGAGAATACACTGGATTAGCTGACTGAACTGGATTGTTGTTCGAGGATTGAGTTGATTGAGATTGAGGAACTTGACTATTAGAAACAATCTAGGAGGATGTTTGTGAGCAATATTTGCAGAAAAGAGTCTAGTACACTCTTCTTCAACTGTTCAAGCCTTGCCTCATGTGTAAGAATCATTGACTCAACATCATGAACACTATATGGTTCAAGTTTGCTAACTAGATTTGTTACAAAGGATTCAAAATCTTCAGACAATCCTTCAAGCAGATCTAGATATTCCTGACTAGTAACATGAGATCCAATTGATGCAAATGCATCTACTATTGTTTTAATCCTCAACAAATAATTTGCAACAGAATCTGAACCTTTCTTCACACTTTTGAGTTCTTGTCTAAGTTGTCTTACCTTTGCTCTTGTTACTTTATCAAATAAGCATGTATCTTGTCCCAAACTTGCCATGAGTGCACACATCCTACCACACGAGTAGTGAATGAATCTGACAGAGATGATAAAAGCCATGAAACTTACAATTGATCCCGTTGCTCCCACTTCTTGTATTCTCTATTTATTCTGCCTTCGTTATCGCTTTGAGAGAAATTTTAATGTAATCTGTGGATTCACCACAAACTTATGAAGTTTGTGGCCTTTTATTGCTGACTCTACTGATGCTTCCACACGAGAAAGTTTTTATCATCTAGTTTTGCTGAAATAGGCTGAGAAAATGTGACTAAAAAGCTTTTTTTAACTCTGTGTTTTGGAGGAGGAGAGGGTGAAGATTCTGACAAACTTTTGCCTGAACTTCTGCTGGAAGATCTAGATCTACAATATGGAACGATTGTTGAAGATGAGTGTACCAGAGCTCTTAGAAGCCTCTGATACCATCAAAGAATTCAAGGAATCCATGAAACCTAAAAAAGAGGGAAAAACAGAGAAAGAAAATAGGAGGGTCAAGTAGTTTTTGAAGATTCTATTATTTGATCTGAATAACTTCCAGAGGAATTTTTACATTCTGTTATACTAGTAATAGAAATCTGTTGCTAAGCTAGCAACAAGTTTACATAATATTCTGACTAACTAAATGGGCCTGGGCCTCTAACTAACTAGCTTAGAATTCAAACTACACACTTAATGAATCAATGCACCAATAACTAGGCTGGGCTAGATACAGAATTAATAAAATACAACACATACAATAGGCAAACAATTACTGAGCTAACTCATTTCCTAATACACACCAAGTAGAGTTACCAACAGTTGGTAAAATTCTAGTAACATGCTTCTATTTTTATGTCTTTAGTATGTACTTTTATCACAACACGCATTGTATGTAAAACCAATTCGTTATTTAAATGAATTAGAAAATATATAACTTTGCATTTTTTAGTTTAATGGAGTTTACACTGTAATGTCACTTTTTAGTGCTATGTTTGTTTGATAAAGGATAAGGGATTCTGTTATGATATTTAAACTCATTAAGGATAAGACTCCATCATGTAGATAATTTTGTTCTTCTATCATCATGTAGATAATTCTATTCTACTATTTATTTGATGTTGTAATAGAATTCTGTTTTTTATTTGTATCACCTAGCTAGCTTGATTCTAGGAAAGTTGTTATCACTTGATGTGTATACATACATTTATGTACAAGATCAAAATATCAATAAGAATCAGAATCCTTCTTTCATTATAAAATTTAAGTTGGTATCAAGAGCGTCAATCGATCCACAACCATGGAGACCGCTGCCAACTCAACTCAGAAGAGTTCACTCATCTCTCTTTGTTCCGTCAAGTTGGACAGAACAATTATCTTCTCTGGAAATCCCTTGTGTTGCCTTTGATCGAAGGAAGCAGGCTAGATGGCTACATTTTTGGGACAAAGGAGTGTCCCCAACAATTCATCATAGAAGAAGACAAAAAACACACCAATCATGCATATGAAGAATGGCAAACCAGTGACCAACACACTCATACGATGGTTGTTCAATTCCATGACAACAGACATGGCAATCCAATTGTTGCATTGTGAAACCTCCAAAGAACTTTGGGAAGCTGCCCAAAGCCTAGTCGGTGCCACATCAAATGCCACAAGGCACTAACAGGGAAAGTATTCTGAAATTCAATTAGAATGCACTTGGTTGACAACTGCTAATGGTTTATTTGAAGGTTCTTTGTAGTAATAATCCATCCCCACTTCAGCAGAACCAATCATCCTAAAATGTGTGAGGTCCTGTATTAAGCAAATATTGGGTAAGATGATAAGTGCACAATTCAAGGAAGTGGTCAATTTAGATAAGGAAATTAAATTCAAGGAGAGCCTAGGCAGATACAAAACCTGAGTAAGTGTAAGAGTTTCATCAAGGCAAACTTGTCCTGAATGTGTTGCTACAACTGAATTGCCATTTGGCAATTTGACAGTCATAGAATGTGTTCTTAAAGGCTCTAAAGTGGTAATTAAGATTTATTTGAGCATATGTGGTCTGTAGCACCTGAATCTAATATCCAGGTGCTAGACTTTGATGTAGATACATTAAGGCTATATTTTACCTGTATCAGGAGTATTAGTGGAAATGAAATAAAAGGAGTGTGTTTAAGTTGTAGTGATAGCAACAACCTGATTGTTCCCTAAGGTACTAGCTAGACTTGATGACCATGTCAATTCATTAGAGATTTAACTGCTCTGGAGATATTTGTGAAGGTCTGTGCAGACTTGAAGCTTTCTGTTTTAACTTTACTGCCTTTTGTCGCATCAAATATCAAATTGTTGGTGCTATTGTAGGTCTTATTTTTTAAATTTCCATGATAACCATGCTTTTGTAGCAGATTTCAATGGTATGTCCAGTCTTGCCGCAAAACTGTAACCTTATAGCCACCTTTACCAGAAAAAGATCCTCCTCTTCCTCTACCATAAGGCTTCTTTCCTTTAGTTGCATTAACAAAACTTGGCTCTTTGTTTCATTAGAATTAACATTTCCTATCCTTCTCTCATGTTGCAATACCAGTAAAGCTTGTCCACATTAGGAAAAGGCCCTCATAAGTATTTGTGTTTTAACAACTTCAAAATCATCATTGAGATCACTAAGAAATTGATAATACATCTTCACTTCTGAATTCTCTTCCATTAGTTCTAGAATACATGCACATTAAACTGAACATATACACTCTGGAAGAGGCCTGAAATTCTCTAATTCATCCCATAGAGATCAATTCGGTGAAAAATTGATTAAAGAGTTAGCACCTTGCTTGAGATACATAAGTTCCTCTTTGTAGTTCATAGATCCGAATTGTATCTACTTGTGAGAATTGAACCTTCAGTAGCTTCCATGCCTTTGCTGCTACTTATCGGTACATCAGCTTTGTGCAATTGTTGGCTCAACAAAACTCAAGATCCATGAAAGCACTAGGTTTTACACCTTTCCCACGCATCAAAACTCGGATCAAATTCATCTAGCATCGACATGCTTCCATTAACCAAACTTAAATTTGTTTTCAAAACCAAGGACATTTTCATTGCTCTTGACCAACTGTACGTGATAGTTCTTTGCAATGAGGAAAGGAGAAACCAGATATAATGCTGGATTTTCACTTAGATGAATAAAGTAAACACTAGAGGATTGGAGGTTGGATCTGGTGGAGGAAGATTAACAACTCCTCCATTGTTGTTCGAGTTAGAACCTCTGGCCATGGAAGGAGGAAAATACTGAGTTCTTATCTCTTGAACTTCAAGGTCATGATACCATGCAAACAAAAAATTTGCAAATGGAGAGAAAGAGAAATCTCAGAAATCTGATTCCATCAAATTGAATTGAGAACTACAAATTGTTGCTTTTATACAGAGAGCTAAGAAAAGAAAGAAAAGCGGGAAAGAAAAGCAAATTAACAGAATCCATTACCATAATGAATTAAAAAGATAACAGAATAATTGTTGAGCTGGCATCATTATTTCTCTTGAGTCTTCGATGTTTGACTCTCTTCTAATATCTCTTCGACCACTGACTCCTATATTAAATAGCACTGTTTAGAAAACCGGACCGGACCGGCTGGTCGGACCGGAAAATCAGTGAACCAACATGTGTCCGGTCCAACAGAACCATAGAACCCCTTGCACAGAATCGGTCACAAACCGGAAAATCAGTAAAAAAATCGGTTGAAACCGGTCTTTTAAAAAATACAATTTTTTTATTTTTATTTTTTTATTTTTTATTTTTTTAAAATACTTTTAAGATAAATAAAAAATATTTTTGAGGATTACACATAGATATTTATTATTTTACCAATTATTTTTATTTTTTTGTTTTATAAACCTTATAATAAGGTTATTTAAACAAATTTATAGCTTCATATATCTTAATTCTTTATAATTTTGTGTTATTTTATTAATTAAAATATTATATAATATTTAAAATATAGTTTAATTAATACCGTTTGACCACAGTTCAACCATTGAACTGTGAACCAGTGCTTTCACCGATTCAATTACCGGTTCGATTTTTAAAACATGAATTAGTACTTGACTTAATTGATTAGTTGATAAGGGGGTTCAGGGACGGATCTACCTTAGCTAATGTGGGGGCAATTGCCCCCACTAAGATTTGGTTTCTATATATATATGTGTGTGTTGTGGGGGTAATAATCATTTATTATCACTTAAATATCATTATATATTACTCAATATTTTATAATAATCATTTTATTATTACTTAAAATTTAATCATAAAAATAGTAAAAGACCATTGACATTAAGAAAAAAAATCAATCAATATTATTAAAATATGATACTTCCTAGAGAATATTTATGATATACATAAAAAATAATAAAAGACCATTAGACATTAAGAAAAAAACCAATCATATTTTTCTAGAAATATTTATGATATATGTTTATACTTTTCACGATATCATATTATTTAAATAATATATGTATGTTGCCCCACAACTTAAAATTTTTGGACCCGTCACTAGGGGGTTTGAGTTTTATAACACTAGGAACACAAAGACTTTCATGCGTGGACTTGAATGACAGTATAAACAATCTATTATCTATTATATATATAAAGCTGAACCGCGGACTCTGGCGATGACACGTCAACTCTTTTACATTCTCTCATTTTGCCAACTCAGCATTTTTGGTTGAGTTGTCATTGTGTGGATCAATCTCTTAGGACTTGTTTGGATTGGCGTCAAGGGTTGAACGTGCGTAAATTTCAGAAGAACGTGAGTTGATTATTTGATGGTTTGTTTGGTTTGGCATCCATCACGTGAGTTGGGTCTAGAACTTGAGTTGGCGGAGACGCTACATTTTGAAGCTTTTACGTTTTCCATACGTGAGTTTATTGGATCAGATAGAGAGCGCATTTCCCTTTTTCGTTTTTGCCCTTCGTTATTAGCTCATGATGTTGGACCTGCGGTTAATATTTTTCATTTATCTAAAGCTGCCTCAAAAAAAATACGTAGAACTGTATAGAGCCTTGAAATAAATAGGACTACTTTTTGGTGTCGTCTAATATATACCCTCGGATTAAGTGGAATACCGTATTCCATGACTTCTTCACCATTAGATATATACTATTTAATTTGATGGCTGAGATTGGTTGACCGGCCAACGTTACTCCAGGTTGCAATTTGATTTTTTTTTTATATTTCAAGGTGGTCCATAGAAAGTCTTACTAATCTACTCTACTCAATTATCTATTAATTACTTAATCTATTTCTAATTAATCTATGAAAAACGTTCCCTGGCCATACGTGTCAATTCATCCTTTTTTCTTTTTTTTTTTAATTTTCTCTCTCCATGGTTTACTTATTTATTCCTTTTTTTCTATTTTCTTTAAAATTTTCTCTCCACAAATGTATATTTTCTTTCTTCTTTTTTATTTTTATTTTAATTTTAATTTTTATCATTTAAGATATTATTTTTAATATATCATTATCTCATTATATTATTATAATTTCATTATTATCTCTTTTAGCCATTTAATTTATATTAAAATGTTTTCATAATACATATGTCAAGTTTTCTCACTTACTTTTTTTAGTTTTATCTCACTTAATAAACCACATGGTATCCTCCACGGAGGTAGTCTACTTCTGCCGCTTGTCGGAATCACTATCTTCTTTTATCACACTTTATTTTCTTTTTTTATGATATATTTAACAAGTTCTCTAATTATTCATTCATATTTATTTGTTCATTACATAAAAAAATAGATTAAAAAAATATAATTATGTTGATTACATTAATATAAAGTATTTTTTCCAATATATCATTTATGCTCTATTTATTTCATTAATGTTTTCACATATTTCTTGTTATCTATTCTTTTATCACGGGAGACAGTCGTTCTTTCCGTGAACATTCACATAATGGTGAGCCTACTCTGAAATATCATATAGATCATACATATAAAAATTTTACATTAATCTGAAAATTTGATATGTCATTAGTATGTCTCAAGATTAACATTATATATACATTTGAAATATATGAAAAATCCAACCATTTGATTATCAAGTTATAGTGTCAAAATTTTCGAAATTTGGCACATATAATCTGATGATGAAACAAATACATACAATTCAACGGTTGGATACTAAAAAACATATTCGATTTGTAGTTATTAGCGTGTAATACTATGTGTAACTTACACCGGTGTAATTATAACGCTCCTCATATATATATATGGGTGGGGATCAACTTACTCTAGGAGTAACTCTAGCAAAGTTACTCCGCTTAATACTTCTTATCAACATTGAATTTAATAAATCTAACCGTTGATTAATTTGATATCAATATGATGATTATGCACAATAAATTTTAGATTAATTGGATATTCATAGGTATGCAATTTTAGAGTGAACATTTACTTATAATTGAAAAAGTATATTGCACGTTAAATTGAAGCGATTTGATGAAACATCAAATGATTTTTAAATTTTATGAAATTTTGTAGGTTTGATCTACTTAATAAAAACTGTTAATATGACGGTTGGATTGATGAAATTTAATGTTGATAAGAGTTATTAAGCGGAGTAACTTTATCCAAAGTTACTCCTGGAGTAAGTTGATCCCCACCCTATATGTATATATGAGGAGGGTTATAATTACACCGGTGTAAGTTACACATTGTATTACACCGCTAATAACTACAAATCGAATATGTTTTTTAGTAATCCAACCGTTGAATTGTATTTGTTCATCATCAAGATTATATGTGCCAAATTTCGTAAAATTTTGACACTAATAACTTGATAATCAAATGGTTGGATTTTTCATATATTTCAAATGTATATATAACGTTAATCTTGAGACATCTCAATGACATATCAAATAATTTTGAATTAAAGTAAAATTTTATATGTATGATCTATATAATAGTAACTTTCAATCCAACGGTGGATTATTTAATACAATGATCCATTCAAAAAATATTCAGCGGTGTAACACTTGGTGTAACTTATACCGGTGTAATTATAACCCTCCCTTATCTCTCTCTCTCTCTCTATATATTATATATATATATTGCTTAGAGTTCAATCCTAGTGGGGGCAATTGCCCCCATAAATGATACATGTAGATCCCCCTCCCGTACACCGTGCCTGTTACCCGCACTTTCATTAAGTAAAAAATTAACAACTTACTAAAAAATTTTAATTTAGAAAATTATATCTTAATGAAAAAGTTACTCGAAGATCGTCCAAACAGTAATTTTTAAATATCACAATGATACAACAATTTAATTACATTAAAAACACAATATGTTAATGTTCTAAAACACAACAAATGATCTAAAATTAAATTTTTTTATTAAATATTACAATATACTTTCATCCGGGCACACTATTTTATAAATTTGGATATCATGTGTTAAAAATTCTTCAAGATCTGTAAACAAATGGATTTTTAACACTAATTAGTCATATATTATAAAGTAAAAAAAACAACAAAATAGATAGTTATTAAAATATATTATAATTTGTAATATTATATATATATATATATCAATTTTAAAAATATGTATAAATATTAGATATTTTAATAAAATTAATATATCCCTATATATAATTATATATATGAGTGCGGGTATGGGGCGGGCTTGAGCTCAATTGTCATCCCTGTTGGAAACTTTTAAATAGGGAAAATAATTTATGGTGAGCCAATAAAAAATTGCTTTCATTGGAACATTTTAAATTTGAATTGAACATTTGAATTCAGTAACTGACTTAATAGCTTATTAATTGTTTGGTTTTTATTGGTTTAAAATCGCAAATTAGTATTATAACATTAGCCATAATTATAATTATTATAAATAATAGCTATAATAATAGCAAGAAAGGACGGAGAATGATTCAATTTCTTGATTTCAAATGAAGGCATGTTTAATTTGAATCACAAAATAATACAGGATCTCTATGTAATTTTAATAAAATTTATATTAATTTTAATTGGTTAACCGGCAAACACCGAAAAACCGTCTGCAGTGGGTCAAAGTGGGGGCATATGGTATTCCACTTAACTGCCAGCCTCACGGTAGACGGCACCCTACTTTTATATATCAAAACTACTACGTATGCTATATGGAAAAAATTTAATAACTACTTCATCTATTTTTTTCAAAGAAAAAGGTGTGAGACAAATATTATACAATGTTTGCATAAAAAAAAAACAATCATACATGTTGCATTATAATTTTTTATTCAATTCCTTCTTTTGAGAGTACTGTGCAGAAAGGTTGCTCATACTATTTTAATCAATTTGACGATCAAGAAATAACACTTGATATGAATAATGATATGTTTATGCTAAACAATATTTTTATGTGATAATTTCATTTTATTTCCAAGCTTATTAACGGAGTTGTGTTTTATTTCAATAGTTAATATATCATGCATATTCCTAATGTTTTTAAATAATAGAAAAATGGTGCAAATATCTTTATTTTTTATTAGTATTAATATAAAAAAATTATTTTAATAAAATGAAAATCTATATAACAAACAAAAGCATGTCCTTTTTAATAATTATATCTGCAAATGTGATTTAAAAATTATCATCCAAACAACATTCACTTTCTTAAACTCACTTTTGCAACAAATTATCCAAAACATAAAATCACGTTTATACAAACTCAAGTTCACTCCAAATCACGTTCAATAAATCATGTTCATCCGAACTCAAGTTTACAAACGCCAATCCAAACACACACTTAGTTTCTCTTGGTTTGTGAGTTGTAATCTTTGATTGATTGAAATGAAAGAATATTAGGAGTTACAACATAGAAAATCATCATTATTCACATTATTTTCTATTTAATCTCCTTTTTTTTTACAGCTTCCATTTAATCTCCTTTGTCCCTTATAATAAGGGAAAATTGAAGTATTTTTGCTGATAAATTCTATTATATATATATATATACATATTTGATATACTTAATATTTAATTTAAATTTTAAAAATCTATCTATTATATTTGATATATTTAATATTTTAAAAAAATCTATTATAATATATAAAAGCTGAATTGAGGACTCTTGCGGTGACACGTCAATTCTATTAACATTCTCTCATTTTGCCAACTCAGCATTTTAGTTGAGTTGTCATTGTGTGGATCAATCTATTATCTATTATAATAATATATAAAGCTGAACCGCGGACTCTGGCGATGACACATCAACTTTATTATATTCTCTCATTTTTCCAAACGCAACATTTTGGTTGAGTTGTCATTGTGTGGGATCAATCTCTTAGTTTCTCTTGGTTTGTGAGTTGTAACCTTGATTGATTGAAATGAATGAATATTTGGAGTTACAACATAGAAGTCATCATTATCTATATATATAATAAAATTAACTTGAAACATTTCTATTAATGATATATTAATGAAATAGAACATATGGATACTAAACATCTCTTACAATTAGTTCACCATTGTATAATTAGTATTATTAAATATTATAACTATTCTATACAATAAATTAAATATTATGACAAATATTAAATTGTAAATGTCAAATACTCAAAATTATTTATATATTTTTAAATTAAATGAATTAATTAATCTTATAGTTTACTATAAATTTAATTTAATATGTTATAGGTCACAACTACTTATTATTAATATTTTTAAGTTTCACAAATTAAAATAGTTCTTATAACTTTTAATATGAAACCATCAATATAATGTGTTATAATTGTAAAAAAACAATAATTATACTAATTTTATATATTTAAATGTTATAATAATTATTTGAAATAAATTCAAATTCTATATCTTTAATACAAAAATATAGATATTAAGTAAATTTAAAAATAGAGCTTCAATATTTTCTAGAAAATATTATAGAAACAAAATAAATAATTTAACCTGATTTTAGTATTAAAATAATTTTGTGAGGTCACAACTACTATCATTATATTTTTAATTTTAAAAAATATAAAACAGTTCTTAAATTTTTTAATATAAAATCATCAATATAATGTTTGATAATTATACTAAAACAATAAATTCAACTAATTTTATACGTCATTCATTCATATTTATAAGACACATTTTATAAGTTTTGTGTTCTTTTTTATAATTATTGGTCAAGTGTGTCTTATAAATAGGAACATAGAGTAATTATTTAAATCTTATAAGAACTATTTAAAATAAAATAAAATATAGATATTAAGTAAATATGAAAATAAAGCTTGAATACTAACTAGATAATATTATATAATAAAATAAACAATGTAACCTGGTTTTAGTATTCAAATAATTTCGTCACTTTTGTTTATAATTTATCTTCAATTAATTTTTACTATATTAAAAATATTCTATTAATATGAAATTAAATAATAATTATTCAATTTCTCATTTATATGATGTCTTATCCTTTATTATTCCACTGTTATAAGATTTATGCATAAAGTTATTATAACAGAAAACATTTTTAATATTACTCATTAATTTATTAAATAAACAATGATTGTAATTTTACATTACACTTCATTTATTTAATTCAAATTATATTTTATTGATTGATACTTTGAATATTAACCACTATAATATGAAGTGTTTCATCTTCCCACTTCCAATACACTTAACACACGCCCAAAGTCATTCACTCTACATATAATACTTTGTTATATATTATTCGATACTAAGATAGTGGTGAGATAAAATGGTGGATCTATTAATATTACGCTTATATTTTTATATTGTTCATTAATTCAATACCTTTTATCTTTTCATGAAAAAATAAATCATATTTAGCTTTTATTTTTCATCTTCAATATTAGAATGTTACCTTTATACGCTACAAAAAAAGGAAATAGACCATGATGATAACATAATTTTCACCATAATTTTGAATTACATGTAATTTGAGAAACAACTTAATCAAATGGTTTAAATTTTTTTATTATTTAGAATGATATACGGATACAATTCAACTTTTAATATTTTCATATTCAATATCAGTATGTTACATTTCTACGATATAAAATTTGTGAAGGAATAGACCATAATGATAACATAATTTTTTTAAAAATTAGACATTATTTATAAAATAACTTAACTAAAGGTTGATAAACTTTTATTAATTAGAATGGTGAGCAATGTGCAAAATACACTAAAAATATAGTGTGTATAATGTAGTGTTTGATTGACTTTTTCAATGTTATTATATTTGATATATCTTCATACATACTTAAAATATTTAAATTTTAATTATTTTCAGACATTTCTTTAAAATTTACTATTAAAAAATGCATGATTATAAAACATAAATAAACCCATGTATAAATATATAATAACTTTAATACATTTATTAAAAGATTATTCATTATAAAATATTATAGTTAAAAATATAAATAAAGTTCGTGCACGCACGAGTATTATTTCTAATTCACATTATTTTCCATTTAAGTCTCCTTTTTTTTTACCGCTTCTTCCATTTAATCTCCTTTGTCCCTTATAATAAGGAAAAATTGAAGTATTTTTGCTCATAAATTCTATTATATATATAGATATATACATACATATTTGATATACTTAATATTTTAAATTTAAATTTTAAAAAATCTATCTATTATATGTGATATACTTAATATTTAAAAAATTTATTATAATATATAAAAGCTGAATTACGGACTCTTGCGGGTGACACGTCATTCTATTACATTCTCTTATTTTGCCAACTCAACATTTTGGTGAGTTATCATTGTGTGGATCAATCTCTTAGTTTCTTTTAGTTTGTTGAGTTGTTTACCTTTGGTGATTGAAATAAATGAATATTAAGAGTTACAACATAGATGACACCATTATTCACATTATGGTTCATTTAATCTCATTTGTCCCTTATAATAAGGGAAAGTTGAAGTATTTTTTTTCTGATGAATTCTATTATTTATATATATATATATATGATATACTTAATATTTTAAATTTAGATTTAAAAAAGATATAATATATAAAATTTGAACCGTGTACTCTCGCGATGACACGTAAACTCTTTTCTATTTTCTCATTTTGACACCTCATCATTTGGTTGAATTGCCATTGTGTGGATCAATCTCTTAGTTTCTCTTGGTTTGTGAGTTGTAACCTTTGGTTGATTGAAATGAATGAATACTAGAAGTTACAACATAGAAGTCACCATTATTTACATCATTTTTCATTTAATCTGATTTGTCAGTTATAATAAGAAAAAATTGAAGTATTTTATTGATAATTCTATGTATATATATAATATTTCAAATTAAATTTAAAAATTTTGTAAAATCATGTCTTCATCCGCGCAAATATCTAGTTAAATATGAATTCTAATACCTCCATCCCAGTCTATACGGAATGCTAGATGTAGTACTCCTTGTGAGGCCAGGGCTGAGTAGCGATTAAGAGGTAATCCTAAGTTAATTACGGGTGGGCCTCTGTTGGCCCCAAAGTCAATCTACCGTTCGTTTGGTTTGGAAAAAGCTTTTTTCACATTCAAAACATGAGTATAAAAATGGTATTGATTTAGTTGAAAAGTCTAAAATAGATTTTTGTAAAAGAGAAATAGATTAACTCCTTTAAAACAATCAATTTTAAGCCTTTTCAACTAAAATCCAAACATAACGAACAATTCCGAGCTAGGTATATGTGTGTGTTTTTCTTTTGGGTAAAAAAATCTGCTATCGGATTGCTAAAAACCTGAAATTGGAAAGCAATTAGAAGTCCTTGAAAGCTAAAATCATTCGAAGTCTGTTGGAAACCATGCAATGCCTGTTGTTCTGAACAACAATGAAAAAAACCATTGCTTTTTCATGGACCAAAATCATAACAATTCGCTGCTTACCTATTTGATTCTACTGCTTACCAAAATCATAACAGATGGTGAACTTCTTGTTTCTAAAGCCAAAACGTTTGCTCTTGGATTCTTCAGTCCAATCAAGTCCACCTCCCGCTATGTTGGAATTTGGTACTACAATTTGGCAGAACAAACTGTTGTTTGGGTTGAAAACAGAGATAGTCCCATCAATGACACTTCTGGGGTTCTCTCAATCAACCCAGATGGAAATCTAGTTCTCCACCACAACTATAGCACCTTTCCCATTTGGTCCACCAATGTTTCAACCACTCTATCAAACAGCACCAACGTTATAGCACAACTCTCAGACATAGCAAACCTTATTCTCATTCAGAACAACACCAAAACTGTCATCTGGCAAAGCTTTGATCATCCTTCAGACAACCTTGCTTCCGTATCAAAGACTCGGTTTTGACAGAAGAACTAACCAGAGCTGGTTCCTCCAATCCTGGAAGACAGATGATGACCCAGGAATAGGTGCCTTCACATTGAAATTCAGCACCAGTGGCAAACCACAATTGTTCATGTACAACAGGACATTCCTTGGTGGCGAGGTGGACCATGGAATGGGGAACTATTTGGGGGTGCACCAATATGAAGCGAGATAGGGTCATTAGTAACTTTTCTTTTGTGGAAGATGACAACTATGTAGCACTCTCATTTAACATGTTTGATAAATCCGTTATGGCCAGGGCAGTAGTTCAGCAATCAGGTTTCATTCAATCATTACGTGGGATAACCAAAAGAGTCAATGGAACCGGTACTGGTCAGTACCAGCAAATCAATGTGATAACTATGGAAGCTGTGGATCAAACAGTAACTGTGACCATTTAACAGCTGATGTGAGGAATGGTGGAAGTGGGTGCTTGGCATGGCATGCAAACTTAATGGACACGGTAAAACTAAGTGATCAAGGCCAAGATTTATTTGTACGTGTTGATGCAGTTGAACTAGGTATTCCCTCCCACTGTTTTTCTTTATGAATTTGATACCACATAGTTTTTCCAGGGTTCTGACTTGTTTCTTTTTATCAAGTCAAATTTAGGTACATTGTTGTTGGGAATGAAATTGATCCTAATGGTGCATTAGCACAATTTGTTTTGCCTGCAATGCAAAATATTTATGCTGCACTTGCATCTGCCAACCTACAAAATCAAATTAAGGTTTCAACAGCTATACAATTGTCATTGTTGGGCAGTTCCTATCCTCCATCTTCAGGGGCATTTAGTCCTTCTTCAAGTTCCTATATAACTCCAATTGTTAGATTCCTTGCCAACAATGGGGCACCACTTCTTGCCAATCTGTACACTTACTTCAGCTACATAAGTGACACAACAAACATTGACCTTTCCTATTGCCTTATTCACCTCATCAACAATTGTGATTAGAGATGGCAAATACGAGTATCAAAATCTCTTTGATGCATCATTAGGAGCCCTTTATGCAGCACTTGAGAAGGTTTGGTGCTCCTGATTTGGAAGTGGTCGTTTCAGAGAGTGGATGGCTATCTTATGGTGGTATCGCTGCAAACCGTCGATAATGCACGGATATATTATAGGAATTTGATGGATCATGTGGCACATGGGACTCCAAATAGGCCTAATCAACCTATCGAAACTTATTTATTTGGCATGTTTGATGAAAATCAGAAAGGGCCTGCTGCAACAGAATGACATTTTGGTTTGTTCACCCCGACAAACAACCCAAGTACAATAAGTAGGGATGGAAAGATATATTTTTCCTTATTTATTTTTTATTTTTGACAAGGTTGAAAATCCATATTAGGACCTAAGTGGGAAATTGGGGAAATAAATATTAGTAGAGTTAATATGATTTTATTTATTTATTTTTTATTTTTCATGTTAATTATAGTAAGTTATAAATTTGTTTCTAGTAGGTGTGAGACATGAAAAAAATATTTATATATTTTTTATATTGAATTAAAATTTTATATCAAATTTTATAGTATATATTCTTTTAAGATATAATTTTATCTTCGAAAAATTAAAGTTTATATTCATATATTTAAATAAAGTAATCAAATCAAATTATTAATAAATCAGAGCGGATAAAACTTTACTTAATGCCAAACACATTGTTCTACACGCAACTAAAATAATTTTAAAGTTTTTCCCTCCAGTATTTAAGATTGTATGCATTGATCACATTTGATTGCATGAATTATCTTATTGCATAAATGACAAGTATATGTCCAAGCCGTCCAAGACATATTTTAAGCAACAATCGTGAACTATAATATGGTACATTCCACTCTTTCATTATCATGATATTCAAAGTTAACAATCACACAAAATTGAGCTATTAGGTACTTAAGCTTCATAACAGCCTATAACTATAATTAAGGTTTGACTATAATTTCGAAATAAAAAAAATAAAGGAGAAAAAAAAAGAGTAATAGATACTATTTTTAATTGGATTTTTCTTTTTTTTTCTGTAACTTGTTTTAATTTACAGAAAGAAGTAAAATGCTATTATTAGCCTTGCCCCCTATCACCCCTGATTTTACATATCATTTTGAATGGGGTGATTTGTGAATTATCATAGACAATATTTCGGCAAACCTTATTGTTGTTGGATTCACACCACATTAGCATCATACAATAACATACAAAACTTTCACATAAAGTTCCGAGCCTTGGCATCTAGCGTGCTTCAATCATAGTCATACTTACCTCATTCACTGAATAAATTCCTTCACTGGTTGAACTATCACAATTAGTTCTCTTGAAAATAAATGCTGGTTGTTTTGGAATAGGAAGAGTTGAGTCATTACCCAACATGGAAACAACTGTTGACATAGAAGGTCTGTCTACAGCATAATCTTGTACACATAAAAGCCCAATTTGGATGCATCTTTGGACTTCGTAGTCAGAGCATGACTCCCTTAATGTTTGATCAATAATCTCCATAGCTTTATCTTCTCTCCATAGATCCCATACCTACATGAAATTGAAGCTACTAGATTAATTAGACAATTAAAGGGTATATTTGAATTGGAATATAGTTTCTCAAGAATACTGACATGTCCAACTAAACTTGTGGATGTAATGTCCTCATATTCAATGCTATTCTTTCTACCAGTAACAATCTCTAAAAGTAAAACTCCGAAGCTGTATACATCAGACTTTATTGAAAAATGTCCTTTCATGGCATATTCTGGTGACATGTAGCCACTACAAAAGCAAAACATAGATGAAGTCACTAGAAAATATTGCTTTTAGTAATCAATTAAGTAAAACTAGGAGATAAAGGTACAAGCAGTGAAATTATTATTACTTACCCTGTTATGTTATGTTTCAATAATTTTTAAATTAGCGTAGGAACCTTAGTAAAATAATGCAAGGGAAACTATTGATGTGTTTGTATTTGAGTACTTACTAGGTTCCAACAACTCGATTTGTGTCTGCTTCAATTTGATCTCCACCAAATATCCTAGCCATGCCAAAATCTGCAATTTTTGGGTTCAATGCAGAGTCTAGCAAGACATTGCTGGCCTTTAAGTCTCTATGAATGATTCTTAATCGTGAATCTTGATGAAGGTATAAGATCCCTCTAGCAACCCCACAGATGATATCAAATCTTTTTTCCCAGTCTAACTCTGACCTTTTAGACTCATCTGGACCAAAAATTCAAGGTATATATCATGAGTGAAGAATTTTGGATTAATTGTTTTGTAATTTGATGCATGAAAGTGTCACACTATAAATAGTTAGGAAGTGACATGACTATGTACCATGTGAGAGCTCAAGTACTAATGCAGTAAATGTGAAAACAAGACATACCAAAAATGAAAGAGTCTAAGCTTTTGTTTGGCAAATACTCATAGATTAACATCTTCTCCTCTCCCTGAATGCAACAACCTAAGATCCTCACAAGATTTCTGTGTTGGAGCTTTGAAATCAAAACAATCTCATTTTTAAACTCTTCTATGCCTTGTCCAGAATACTTTGACAATCTCTTCACTGCTATTTCCATTCCATTACTCAGGACACCCTGAAGTCACCATCCAAAGTAAAGTTCTTAATAATTTGCAAAATACTTTAATTGTTTGCTTGGAAAATTCTATAACTGGTGAAATTCACTGTGAAGTGTTATATGCCTTAATTTTGAAAGGTAACATCAACGTTACTTTGTTTTCTTGGACTTATTAAAGAAGAATGGGTACCTTATAAACAGAACCAAAACCACCTTGACCAAGCTTGTTATCTGTAGAGAAATTGTCTGTTGCGGCAGCTATGGAGCTAAGATCAAAGAATGGTAAATCTGAATTTTTCGTACTTTCAAATTCTTGATGATTTGGGGAGTCCTCAAAGTCAAGACGAAACGAAAACTTGCGATCCCTTGTCACTATTATCAAACAAGGAAACACACACTTTTGAACACAATGAATAGTAATAAGAATCTGACATTGATAAGTATGATGAGAATTTAACTTACCTTGTTTCCTGACTTTTACAAACCAATACAAACAAGTGATCCCAAAAAACAATAACAAGCATATACCAACGACTAAAATGGCCACCATCCCCTTCTTGCCAAGAGAACCATATGGTTTTTTCACATATTTAGCTGCGAAGTGCAAATGCCAAAAAAAAAAAAAGTTTAAGCATTAAAAACACTTAAATATAATGAAACTTTTTCTGATGTTACTTTTATTTTAGTTTAATAACAATTTTAGTTCCTTTACTATAAATAATGTGTGATTTTAGTTCCAATAATTTAAAAACAAATTTAGTACCTCAATTTTATTATTTGTTACTCAATATATCACTTTCCTTTTTTCTTTACAAGACCTCCATGGAAGTGGTTTAACTTGGACCACCCTGAACTAATCCATGGTAGTCATTTTTTTTATATACTAAAATATCTTAAATTCATTTTTTCTATTCAAAACTTTTACCAATTGAATTAATTAACTTGTTTTTACAAATTATTCAACATTAGACATAATAGAATATTTATAAATGATCATCAAAACAATTTTCTATTAGGATTGTCTCCCATGGAGGATACCAGTGGTTAAACAAAAAAAACAATTTTCTATCAGTTAAATTAATTTTTAAAATTAAGAGTTTCAAACATCTATCTTTTTCTATTATAATTCATTTTTTAGTGTTATTAAAGAAACTTTCTTAAATGTTTTTAATTTACTATTTTTAATATTTTTCTCATATTTATAAATACTCATGTGACGTACAAAATTCTTAATACTTTAATGTATTGATATAAGAATTTTAATTTCTCAATTAAAGAGTAAGAAAGGAGAGTACCTAATTCAAGTGCATCGACGCGTACATACAAATCTTGTCCCACCTGTGCGTATGTTCTTGTATCTTCCATGTCTCCATGCCAAGTAACACACCCACTCTGAGAGCTCTCATTGGCACTTGTATAAGCTGCACAAGAACAATCCCTCAAACATTTCTCCTTACACCCTCTCATGTCTAGCCTCTCATCAACACGTGCCTCCGAAGTGTCTGGTACCTTCACACGTGCCACCTTCACAAACCCCTCCCCACTTCCACACGTGGATACGCTTCGCTTCCTAACGCACCCACCCGACCCATCTCTAAGAAACCATTCTCTCTCAGACTTGGGTTCGAACCCAGGTAAACACTCGCACTCAAACTTGTCTTCTTTATACGGGTCGCAGTTCGCGTTCAATCCGCATTGTCTGAAGTTGTCGCACTCCTCTTTCGGAGCAAACCAGATTTGGAACCACCTCTCCTCATGAGGTTGCCACGTTAACCTTCTCACGTGACCCGTTTCTTCTAACACCATTCTCGACAACACCATGGGGTCCGTCACTCCATACATTATGGAAACTGAAAATTGAAAGTAGTTGATAAATAATTAAGTTAAAAATGAAAAATAACAAACAAGTTTTATATTTGTTACATGTATAAAATTAGATTTAATGTTACACATGTATTTTTCCTAGATTTTGGATTGGTCCTTCACTCCATCACGTGTCACGTTGACATATGGACATATAGAGTGTACACATTTACGGGTGGTGGTCCAATTAATAACACATCTATGATAACTCTGATATCATTTTAATTAGATTTTGAACTAGGCTTAGCTCAACCCTAAAAGCAAGCTTGTAGGAGCGAGGATTTCTCAAGACTTATAAACTATTATTTGACTTATCTCTAGTTAATATGGACTCTCAAACAATTTTTAACTCATTTATTAAATTTAATAACACATAAAATTAATTAAATTTAATAGTTATATATTATTTGTGTAAAAAGTTTTATATTTATGTAAAAAGAGATTGAATAAATATAACACCACATATGTGTTATTAAACTCAATGATGTGGTCACATATAATTAAATAATAGTTTAATTAATTGTAAACCATTTTACACAGAAATATATATTGATTAAATTATATAAAGTTTCATATTTTTTCTTTTGCATCACATATTGTAAAATATAAAATAAAAAAGGTGAAATTGCAATTTCATGTGGAATCAAAGAACAAAATTGAAGAACTGCTCTGTAAATGTGTCGAAAGTTACCTTCATCTGCATTGTCGATAAAGCTAATATTGAAGATGAAATTCGGAGTCATTTCAGGTACCCCGCTCCATCTCCGCCCCGTCCATGACCCGACCCGCCACAGGGGAGCTTGATTCTTGTACAGGAACAGCTGCGGGAACCCAGTCGGGTCGATCCGGTAAGTCAAGTTCCCGGATCCTGGGTCGATCGGGGACTTCCAGGACGTAAGAAACCGGTCCAAACCGGTTTTCCGGTCCAACCCGAGCTTCATGAAAGGAAGCAAAGTGTTACCGAGATAATCAAAACTCTGCCACAAAACGTTGCTGTTCCTTCCACTTTGGATCAAAACCAAGTTTCCTGTGTCTAAAAGCTTAGCTGAAGCGTTGGCAGTTAAGGTAGAAACATTTGAAAACCAAATTGGACTAAGATTTCGGTTATTGTCACGGTGGAGTACGAGGTTTCCTTTGTTGATGGAGAGAACACCGGAAGTGTCATTGAGAGGGGTGTCTCTGTTTGCAACCCACACAACCGTTTGCTCTGCAATTTTGTTGTACCATATCCCAACGTATCGTCTTCTAGAATCTCGCGGACTGAAGAAACCAAGTGCAAAGGTTCCCCTGTCTTTGGAGACCAAAACGTCGCCGTCTTTCAGGGGATGGTTTTGGGTGATGCTGTCAAGTGATTGGAATGAAGGGGAAAGGAACAACAGCAGAAGAAATGGACACAGAAGCTCTTTAGCGTAAAATATCTTCATGTTGTTGGTTTGTGTTGTGAAATTGGCATTTGGTGAAAGCTTAATTATATGAAGATGTGGAGACATGGAATGGGAAAGGTTAATTTTGTTACTTGTTATTAATGAGCATGATTTTGTTGGTGATTATTATTGATATGCTGGAGTTGTTCTAGTTTGGTTCTGCATGTAAAAAGGAGTGTGATTGAGACAGGCAACTAGAAATTGATTGATGGGTAGTTGATTGACATTAAATTTTGGGTTTCATATGTGGCTCCTTCTGACACAGATAAACAGATAGCTGACTCAATTGCTGCAGTACTGTATTTGAAAAAAATCTAACTTGAATTTTCATGGAAGAAATGAAGAATAGGTCCTGTGTCTTGCCTAAATAAGTACGAGATAATCAATTTTTTAATTCACGTCAATGTAAGTAATATGTACCTAATGGTGATAATAATAGAGCATGGATTATGACTGACAACTATACATATTATATATTAACTCCGTTTTTTATTTAATTGTCTATTTTAAAAAGAAAACAATTATTTCAATTTAATTATCTGTTTATAAATCTAAATGTAATAATAATTACATTTTTTTTAACAAAATAAAAATTTAATAATTAATTTTCATGCATGAAAATAAGAGTAATAATTTATATTTCTTAATATATATTTTTTGTTCAAATTAAAAGTTAAATAGGAACGGATAGGAGTAATAGTAACAATTGAGTCTAATGGGAGAAAAGTTTAATTTTTTCTTTAAAAGATGCAATCCCACATCTCTGTAAGAAAACGCTTACAGTCTAAATGAGAAGGAAGAAATTAAGTGGAATTTTTATAAGCTATAGTCTTAATCTTAAAGTCTATGAGATTGATTCCGGAGATGTTAATTAGATAGATAATTAAATAAGCATTTCTCATGTCTCTAAAATTTCATTGAGTGTTAACCGTTACCAAATTATGCCTCTTAAACATTACCAATAAAGAAATAGCACAAGCTGAGATGAAACTCACCTCCTTATGCCTGCATTTTTTTATTGAGATCAATGCTTAATTTCTATATATGCTAAAGAAATAAGCTATGCCTTCGGCCTTGGCCCACTAAATCCTATCGAGAGATTTAGTGATGAACCAATGATGACGTCGCTCCATTACTATTAATAGCTTTTCTCGTAGGGATAGATCCAAACATTAAAATATGATAAATTCATATTTTTTATAAATAATTATGTTGTGAGATTTAAACTTGAATTTCACAGTTATAAAACGTCAAATCAAACTTCCACTTACTATTACCGGCTATTTATGAAATAGTTGAATATGTGGATCTTCACATATGCATCAACGTTTTGGTTAACTTTCTTATGTAATAGATATGCTAGGTAGAAAAACAATAAGTCAATATATAAGTACTCAAGATGTTTTTTTAGCCAATAATAAGTAGGTTAAAAACAGCATATTACCTTGTTATTTCTTTATGGTCACTGATTCGTTTGACTTAAAACAAACTTAGGGTAGGTCTAGCAATCACCTATTGCGCGCATGCATGGATGACATAACTCAATGTTGTTTCAATTTAACCAAGAGTCTTGGATTCGAGAATGGGTATGCAATTGCAGGGCCGACTCAACGTTTTAATTTGTGGACCTCAACCGAATTTTATGATAATATTTTTTTGTGTTAATCACATATATCTCCTATTATCAGGGTAATACTATTCGGGACTTAGTCACAATTAAGATTCTCTATCCCTCCTTAAAAAATGTGTTTAGTGGGGATCGAACCTGAGATCTCTACCCATAATCTCAGCCTACTTTATGATGAGACTTTTTTAAGTGAATAAAAATAATTTATTAGTTAAATATTATAACTTCAATATTTAATATTTATTGGACGTTGTTGATCTTAAATAAAATTTTATTAATTTTGTAGTTTGGAAAAATTTATTTCCACTAAAGCAACAATTACTAGAATTATTAGCATTATTCTATAAACAATATATGTATTTTCAAAAGAACCAAGTCTTTTTACATAATAAAGTATATCAATTGATTTGTTGTTTATACTTGTATAATTTCATTTAAAATGTTTAATTTTAAAAATAAATCTAATCAATTAAAATCAGAGTTATCATTATAATAATTTTTCAATGTTACGACAATTTTCTTTTACATTATCAATTTTTTTGCTAAGCAAAGTGAAAGAAGTGCTCTAACACGATACAAAGCTATGATAGCCAACATCCTAGAAAATATTTTCGTACAATTTAAATAGTTCAAATCTACTTTGAAGTGTAGTAATTATTTGGTCTATTATTTATAAAAAAATTAATCTTAAATGATTCTTAAGGAGATTTAATTTACAACTTCATTATCAATAATTTCATCAAATTATTAATCACACAACATAGACTGGAGAAAAAAAATTGAAGAAAGAGTGTGGAGATTTATTTTACAAAAGACAAAAAAGACTGGTTTCTTTCACTCGGTTAGAAAAAGAAAGTCTAAGAGAGTAGGGGAGAATAAACAATAACAATATAGTACGTACAAAAGAAGAAAAGTCACAAAAAGGAAATAAAGTAGGCAGTGAGAATAATGCTAGAATCAATTATTAATAATTATTATTTATGAGATGAAAGAGATTAATAATAAAATAGGGCCTGTTTTAGAAAAATACTTTTTACTCTTAATAATTTAATATTATTTACTAAATAATTTTTTTTTAAAAAAATATTAATAGTTTTGGGGGGCCTAAAAGCGATAGTCTTATGGCCTGGGGGTTGGGTTATCCCTATGCAATTGTTTTAAATACTCGAAGAGAGAGTTTTGTCGTCTATAGAGGTCTTATACAACTTGAACAAGATTGTCTGATTGTCTCATTTGAAAGATACATGTGGTCTTGGACAATAAAAATAGGTCTAGTAAACATTTTTTTTACTTAGTTTTGGGATTCACTCTTCTCTTCCCTCACTTCTGAGTTTGTATTTTTGACCCAAAGCCCTAGTTCTTCGTTCTCTCTCACTCGCTCTCTCTCTCTCTCTTTCTGTGTGAATTCCAAATGCTCCTACAATGGTGGTAGCGCGCTGCCGCAACTAGGTAGTGCAACGAAGGGGCCGTGGTAGCTGTTATTCGCTCTAGCGCTCTCTTTCACGCACACGATCTCTCTTTCTCTCTCGCTTTTCTCTCCTTCGCTCTTCTCTTCAAGGTAAAATTTTCTACATTTGTGCTCCAATCTCTCCCTCTCATGTCTTCTTAATACCGAATTTTCAATTCTAAATTTCTAATCTCATTTGTGATCCTTATTATATTATTCTCTGAGTTTTTTATTTGTCATTTGTAAATCTAATTTCTTCCCCTATATTTGTGGATGAAATCTGATTTAGGAATTAAGTTTTTTATCCTTTGATGTTGAATCCAATTGATTAATTGGTCCTTTGGAATGATGTGCATGTGTTTCAAATAAATACCAAAAAGCACGAGTCATATATAACACATTTTTTGCTCTATCCTATTCCGCAAAAGTCACTTATGAAATTGTTCTATTTGCTATTGCCAACACATTTTCCTTCTCTCTATTTACAAGTTGTTGTGTTCTTTCTTGACTCTAATCTCATTCTAACCTTATAAAATAAGGGAAATGGAAATATTAGAAAAAAAGTGGTGGAGGATTAGATTCTAAGAAAAAAGACATGGTTATACTCCTGGCATCATGGAAGGTGAAAAAGTATAGTTAGCTTCTCTGTCATTGACTCATGTATGATATATCCACTATTGCTACTTTACTATGAAACTGGAAATTAAATAGGATGTCTTATTCTTATTTGAAACTATCTCCCTGAATTTGGTACAAAAAGTTCTTCATCTAGACTATAATGTCCACAAAAAACCATACTTTTCTACTCAGTTCAAATCATCCTCGTCATCCTCCTTTTAATTCTAATTCTTGTCTTATTACTTTAAATTATAAATCTAATTTCATAAAAATAAACAAAATAAACGCATAGGTCAAATGCAATAGCTATAAATGTTTAATACTTCATATTGCAACAATAAGTTAAAAGCTTTTCTTGGCACATGCAGGAGATTTGGCATTTGCACAAAACTAGTTGAGAATTTAGAGGAGTGGTGGAAGCAAAAGGGGGTTAAGTATCCATATCTGGCAGCTGATTGCACAAATGAGCCTTCCATAAATTTGTTCACAAAAAATGTGGGTACTCAAAGTTCAGGACACAAATGAGGGGTCACATGACAATATGTTTATGGTTATATATATATACATACTTGTTGGGGATAAATTTACAAATTTACTAAGTTATTACAAACAATTAGTATCTTCGAATTCGATGTATACGCTCGAAGATTCGAAAAGCTTATTCAAAATCGAAAGGCTATAACTTAGTGAATTTTGGAATTCGAAATAGTAAGGCATTTTGTCATCAATACTAAAAAAATCAATTTTAGAGAGGGATTTTAATCCCTCTCTATTTGCGAGGGATTTTGTGACGGAAATAATTATCCGTCACAAAAGTTGTAGCAATTAAATTTTGTGACGGATTTAGAGAGGGAAAATATCCCTCGCTAAAATCCGTCGCTAATTCCGTCACAATTTTTAGTAAACAAGTAGAAAGCGATTTTGTGACGGATTTATTCCCTCTCTAACAAATCCGTCACAAAATTCCTCGCTAAATTTGGAACAATTTAGCGAGGGAAAATTCCTTCACTAATTAGCGAGGGATTTCATATTCCCTCACTAATTAGCGAGGGATTTCAGATTCCCTCTCTAATTAGCGAGGGATTTTAATTCCCTCATAAAGGATCAATTATCTATACCTTCCATTTAGTGAGGGATTTCTGAATCCCTCTCTAATTAGCGAGGGATTCATATTCCCTCACTAATTAGCGAGGGATTTCAGATTCCCTCACTAATTAGCGAGGGATTTCAGATTTCCTATCTAATTAGCGAGGGATTTGAATTCCCTAACAAAATATCAATAATCTATACTCTCCATTTAGCAAGGGATTTCATATTCCCTCACTAATTAGCGAGGGATTTTAATTCCCTCACAAAGTATCAATAATATATACCCTCCATTTAGTGAGGGATTTCAGATTCCCTCACTAATTAGCAAGGGATTTCAGATTCCCTCTCTAATTAGCGAGGGATTTAAAATTCCCTCTCTAATTTTCCTTTTGAAAAAAAATGTAATTTATTTACAACATTTATTAACAAACATATTCACAATTTTTTATAAATTAGGAAATTTTTTGAAGAATTATTGCATTAAATACCCATTGTCAATTTTTTTTAGATTTTGATTTTGATTATTTGAGAATTTTGAAATTAAACTTATATATATGAGGCTTCACTTTTTGAATCAACGTGTAAATTCCCGTAAGGAGAGCTAACCCCACCTTGATTGATGTTCCTGGCTCGAATATGAATATTGCATTAGGTGGAGGATATATGTGGTTCAAACCAAAAACTTTTAAAAATATTTTATTTTCCTCTTTTAAAAAATGAAATTATGATTTTATTTACATGTGTAAGATGTCATAACCCTAACCCTAAGTGCCTACTTTCAAGTTAGGGGAAGTGCAAGCAAAGTTCTAGTGCAATTTTTATATGGTGATCACAGGGGATATCGGGGGTGGTGAGGGGAACCTTGGAACCAAGTTTGGTGATTTTTTGAAATAAAGTTTAATTATGGTGAATTAATTGAAGATAAATAGAGAAAAAATAATAATAAATAGTAAGAGTCACCAAAAATTTGTGGGAAAATTATTTTAAACACATTTTGCATGGTAATACATGTTGGTGGATTTTGGAAGTGTTTCGGAATTTGTGGATAAGTGACTTGCATGATGGCATGTGTAAGATGTCATAACTCTAACCCTAAGTGCCTACTTTCAAGTTAGTGGAAGTGCAAGCAAAGTTCGAGTGTGAATTTTTATATGGTGATCATAGGGGATATTGGAGGTTGTGAGGGGAACCTTGAAACGAAGTTTGGTGATTTTTTGAAATAAAGTGTAGTTATGGTGAATTAATTGAAGATAAATAGAGGATAATTAATAATAAATAGTAAGAGTCATCAAAAAATTGTGGAAAAATTATTTTAAGCACCTTTTGATTGGGAATACATGTTGGTGGATTTTGGAACCATTTTGGAATTTGTGGATAAGTGACTTGCATGATGGCATGTGTAAGATGTCATAACCCTAACCCTAAGTGCCTACTTTCAAGTTAGTGGAAGTGCAAGCAAAGTTCGAGTGTGAATTTTTATATGGTGATCATAAGGGATATTGGAGGTGGTGAGGGGAACTTTATCCCATTCCACTGGAGGATAGACTAAGGGTTCCCAAATTCAATTGTTTGAGGGATGAACTAACCTACTTCAGAACAAGAAGGCCTCTAATAAATATATGGGATGGGATGGTTGTGGAGCCTGCAGATGTAACCTATGAAAGATGGCCAGCCCAATGGCTTGACAAGGAGACTCATATTGAGTATGGTCTGCAGAAAATAAGACATGGACCCCCAGTAGCAGATAAAGGGGGAGTATTATTATTCATACTCTAACTTTAAATCTGAGGTGTGCAGTTTAGGGGGAGCAAAGACACAAGTTAAAGGAGATGTCTGGCTAAGGGGGAGCTTTCAATTAAATTTTTTATTTTTACCTCTTAACTTAGTTATATTTAAAGAAAGTTTATTTAAAGTTCGTCATCATCAAAAGGGGAGTGTTAAGTCTCAAAGACTTTGAAAGTCTAAGACACCCCTATGCTAAGACTTTGGTCTAAGATTTTGATGAGTACAAACCTAAGATAAACTTCGTTATACTTCACACATTTACTGATGAATGTTCTATTGTTTTAGATATGTAAAAATAGTTAATATTCAAAAGTTGTCTGAAATAGGTCAAGGTTTTGAAGGAAGCCATGACTGAAGAAGCTTAAGGCATTCTGAAGCAACCAGTTCAAATGTATAATCTGAAGATTGAGGCACTGTCTGAAGTCTGAAGACTGAAATGTTGTCTGAAGAATGAAGCATTGTCTGAAGTTTGAAGTGTTGTCTGAAGCCAAGCTGTCTGAAGTCAAGGTTATGACTGATGTGGCAATGTCAAAGATCGGCTTATTCCTTCACGCAACCTCAGAACATTGTAGAAACCACATGAAACACTAGAAGGGGGGTTGAATAATGTTTTATAATTTCAAATAGATTTTCTTGGAAACCTTTTCACAAATAAAGCCATTCTAAAACCTCTGTTTGAAAATTTTCAGACAAAGGACTCAACTTCAGATAGCTCTCAAAACCTATTTGGAATTATTTAAAACTTAGATTTTGAAAAAGGTTTCCCAAAGCACATTAAAGTTTATAAAAACACTATTCAACCCCCCTTCTAGTGTTTCCTGTGTGTTCCTACAGACACATGGAGGGACTTCATACTCAGGGCATCGACCACTACATTGGCCTTGCCCAGGTGGTATCTCAACTTAAAATCATAATCCTTCAGAAACTCCATCCACCTCCTCTGCCTTAGGTTGAGCTCTTTTTATTAAAGAGATACTTAAGAATCTTATAATCACTAAAGACCTCAAACCTTACTCCATACAGGTAATGCCTCTAGATCTTGAGGGCAAATACCACAACCACTAATTCTAAGTCATGGTTAGAGTAGTTCTCCTCATGGGATCTCAACTGCCTAGAGGTATAGGCCATTACTATCCTTTCTTGCATTAGCACACATCCCAACTTCTTACCAGATGCATCACTATAAACCTCAAAAGTTTTGGATAGGTCTGGTAACACTAGTACCGGGGCGGTGGTCAACCTCTCCTTGAGCTCTAAGAAGCTCCTCTCACACTTCTCGTCCCACACAAAGGCTTGACCCGACCTTCCGGGTCAATCTAGTGAGGGGCAAGACTAGCTGGGAGAATCCTTTAATGAACCTCCGATAGTAGCCGACCAATCCTAAGAAACTCCTAATCCCCTCATGTATGTCGAGACTACCTACTATTTATAGGCTTTGAATTATAACGTTGTAGACAAACTATATAGCTTATGAACCCGAGTTACTAGGCGCCACTCACACTCAAAGGTAATCTATGCGGGCTCTCCCAGGCGACAGGCTTACCCTCAGCTTATTTTACTCTCTTCTATTCCATTTGTAAAGAACTAATTGAAATACGTGGCCTACTCCTCTAGATGCACCTTCGCTCAAGTACTGTCACTACCCTCACTCATTAGAATACATCTACGTTATCGCTTCCGGGATTGACATTCAATTAACCCTTTGCTATCGGTTTATCAATACCAAGCCTAATGGTCGGATGCCCCTTCATTAGAGTACTCACACTACCCATCAATCATTAGTAAACACCCCTTTTCGGAACAGTGGTTAACCGAGTATTCTCATTCAATCAGAGGTTGAGTTTCCTATGTCTAGGCTCCCCCAAACTCAATCCTAGTCGTAACGTTAATTACTAACTAGCCTATAACTCCGGCGCAAGCACGGAAGTTAGGAATACGCATAGAACGAGATTACCAGCATTATAATTAGGGAACTGCATAAATAAAATAGATAGAGTTCTACACTTGGGAATGGAATCGATTACATTCAATCCTACTGGAGAGTTAACTACGCGAGTTAGCCATACAAACCACCGAAGATGCTGTCACCATCTTCAATCCTCATGAAGCGCTCCTCCTCTCCTACTCTAAATTTAGTTACAGTACATAATCAATAGATGAGATTACAATACTATTCCACACTGTCTAACTCGCTAACTCCTTTTGGACTGATGCAAGAGGTTCCTATTTATAGATTAGGAAAGACAAAGCAAATTTGGGAAGAGATCCTCTTAAAAACGGCAACTGGGAAGCAATCTGCGTGTCCTGAGCTTCAAGCTGCGCTACAGCGCAGGCTGTAGCCCAGGTTCCAGAGAGTTGCGCTTCACCTGCGCTATAGCGCGGGGTGAAGCGCAGCTAGCGTCCTGCAGCTTCAACTTTCCTCTTTTAATTGTTTATCTCTCCCCGAGACTGGTTTTCGCGCGTTTGTCCTTCCTTGTTTCCCTTTATTTTCTGATATATTTGTATTTATTGTGCAATCCTTGTTTATTTTGGAAGCTTGTCTACAATATCTTTGATTGATTGGCTCTGATCTCCTCATTAATGATTCAAATCTGCTTCAAATCTTTAATTAATTATCTTCAATCAATCTACAATCTTGCATAAATCCTCCTCATTTAATGCCATTTAATCTCTGAATTAAATCTTTGCAAGAATCTTGCAAAAATCAGCAATAAATCTATTAAAATAGCATCAAATTCAAAACTAGGATTAATAAATACAAATTATTAAATATTAAATAAAAAGGGATAAAAATGGGGTAAAATTATCATTTTGTCCTTGATAAGTGAAATAAAATATATATTAATTTATCAACTATTTTTCACTTATCAGAAGATCATTCAGAAAATATTCAAATTTCAAATGGAGCAGTTATTGGAAGATTGTTTAGAAAGCGTTCAAATTTCAAACAAGCAGTTAGTGAACGTTGGTGTTTGAAGACATGTGTCAAAATATCAAGCAGTCAGTTATTTGAAGGTTGAAGAATGCTACTGATTTGAACGCGTGGCATACTTAGATACTTGACACGTAATCTAGGATTGTAAACGTGTCAAAATCTGGTTAAGTGTCTGTTAGAATAGAAGTCTATAAATAGGTCAAAATACGATGTAACAAGGGTTGGATTCTCATTTACTGAAACTTCTCTGAAACACCCAACGTCTAACATTCAAACGACTAAGAGGTTAACTCAAGAGAGTGCCCAGTATGTGTATCCATACCAACTTTAAATTAATGTCATTTACAATTCAGTCATTTTCAGTTCTTTGATTTACATTCTGTTCTTTACATTCTGTTCTTTAATTTTCATTTTCTCTCTTTAATTTACATTTTGCAATTTCAATTCTTGCACTTTGTCCTTTAAAAAAAACTTTCATTTCTTTGAAATTCTGTTTAAATCTTTCAAAACTGATTTTCGAGAAAACCATTTTTTCTTGAAGAAGTAATTGATTCAAAATTCTTTTGCTCTTTGAAAGCGTTTTTCTAAATAAACCTGATTTTAAAAAGAACCTTTAGAGGATTCAGATTCTAGTCCCAGATTGTACTTTGAGAATCAAGAACATTTTCGATTTTAATTGAAAATTTTCACAACAAACAAATTGGCACGCCCAGTGGGACTAAGTGCTAAATCAGTGTTAGAAATTGCATGATCTTGAGAAGTGGTAGAACCATTTCTAATTCAATGGCAAATAACAACCGTAACGGAAATACTTCTGAAAATGTCACTGGAAATGCCTCTGCAAATCAAGGCAGTCCTATAAACCAAAGGAACAACAATGAGTCTGTTACCAATAATGAGACTAATGGAGTGGAAAATATTAATAGTGTGAACCGTGATCAACGCGATCCACCAGTGAACACTACTCAAACTTAAGATCCTTTAAGGACTCAGGCTATGAGTACAAATCCACAATCAAGTGGGGGCATACAGGTTACAAATTCAAATGTTAGGCCTCCCCCATATGGACTTCCTTTTGGTTTTGTTCCTCCCACTCAAGGAACAACCCCAGTCGTGTACGCAAGTACAATGACACCTTCATTCAATCAGGCTGGTCCTTCAAACTTAGGTGTTTTTGGAACCAGTTTTTCTGGATTGAATTCTGGGCAAAATTCGAATTCATTAACAAATACTGCTTTGAATTCGATAAGGCAGCAAGTTGATGAGAGTAACCATGAAATGGTTAACTTGTTGTCTACTCAATTGACAACAGTGATAAATCCACTCATTGAAAACACTAATCAAAATTATAACACCTTGGCCAGGAAAATGGCTAGAATTGCTAATGTATTTGGTGCACCCTCATACCCTGAAAACCAACAACATGGTAATATTGGCCTTGATCAAAACCAAAACCAAAATCAGAATCCTGGAAATAATAATGGTCCAAGGGAGAATAATGAACGTGTCTTTCGAGAGCCAGTTCAAAATGTTAATGCCCAACCATTTATTTTGAACAGGAATCAAAATGCTGATGAGGTTTTAGAAAGAATAAGGCAAAACAATATTGGGAAAGAAAAAAATATAGCAAATATAGTTGAATAGACATGGATTCGATGTGGGTCAAACTGCTAGACCTCGTTTCGTCTCTCCTTTAACACCTTATGTGTTACAAACTGAGTTACCAAGGGGTTGGAAAGTCCCAAAATTTACTAAGTTTGTAGGAGAAGCTAATGAATCCATAGTTGAACACATTGCAAGGTATCATGTAGAATGTGGGGATTTAGCCAATAATGAAGAATTAAAAATGAAATATTTTCCAAATTCCCTAACTAAGAATGCTTTTACACGGTTTACAACCTTGGCTCCTGGTTCGATTCACTCTTGGAACCAGTTAGAAAGACAATTTCATGAGCAATTCTTTAGAGTTGAAACGAAAGTTAGTCTTATGGATTTGATTACAATTAGACGAACTTCAAATGAATCTGTTGAAGATTATTTGAATAGATTTAGACAAGTGAGATCTAGGTGTCTTGTACCAGTTCCTGAAAATGAATTAGTTAAAATTGCAGTAGGAGGATTTGACTATTCAATTCGAAAGAAACTCATAAATCAACAATTGAGGGATATGGCTCAATTGGCTGAAAGAGTTAGGCAAATTGAACAGTTAAAACTTGAAAAGGAAAAACATAGGAAACTCGAAAAGATAGGAAGAAGAGATAAAATTGCCTATGTTGATGTTAATGAAAATTTTAGTGATGAAAATTCAGATTTCGAAGAAAACGAAATTGATGTTGTTGAGTTAAAACCAGGACCTCCTTATGCATGTCCATTCCTTAGACCATATAGTAGTTCAGGGAATCAAAATTTACAAAGTAAATATCCCAAAAAGACGTATGATTTTGATATATCAAAAGCTGAACAAATCTTTGATATATTAGTAAAGGATAAACAAATTGTCCTTAGTGAAGATCATAAAACCCCTTCTTTCGAACAAAGAAAAGGAAAGAAATACTGTAAGTTTCACAAGTATTTCATATTTGTGGAGACCTTTGTGAAATAACTTTAATTTGTGCTTCAATATTATAATTGTGAATTCCCAGATTTCAATGATTTCAAAATATGAGAAGGGTGTGATGGACGAATTTCAATCCTAGTTTTCTCATCATTAACTTCTCCTTTGCAGATTTGTTTTGGATATCCAATCTATCTTTATTTTATGTTATTTAAATTCAGTATTTTAAAATTCAAAAAAATCCAAAACAAATCTATTCCTACTCAATTAGATTAGATTGATCGTTAAGAATTTAAATTGTACCGTTCCCTGTGGATACGACAACCCTTTACTTACTATTATATTGTTGTGATTTTGGTACGCTTGCGAGAATTTCAACAAGTATTTTTGGCGCCGTTGCCGGAGAATAATGTCTCAATTTAAATTCTTAGAAGGTCTATCTTATTGAGTTGTAAATATTTGTATATTTTTTTTTAATATTTTTTAATTATTTTTTCTTATTTTTTTATTTTTTGTGATTAATTTACTTTTCTATTTTTTTATTACTATTATTTTCTTTTTAACTAACCTTTTTTCTAGTCCTTGTGATTTATACTTTTAAAATACTAAAAAAATCAATATTAGCGAGGGATTTTAGAGAGGGATTTTAATCCCTCTCTATTTGCGAGGGATTTTGTGATGGATATTATAATCCGTCACAAAAGTTGTAGCAATTAAATTTTGTGACGGATTTAGAGAGTAAAAATATCCCTCGCTAAAATCCGTCGCTAATTCCGTCACAAGATTTTAGGTGAACAAGTAGAGAGGGATTTTGTGACGGATTTTTTCCCTCTCTAAAAAATCCGTCACAAAATTCCTCGCTAAATCAAGAACATTTCAGTGAGGGAAAATTTCGTCACTAATTAGCGAGGTATTTCATATTCCCTCACTAATTAGCGAGGGATTTCAAATTCCCTCACTAATTAGAGAGGGATTTTAATTCCCTCACAAAGTATCAATAACCTATACCTTTCATTTAGTGAGGTGTTTCAGATTCCCTCACTAATTAGCGAGGGATTTCAGATACCCTCTCTAATTAGCGAGGGATATTGAATCCCTCACAAAGTATCAATAACATATACCTTCCATTTAGTGAGGGATTTAGAATCCCTCACAAAGTATCAATAACCTATACCTTCCATTTAGCGAGGGATTTCTGATTCTGTCACTAATTAGCGAGGGATATCAAATTCCCTCTCTAATTAGCGAGGGATTTTGAATCCCTCACAAAGTATCAATAACACATACCTTCTATTTAGTGAGGGATTTAGAATCTCTCACAGAGTATCAATAACCTATACCTTCCATTTAGCGAGGGAATTCTGATTCTGTCACTAATTAGCGAGGGATTGCAAATTCCCTCTCTAATTAGCGAGGGATTTTGAATCCCTCTCAAAGTATCAAATTATCAATACCCTATACCTTCCATTTAGCGATGGATTTCTGATTCCCTCACTAATTAGCGAGGGATTTCATATTCCCTCTCTAATTAGCGAGGGATTCTGAATCCCTCACAAAGTATTCAATAACCTATACCTTCCATTTAGCAAGGGATTTCTGATTCCCTCTCTAATTAGCGAGGGATTTTAAATCCCTAAAAAAATATCAATAACCTATACCTTCAATTTAGCGAGGGATTTCTGATTCCCTCACTAACTAGCGAGGGATTTCAGATTCCCTCTCTAATTAGCGAGGGATTTTAATTCCCTCACAAAATATCAATTATCTACACCCTCCATTTAGCGAGGGATTTCATATTCCCTTATTAATTAGCGAGGGAATTCAAATTCCCTCTCTAATTAGCGAGGATTTAATTCCGTCACAAAGTATCTCTATACCCTCCATTTCGCGAGGGATTTCTAATTTACGAGAGATTATTTATTCCCTCTCTAGTTTCCCTTTTAAGAAAAATGTAATTTATTTACAACATTTATTAAAAAAACATATTCATAATTTTTTATAAATAAGGAAAAAATTTTGAAAGATTTATTGCATTAAATACCTATTCACTTTATGAATCAACGTGTAAATTATCGCAGGGAAAGCTAACCCAACCATGATGGATGTTCCAGGCTCAAACAGGAATATTTCATTAGGTGGAAGTACATGTGGTTCAAACCAAAAACTTTTAAAAATATTTTACTTTCCCCTTTTAAAAAATGAAATTATGCTTTTATTTACATGTGTAAGATGTTATAACCTTAACCCTAAGTGCCTACTTTCAAGTTAGTTGAAGTTCAAGCAAAGTTCCAGTGTGAATTTTTATATGGTGATCACAGGGGATGTCGGGGGTGGGGGAACCTTGGAACTAAGTTTGGTGTTTTTTTGAAATAAAGTGTAATTATGGTGAATTGATTGATGATAAATAGAGGAAAATTAATAATAAATAGTTAGAGTCGCCAAAAATTTGTGGAAAAATTATTTTAAGCACCTTTTGCATGGTAATACATGTTGGTGGGTTTTGGAAGGTTTCGGAATTCGTGGATAAGTGACTTGCATGATGGCATGTGTAAGATGTTGAAACTGTAACCCTGAGTGCATACTTTCAAATTAGTGGAAGTGAAAGTAAAGTTCGAGTGTGAATTTTTATATGGTGATCAAAAGGGATGTTGGGTGTGGTTAGGGGACCTTGAAACGAAGTTTGGTGATTTTTTGAAATAAAGTGTAATTATGGTGAATTAATTGAAGATAAATAGGGGATAATTAATAATAAATAGTCAGAGTCGTCAAAAATTTGTGGAAACATTATTTTAAGCACCTTTTGCATGGTAATGCATGTTGGTGAGTTTTGGAAGCGTTTCGGAATTCGTGGATAAGTGACATGCATGATGACATGTGTAAGATGTTGAAACTGTAACCCTGAGTGCATACTTTCAAATTAGTGAAAGTGAAAGCAATGTTCCTGTGTGAATTTTTATATGGTGATCACAAGGGATGTTGGGAGTGGTTAGGGGAACCTTGGAACGATGTTTAGTGATATTTTGAAATAAAGTGTAATTATGGTGAATTAATTGAAAAAATAGAGGATAATTAATAATAAATAGTCAGAGTCGCCAAAAATTTGTGGAAAAAATATTTTAAGCACCTTTTGCATGGTAATGCATGTTGGTAGGTTTTGGAAGCGTTTCGGAATTTGTGGATAAGTGACTTGCATGATGGCATGTGTAAGATGTTGAAACTGTAACCCTAAGTGCATACTTTCAAATTAGTGAAAGTGAAAGCAATGTTCGAGTGTGAATTTTTATATGGTGATCAAAAGAGATGTTGGGTGTGGTTGGGGGAACCTTGAGACGAAGTTTGGTGATTTTTTGAAATAAAGTGTAATTATGGTGAATTAATTGAAGATAAATAGAGGATAATTAATAATAAATAGTCAGAGTCGTAAAAAATTCGTGGAAAAATTATTTTAAGAACCTTTTGAATGGTAATGCATGTTGGTGGGTTTTGGAAGCGTTTCAGAAATCGTGGATAAGTGACTTGCATGATGGCATGTGTAAGATGTTGAAACTGTAACCCTGAGTGCATACTTTCAAATTAGTGAAAGTGAAAGCAATGTTCGAGTGTGAATTTTTATATGGTGATCACAAGGGATGTTGGGGGTGGTTAGGGGAACCTTGGAACTAAGTTTGGTGGTTTTTTGAAATAAAGTGTAATTATGGTGAATTAATTGAAGATAAATAGAGGATAATTAATAATAAATAGTTAGAGTCGACAAAAATTTGTGGAAAAATTATTTTAAGACGCAGCGACGTGCAGAGGAGTGATGAAATTCTGGCAAGCGTACCAAAAGTTCAGAAGTATAATAGTAAGTATAAGATATCGTATCCACAGGGAGCGGTTCACTTCGTAAAGGTTTAGTGATCGAATCGTCAAGTGAGCAACTTTTAAGAGAGTGATTGATGTGCAGAATTTAAATAAAAAAAGAAAAGTAAGCAATAAAATAAGGGAAGATAGATTTACTTGGATTAGGATTGGACTTCGCTTCTTCGCACCCCTTATGTATGTAAATCCCTTCTTTTAATTATAAATTTGTTATTAATTATACCTTAGCCAAACTGTATTGATATTACCCCGAGTTACCAGTAGTAAATCACTCAAAGATAATCCATGCGGATTCTCCCAAGCGACAAATTACCCTCGGCTCATTAAATTCTTACCTTTCCGTTTGTTTGAATCGTCGGTTAATTGTACTTCCCTATAAACGCTCTTCAGTCAAGGGCTGTCACTACCCCATCAATCAAAAGACCCCGTTTATCCCTCACATACAATTAACTTTTAATTATGTTACTATCAATTGACTATATGTTCCTATAGATGCTCATATGAACGGGCTGTCACTCACCAAAACAATTCAATCACCAGACTCCACCTATATTTCCATATAATTAACGAGTACCTTTAGCAATCGGAGGTTGGGTTTCATATTCCTAGGCTCCCCTAAACTCTAATACTACCCGAAAATCTCATTTTGTGTGTCCTGATCACTAGCCTACGACTCCGGCGCACGCGCGGAAGTAATGCATTAAGAACAGCATAAAAGTATCGATATAATTAAAAACAGGGATTTATAATTAGAAACAAGAGAATTCACATACACTTGGGGATTGAATCCACTACATCCAATCCTACTGGAGAGCTTAGCTACTCATGGTAGCCATTACAAACAACTGAAGAATCCGTCACCTTCTTCAATCCTTGTGCGTCTATCTTTCTATTCTCTACCTCTCCTCTCTCTGTTGTTCTAAGGCCTGTACAAAAGGTCCCATTTATAGACTATGGAAAATATAATCTAAATCTGGAAGAGATCAATCTGTATTTGATTTCAAAAAGCCGGTGCGTAACTTGCGCTTCACTTGCGCTAAGCGCAGGTGAAGCGTGAAACACGCTGCAGACTTTCTTTAATTCCTCATTTATCCACTTGATCTTTTCCTGATCTTCCCTTTGCTTGATTAGATTCCCTTGTTTCCCTTTTCTGACTTGACCTTGTATTTATTTGAGCTTGAATTCAAATTGGGAAAGTTATCCACAGGATCCTTTGTTTAAATGGCTGCTGATCTTATCTTTATTTTGTCCCTATTTAAACTTCAAATCTGCAAATAATCTTCCCATTTAATGTTATCTTCTCTCCAAATTCAAATCTATCATAAATCTGCACAAATTAACAGATTTCTAATCAAAATAGCATCAAATTCAAATTCAAACCAAATAATTACAATTATTAGAATTATTCACAAAAGGGATTATTTTGGGGCATAAATTACTATTTTAGCATTGATAAGTGTAATAAAAACATAGAAAAATATCACATAATTTACACTTATAAGGAGGGTAGGTCGTGTTCGTGACCAGAATGGCACCTGCTCACTAAGGACGAGATGTGGTGGTGGTCGTGGAGAACTGCGGTGCGACGGTGGGTCACACGGCGCACCGACGATGTGACTGGTTCTGATGGTGGTGGGAGGGGTTGTGCGATACAACAGTGCGCATTTGGTCCAAATTAGGATCTGGACAATGGAGGGGGATAGCTATGGTGGTCAACGACACGTCCGTTTGTGCCGGGAATACGGTGGTTGTGGCGGTGGTTGCGCTGGAGAGGTAGTTATAGGAATAGGTTTCATTCTTTATTTCTGCTCTTCTCTCCCTCTCTCTGAACTGTTTCTAATCTCAATTTTGGTTATTGATTTGGGTGCAGGGATTTGAAGGTTTTTTAGGGTGGGTTGGAAGTGGCTTCGTGAGCGCAAACTTGCGGTGGTCATAAAGCTTGTGGTTAGGGTTTAGGGTTAACTTTGAAAATATTTATTTTACCCAAAAAAATAAGTTAAACTATTTTTGTAATTTTGAGTTTTAAATTTTTTCTTTATTATTTTTTTAGTAAATAAAAGAAATTATTTAAGAAAAATGGTTGATTTTTATTATTGAAAAGAAAAAGGATATTTTGGAGAATTCTTTTTTGTCATTTTCAAATTTTTTATTTTTTATGTGTTTTTAGAATAATTGAGAAAAAAAATTATTTCAGAAAATGATTGTTTTTATTAACAAGGGAAAAATATTTTGAAAAATTATTTTGGCTTGATGGGTCCAGTTCCTGCTCCTACGTATCCCCAGCTGCAATGGAAAAATCAAAGCCACGTAGTTTGGAACTAACAAATGATTATGAAATTGATTGATTTTAAAAAAGAGAATTTGAAAGCATGTTATTTTATTTTTTTGAAAGTAATTTTTTTTATTTTGTCTTTAAATGAAACAAAGTTATTGAAAAGAGACCCACATTTTTCTGTTTTTTTAATAGATTTTTTCAAAAGGAAATTTTTTTATATTTTTTTAATGTTGATTTAAAATATTGAAAAGAAATTCAAATGTAACTAAAATAATAATAGATTGAGCCTCAGTTTATATCACTGGTAAAAAAAAATACATAAAAAAATTAAATGAGTCAATATACCACAAAAACATATTCAAACAAGCATTAGAGAAAAAATTAGGCCTCTAAATAATTTTATTTTTTTAGAACAAATGGGCCGCATGGTATGCTGGCCCAACCCTTTGAAGGAGATACTATAGCAGTTACGGTTATGGTATGAGAAATCAATTAGAGAAAGAAAAGAAAGGGGAGGCGGCTGTAAACTTTGGAGAGTAAGAGAGAGACAACTAGCTACAGGGGAAGCAAGCAGCCATGGAGGAGTTGCAGTAGTGGATCTGCGATGGTAATGGTGGCTTGACGCTGTTGACGGAGAGGAGAGAGAAGCTCGCGGTGGTTTCTGCGGCTGTGCGCAGACCAGTTGCAGCATGGGGACAGCCGGACTGGAGTGCTGCGACGTCCCTGGTGTGCGACTGGTCATGGTTGTATGATGGTGGTGTTGTTCAGATCTATAGGGATGGTGGTGAAGGACAGCGGCCCATGGCCGCGAGCGCTGGTGGCGGCGTAAGGAGGAGACAACGGCTGCAAGAACGACAGAGGTACAAATCCATGATGGTGGAGGTGCGGTGGCTGCAGGAATGAGACGACGGAGCTATAGCGGAGGATGACGGCGCGCGGTGGCGCCACTGTTCATCAACGAGAGGCCGTAGCCTCCCTTTCTTCTTCTTCTTTGCTTATTATTCTTCAGATCTTTTCTTTCTTCCTCTGTTCTCTTTTTTGTGTGGATTTGTTTTACTGTCTCTTTTCAGGTGGTGTGAAGAAAGGTAGGGTGCAGTCTACGCGACGATGTTGAGGAGAGAAGGGATTACTCCAATAGTGGAGCAGCTGTGGTGGTTTCACCGTCGGCCAGAGGGGAGGAGAAACTTTTTTATTGGCTATTTTTATTTCTGTGTTAATTGATTAATTATTTGGCTGTAAAGAATTATAATTATTTTTTTAATTATAATTTAATTTAGCTATCTATATATAAACTGAACTGAACTTTGATTTTGACATAGAAATTTGCCATTCATAGCGTATCACTAGATTATACAAACAAACACAATATAGCTTATGTGGCTTTTAGGAAGATTTTGAGCAAGCAATCCAAAACAGGTCAAGCCAGAGAGATATATGATAAGGGTTGCTAGGCTACTGAGGGTGAAAAGGCCTACATTTTCCAGGTTAGTATTCAATTGTGTGGGTGCATATGATGATCACTTGGGAAATTAATGCTTTTGCTAGCTTTTTAGTAGTGGATTAAATACTTCTGCACTTTTTTTAACAATTCATACATGCTTAGTATTTTGATAAGAAAAGATTCGAATTCTTAATTGTTTGTGTGAATTTAGTTGTGCGGTAAAAAATATAGAATTTCTCCAAGTCAAATTTTGCTGTAGAATGATTTATTTAAAGGGAGAGTATTCGTGTGTGTGTACTCAATGAACCCTTATAAAAGCTTTCTTTCAATGGAAAAAAACAGTTTTGGGCCTGAAAGAATATTAATGATTATAACCTAATAATTATTTATTCAATTAAATTAATCATATTTATTCAACCTAATATTCAGTACTCTTTGATGGCGTAACTGTTGCTTTAGACTAGCTAATGAATTCAAATGGTATATATAGAACATTCTAATTATCAATTTGTATTTCGAGCATGAATACTTAATTTGGTAATGTTATCAAATTAGAAAGTCATTTAAATTAGCGATTCTTGAAAATTTGTTAAATAATAATATTTAAGCATTAAGGTTTATAAAAGAAATTATAATTTCAAGGAGGTTGGGACTTGCTTTCTCTGCTTTCATGGGTGCCATAAGTTTTCTACTTGTTTTCTAAAGGATGCATTATTGGTACCTGGAGGGTACTTCAAAATAGAATGCTAAAGTTGCTTTCTGTCTTTGCAGGTTTCTTTTACCAAAGCTCGAGACTTTGTTTGCTTGCTTAATTTCTGGCTTAAGAAAATGATTCTAGCTTATTGGTGTATGATATTGTGCTTTTAATAATAAAATGGTAAACTAGAGTGTAATTGTGCTTTTACTACATGGCTGCACTAGTGGCTTGACAAGTGAAATTGAGAATTAATATGCAACAGAATTTGGTAAGATATTACTTAGGGAGAGAGAAACTCTACATAGCAAGCCAGTTGTATATTACCTTATGAATTGGTAATCATTTCACAAGTAATTTCTTGCTCTCTAATACTCTGTTGAATCCTAGTTACTCATTTATGATGTACAATTCTCTGTTGATATCTGCATGTAACCTTTAGCTTGACTGAATTTTTTTTATGATTGTTTCATTGATAAAAAAATATTTTCTTCTTATGTAATCCATTTAGGAACTTAATATTTATGATTGTTATTAGGAGTTTTTGATATTTATAAATACCATTGATTTGTAATATTATGTTTTAATGAATTTATGATACAAAAGATGCTATAAACATTTGCTTGAAACTTAATTTGGGAATTTAGAGAGGGAAACATCCCTCTCAAAAGTCACTACTAAAAATTTTGAAATTAGAGAGGGAAGAAATCCCTCTCTAAACCATGAAAAACCCCTCGCTAAACAATTAGCGACGGAATTTGTGACGACCAAAACATCCGTCACTAAAAGTGGCGTCACTAAAATTTTGTGAGGAAATGCAAAAATCCGTCACAAATAATTCCCTCGCTAAGTAATTAAATTCCGTCACTAAATCCTTCAGAAAAGAAAGATGGAATTTCGTCGCTAATTGTGACGGAATTTCATTCTGTCACAATTAGCGATGAAATTTCATCTTTCTTTTCTGAAGTATTTAGTGACGGAATTTAATTACTTAGAGAGGGAAAAATTCCCTCGCTATTTGTGACAGATTTTTACATTCCCTCGCAAAATTTTAGTGACGGATTTTTTGGTCGTCACAAATTCCGTCCCTAATTGGTTAGCGAGGGATTTTTCATGGTTTAGAGAGGTATTTCTTCCCTCTCTAATTTCAAATTTTTTAGTAGTGATGTACCAAGAGCGCTATTGGAATTTGACCCTGAAATTAAAAGGACATCAAAAGGGACAAGCTCAAGGAGACAATCTCAACACTCTCTGTTCAACCACCCTAAATGAAGTAAAAGTTGCACCAATCATGGCTAGTGAATGGAAAAATCAACCAAGAAGAACGCTTGGAGATTATGTCGGGGAACAAGGATGGCAACGTCCACCAAGGAGAACACTTGGAGATTATGTTCCACAGCAAGAACCAGAATACTTCTCCAACTTACCGATTCATGGTAACTTTTCTACCTACAATAATTATTCTGACAATTTTTTGCAGGATTGAGGAAGTCACCAAGATCAGAATTTTGGGTGGCAACAAGATGCTATTTCAATTCACAAGCAAACTTCTACAGATGAGATTGTGGCTCAGAATCTTGTTCTGAAAAAGATGCTCCGCCAAAAATTAGAAGCTTTCAACAAGCAGTTAGATAACCTTCCTCAGCAATTGCAAGCAATGCAATCCTATCCTAGCCAGTCCCCACAATTAATTTGTGGTTTTTGTGGAGGTGACCATCCCAATGGTTACTGCTCTTATCCATGCACTCAAGAAGAGCAAGTTAATTACATGGGCAATCAAGGAAGACCAGGCAACTTCTCCAACAGCAACAACTTTGCAAATAATTATTCACAAGGTTGGAGAAATAGCTAGAATCAGGACTTTGGGTGGCACCAAGATGATATTTCATTTCACATGCAACCTTCTTCTCAACAGCAACACGATTACTCTTCAGTTCAACCATGGGAATCAAAATCAGAAGATCTTCTTGAAAAGTACATTCAAAACTTTATGCAACTTCAGAAGGATAGCGAGGAAGCAGGAATATGTATTGACCCTCTAATAGCACAGATGACAGAAAAATTAGTTAAATATCGGTCAAAACAGATCTAAGCAAATGCTCAATTCAACCCCGAAGAGCAGTGTGACGACATTGTTCAACAGGTGGGAGAGGGAACCGATGACAATTTGGCTGATGAAAAAGAGGAAGCTGAAGAGGAGGACACTGAAAAAGTAAAAGAAACTGAAGAAGAAGAAGAAGGTGAAGTAGAAGTAGAAGTAGAAGAAGAAAAAGAAAAGGATGGAACAGTAAAGATTGTTCTTAAAGAAGAGATTGACTGTGAAGGGGAGGAAGAGAACAAAACATATGAGATTGTACATGATGTAATTGTAGAAAAAGAACATGAAAAAGAGAAAAAGAGCGAGCAAAGAACTGAGAAAGGAGGGGAAGTAGTGAAGAATCCAACAGATCCTGACAACCCTCCGAAGGAGGACAAAGACAGGCAGCATACAAATGTTCAACCTTCCAAGACTCACAAAAGAAAGGTCTGCAAACACACTGACCTGATCACAACAAAGAGACGAAAAATCAGGCCAAGAAATTCAAATTCAAGGCCTAAAGTCAGATTGAGGACAAAGTGGTCAGGCATATTCCATACCAAGGACCCTTGTGAAGCACAAAGAATAAAATCTGACAACTGTGAATTTTCCAAGTTTCAGGAGGAGAAAACCTATGCAACTCATCAAAAGACTCCAAAGAAGAGAAAAGTCAGGCCAAAGGAGTTAGCAACATGGTCAAACTACAGACACAAGACCAAATGGGTAGATTCAAGTCACATTCACAATTGGTCTGGGGCAAGAATATGGGTAGGGTCACTGCCCAAAGGAGTCAAAGGTGCAACACAAAGGCTCGCTAAAGGATTCCAATATCAACCACATTGAAAAACAGGCTTCAAGCTATATGACGTTAAACGAGCGCTTCTTGGGAGGCAACCCAGAGATTTTTTTTAAGTTTTTAATTGTTTTCAGTTTTGTTTTCTTTTGTTTTTTAATTAGGATTTTTAATTTTTAGGATTTAGGAAATTTTCAAAATTGATTGGGATGAGTTTGTGGAAAAATATTTTTTTTTAAACAGTTGGAAGTAGCGGAAAGCTTGACTGAAAGTTGCAAATTTTCATTCTGTTTTCTGCGTTTCACCTGCGTTGAGCGCAGGTAAAGCGCAGAAATGCAATTTTAGTCATTGTTTTTTACACTTCACTTGCACTGAGCGCAGGTGAAGCACAGCGGTACGGGTTTTCAAAAACTGAAACCTGCGCTTCAGTCACGTTGAGCGCATGTTACGCGCTTTTACTTAAATTGAACCAGAAACAGGGGAGGTCATTCGTTTCCTCCTCCCCTGTTTTCCTTGTATCGTTTCTCTACTTCCCAAGCACTTTCCTTTTGCTTTTTCCACTCACAAACCTCCATTAATCTTGAATCTTTCAAGTTTTAAGGTATGTTTTCTTGTTTTTCTTTAGTTTTAACAGATTGAAATCTTCATTTCCTCTGTTTTTATGGTTTGAACTCTAGGATAGCAACCTTAAGATTGTAAATGTAGATATTGTTGATTATTGCTATCTTGGATGTAATTATGGCTGTGTGGAATATGAAGAACAATTTTTCTATTGAAATGCTCTTTGTTTTGTGAGTTATTGAATTTGAAAGTGTTATGCTCTGTTTCTTGCAAAAATTTTGAACTTTCACTTTCCATGGATTATTTGAATGCTTGCAAAACAAATTAGTATATTCTGTTATATGGAAGTCATTACCTATTGCAACCAATATTTTGCTGTGATTTGATGGATTCTTTTCAAAAATGTATTTTGAATTGTGCATGCAAAGTGGTTGATGATAGGTTTCCATGTTCTTCATAAATTAGTGTTTGCAATAAGGCATCATTGAAATGAATGTGTTTTTAACAACTAACTGTTGATATTTGACTTTTCAGATGCCTAGGATCAAATACACTGCTGGCCTTTCCGGTGACTCTAGCTCACGGGGAGAAGGCATAGGGAAGAAGGTCAGAGATGAACCTCACTGTGATCCCATGAGATTCAAAAGTGCACAGCCTGCTGCAAAGTATTAAGCTCTCAGACCATGCAACTTTGTGTTAGAAAAACCAGTTGACCCCAAACCAGGGAAGTATGATGAGTTCAACTTGGAGATGACTAGACGCAAATGGCAGAGGATGGTTACTCAAGATGGATTGTTCGACCCGGGGTTGGTCCGAGAATTCTATGCCAACACAGTTGGAGAGCCTGGTGATGGAGGAGAAAGGAGATCCTATGTTAGGGGTAGATGGGTGACATTTGATCGCGACGCGATCAACAACTATCTGGGTCACCCAGCCCCAAATGATGAAGATGATTTCCCATACCAATACCACGAGCTGATGCGGAGTATTGGTATATATGGGAATGAGGAGCTGGATACGAGGATCAGCCACCACCACCTCAGCCACAGCAGCTACAACAGCCACCACCACGACCAGCCGACATCCCACTCAGGTCATATGTGGAGCATATCTGCAGGCAGAACTACACTATTTATCGTGGGATCACCCTGATAAGTGAAAATTAGTTGATAAATTAGAGTACTTTTTAGTTCACTTATCAAGGATAAAATGATAATTTTGCCCCAGTTTAATCCCTTTTTATTAAATATTAGAGAAATTGTATTTATTAATCTAAGATTTGAATTTGAAGCTATTTTGATAGAAATATTGCTGTTTTTTGCAGGATATTGCAAAGATTTGATTTGAAGGATAAATAACATTAAATGAGGGAGATATCTGCAAGATTTGAGATTGATTGAAGACATTTAATAAAGATTTGAAGAAGATTTGAGACAATTAATGAGGAGATCATTGCCAATCAATTAAGGATTCTGCAGACAAGCTTCCCAGATAAATCAAAGATTGCTCAATAAATGCAAGGATTTTATCAAGAAAAGGGAAACAAGAAAAGACAAATATGCCAAAACCAGTCGCGGGGAGAGATCAAGATTAAAAAGAGAAACTTTGAGCTGCAGGACGCTACCTTCGCTTCACCTGCGCTATAGCGCAAGGTGAAGCGCAGACTCTCTGGAAGTTGCGCTCTATCCTGCGCTGTAGCGCAGGTCACGCTGATTTGATCCCTGTTGCCGTTTTTAGATAGATTTCTCCCCAAATTGCTTTGTCTTTCCTTAGTCTATAAATAGGAACCTCTTGTGCCAAATCCAGCGTGCACGATTATTGTAATACAGTCATATTTCAGTGATAATGCACCAGAACTAAGTTTAGAGTAGGAGAGGAGGAGCGCTTCACAAGGATTGAAGATGGTGACAGCATCTTCGGTGGTTTGTATGGCTACCTTGTGTAGTTAAGTCTCCATTAGGATTGGATGTAATTGACTCTATCCCCAAGTGTATGTAAACTCTATATTATTATTTCCTCAGCTCTCTGTCTATAATATTGATAATCTTATTCTGTACTTAATTCCTAACTTTCGCGCTTGCGCCGGAGTTATAGGCTAGTTTCAACTAGGACTGAGAGTGAGGGAGCGGATTCTGAAGAAACTCATTCTCTGAGTGAATAAGAAGACTCGGTAGCCAGAGTTCCAATACGTAAGCGTTGCTAGTGATTGATGGGTGGTGTGAGTACTCTAATGAGGGGCATCTCAAGGTTAGACATGGTTTTTGAATTACCGATAGCAAAAGATTAGTTTATTGTCAATCCAGGAAGCGAGATGTGGGTATATCTAATGAGTGATGGGTAGTGATAGTACTCTAGCGAAGGCATTTGGTAGGCCTCGTATTTCAATTAGTCCTTTACAAACGGAATAAAAGAGAGCAAAATAAGCCGAGGGTAAGTCTGTCACCTGGGAGAGCTCGTATGGATTACCTTTGAGCGTGTGAGGCTGCTGGTAACTCGGGGTCTTAGCAATAAAGTTTGTCTACAGTATTATAGAGTAAACCTAAAATAATAGATAGTTTTTACATGCACAAAGGGTGTGATGATATGAAATCCAATCCTAATCCAAATAAAGTGTCTCTAACTCTTCATTTCTAATTCCATTGATATTTAATCTGTTATTTACAATTCCGCAACAATATACTCAAATCATTGTTTTCTCCTTGATAATTAGATCACAGTCTACGTAAATTGACTGTTCCCTGTGGATACGATACTCTTCTTACTATTATACTGCTGGATTTGTGGTTCGCTTGCCAGAAACCCATCACACCCACCTCCAGGAGTACCTGTACCAGACAAGACTGGACCCATACTCGGGCATGCTGCCTGATGAGTTCCGGACATTATTGCAGTGGCCTGGGGACAGGCCTATTCAGCCAGGGGGAGGTGGGGCAGCAGCGGATGGTGGATATGCTTTTGATGAGGAGCTCCATGATGCAGAGGATGATGAGGATTGAGATCAGAATTTTTTTTCCTTTTATTTTTCCTTTTATTTCTTGTTTTCTTTTTCATTTATTCGTTAGGATTATTTTCAAAATGGATTCCCTTAGGATTAGGATTAGAAAGATTAGGATTAATTTAGGATTAGGATTAGGAAATAAAGATTGAATTGAATTCGATTTAATTTTTCAATGCTAATACAGCCAAACAGACTGAATTAGGAAAGAAAAAGGAATTAAGTTGTGAATTCATAATCAATTAGGTTTAGATTCTTGTACAAGAAAGATTAGTTGAGTCAATAGTTGATCAATAAGTGATTTTATCAAGGAATTTTAGCCTAAGCCTGTGAGTGAGAGAGACTTAAACACTTTGGGAGATTTCACTGTCATTTGTCAACTGTTATTGCTTGAGTTTCTTAACTTTATTCTGCATATGAAAGACATAGAATTGATCAAGGCAACTTGTTCAGTGCCAAAAAGCCAACCCATGAAAAAAAAATCATATTCTTTGTAACCCATTTGAGCTTTAATGTTTCTTTCCTTATGCACCCTAGCCAAATTAATGTCTATATCATGTCCCTTACACACTTGGGATAGAGAGCATAGGTGCAATTCTGATCAAATGGGTGAGTGGTTGGTGATATGAAAAGTACAAAAGCAGGCACAAGCAAGCAAAATGAGTCACTCCCTCAAGAATATAAAAGAAAAAAATAATAAAAAGTGAATGAAAACGGGAGTGAATCACCAAACAAAAAGAGGCCAGTTGAATGATACAAGTCAGGAATGCAATGGAGAATTGAGAGAAAGTTCAAGAAAAAGAGAAATTCAAATATGCTCTCTATTCCGGTGTTTCTTTGAAAATCCAGAAAAACCATGAGTTCTTGATAGCCCAGCCTCATTACAACCTAAGAAAAGACCTTTTGATCTATGCTAATTGTGTGTTTGAATGATAATAAGAAACGACTGGCAATTCTAGTTGTTCAATTTCAATGAAATAATTGAGGGAAAACACTCACCCGTAAGAATGAGAGTAATTCCTTGATTTATCACAAAATTGTTTCAGCTACTGATCTTGAGAGATCTGAATGTGCTCTAATATTTTCCTTCTTGATTATTGAAAACATTGCTTGATTCTGATTTTAATCTGACTTTTGGAATGTTGCAGCTATTGAAGCAAGGGAATTTAAATTGTTTTCTCTTCAATCATAGGAAGCTTTAAATGATTGTCAATGTAATCATCTAATTATTCTTTTCTTGCTTGAGGACAAGCAAGAAGCTAAGTTGGGGGAATTTGATAAGTGCTAGAAAGTAGTAAAATAAGCATATAAAAATAGCACTAATTGAGTTTGAGTTGTTGAATTTACAGTCTAAATTTACCCCTTTTAGCTTAAATTGCAGCATGAGTAATTATTTTAGCTAGTTAGGAATTTGATGCTATTTTGATGGAAAATTTGCTAATTTATGCAGGGAAATGCATAAGAAAAAGAAAGCATCAAGAAAGAAGTGAGCAAAGACAGAAGTAGCAAGGAACAAAGCATCAGAAGCTGAAAAGTTGATAAAAAGAACTTTTTGTTTTCTAGGCTTCACCTTAGCTGAGCGCAGGTGGAGCGCAGAAACCCTTGTTGCTCACTGTTTCCTGCGCTTTACTAAAGTTGAGCGCAGGTGGAGCGCAGGTGAAGCGCAGGTGGAGCGCAGAAACCCCTGTTGCTCACTGTTTCCTGCGCTTCACTCAAGCTGAGCGCAGGTGAAGTGCAGAACGCGTAACCTAACGTTATTGGGCTGCAATTAGGGTTTCTACGAGCCTTCAGATGGTTATAAAAGGACGCCAAGAGCCACAATTCAAGACATACTTGGAGTTAGGAGTGAAATACAAGGATTACTCTGGTTATCAGCGGAGAAGACAATTCAAAGCCGCAATTGGAGAGTTCTAGATTGAGAATCCTTGAGAGCCAAGAGAGTGACAGTCTCTAGGAAGCCATAGTGAAGAAGGAGGGAGATTACAAAGAGGGTGACAGTCTCATTTGTGTTTTCTTCTCATCTATTTTGGTTTGTTGTAATGGCTACCATGAGTAGCTAAATCTTTCTTTAAGGGTTGAATGATATTGATTCATCCCCTATTATATTTTGAGTAATTGTTATTCGGGAATCCTTGTTTTATAATATTGGTGTTTTTATTCTGTTCTTAATGCTTAGCTTCCGCCTTTGTGCCGAAGTTATGAATTGGTTTTATGGGGCGCATTGAGAAGTGGTTTTATAAAATCATGAGCGAGTTCTTGGGAGCCTAGACATAGGGATCTTGAATTCTGATTGGTGAAAACACTCAATTCGCGACTGTGGAGACCAGGGTGAATTGATAGCTTTAACAAATAGATCTTTAATCCGGGGTAGTTTATCACTGTGGAGACCAGGGTAGATAATTTCTGAGTATTTCATATTTGTGGAGACCTTTGTGAAATAACTTTAATTTGTGCTTCAATATTATAATTGTGAATTCCCAGATTTCAATGATTTCAAAATATGAGAAGGGTGCGATAGATGGATTTCAATCCTAGTTTTTTCATCATTAACTTCTCCTTTGTAGATTTGTTTTGGATATCCAATCTATCTTTATTTTATGTCATTTAAATTCAGTATTTTAAAATTCAAAGAAATCCAAAACAAATCTTATCCTACTCAATTATATTAGATTGATCGTTAAGAATTTAAATTGTATCGTTCCTTGTGGATACGACAACCCTTTACTTACTATTATACTGCTGTGATTTTGGTACGCTTGCCAGAATTTCAACATCTTTACAATAGCATATATGATTTTGTAATACTATACATTAGGTCACAACTCATAAGCATAGACTATATGTTTTCTATTACTAATTTAATCAGCACTCGCTTTACGATTCTGGTTAAGAATTTGTATATCTGGAGTGGCTCTTTGTTGATTGGCGACACTACCTTTGCACTTTGCAACCATGCCTAAGCATTCTCATTTCTTCCTGTTTATCGCCCTGGTGTTTACACCATTTATTAGCTCTTGTTATGGTGATCTAGGAACTGTTGCTCGGTGAAGCCCTCCTTATATCCGTAAGTGTTGCTTTTGATGAAATAACACAATATATGTTATATAAAGAAAACAATATTTTGTACTGTAATATGAATTCTAACATCTTCAGTTCATTCTCTTCATGTGTTGTGATACAGCCAATGCTTGTGGCTTTGATGTGTCACAGTATCCATCCAACAACATTTTTGCCACAGAAGGGAAGGGAATATAGGATAATGGAGCTGTATGTGGAAGACAATATTTGGTACAGTGCACAATATCTTGTAGTAATTTTTATAAAATGTCAATTAGATTACTGGATAGCATGAATTTCTTTTTTTATCTTTAGGTGACAATGCTTCCTTTATTGTTCTTTTTTCAAATTTGTGGCATTTCTTTGAAACTGAAAGCAAATTAGCAACAATCTCATTCTTTGCATGGTTTTGGTTTTAAACATGATTTAGAATGGTAGAGTGGTGTACCCAATTGGGTACAATGCAGACCTAACAGAGGCACATGGCAACAGTGATTCCATTCTGATTCCAGTTTAGAACTCTTTGCTAGGATGACTGTCTACAATGAGCCAAAACCTATCCCATGATTTAAAGACCTTTACTGAAACTCAGATCAAAACTGAGTTGAGTTCATGTGGAAAGAAAACATAATGGTGATATTTAGCTCTCTATTTCTCTTAATTTTTTTTAAATCTCATTTTTTTTCTTTCTGCTTATGATGCAGGGCTGGTTCTGACTTGAAATGGTTGTATTAATCTAATTTTAAGTTTACCTTAATAAAAGAATATTAAGCCAAAATTAGAAGAAACTTATTCCATAGAAGATATAGAAAAAAATTAAGGAATTCCCAGTGGATAATAAGAATGATGCAGCTAGTTTGAGTATGGGTTGAGTATCAATTTCAAAATGAATTTGAGTTACCCTACTTTGCCCTGTGTTACCAAGCTGAAATTTGTTATTGAATTCAGGTGTGACCAAGCTGAAGTTCATACCTGCTTACAATCTATACACCGAACTTAGTATTGAGATTTTTAGCATTCAGATTAGTCTTCCTATAATGATTATTAGCATGTTGTTATCTTGATTTCCTGAGACATGACATTAATCAAGAACTCCAACAGTTATCATGAATACTTTGAAAAAATGGGATACTTTATGGGATAGACAACATCAGGGATCTCTTTGGACACAAGGTATTGTTAGTTGGTATAAAGACCTTGTGTTGTTATCTCAATTTTGAGCTGAATATCCACTCTGTTTATTTGGTCCTTTAAATTTGAAAAGCTTGATTGACAGTATCTTATTGATTTTTATTAAATGTTTTTTTTTGGTGACTTTTAAAATGGATGAATTGAAGCATTACATCTAATATCTTGTCAAACTTTTTTTTTGTAGGAGCTTTGTTTTATGTAAGTGGAGAACAACACATCAACCAGTAGTTTCTATTTTCATCTCACTTCAATTTGTTTTTTTTAACATGTCATTATTTTACTTGTATTATATGATGCTGAGATGACATTAGATGGGTAGTGTTTATTATTATGTTCTTATGAATCTATTTGCGTTGTATAGGTTCTTGAGCGTATTGATTAATGAGCATAGGCAGGAATTAAGCTATGGGTTTTGACTAGTGATAAAATGCAATCAACATTAGTACTATGTAAGTTCAAATTATGGTTCAAATGCTTTTCTAAGAAAAATATTATTTAAGCAATTTTTATTTGTATAAATGAATAAGATAACAAGGGATTAGTTTATGTGGTATTTGGTAGGAATTATGGTGAAAGAGAAAATTGGTGCTAGAAAAATTCTGAAATTATATTCGTAGTAGCTACAAAACATTTCCTAGCTAATATCTAATTGAATTATTAACTAAGATTAGCTTCAGAATAGCTACCGATTTGCTACAACATATTTGCATATGTTTTGGGCTTTTGCCTATGGACAACTGACCGTAAATAAATGTCAATAACCTTGACTGACCGGCAAAATTCCAATAGGTAGACAACACACATAATTGACGACCCATTTGTCCGTCAGTCAATGTCAATCTTACCTCTAGTGACGGAAATTTAACTTCTAGTGACAGTTTTTGTCTGTCACTAGATGCAACATTTCTTGTAGTGTTGGAAACAAAAACAACCCAAACACGGTGGCATATTTGTAATTAAAATGCCATTACTCTATCTTTTCTTTCTTCTTTTTTGAATGTGCAAACAAGTTTGTCTAAGATTTGTTCTCCCTCCTCCTACATCTCTTTCCTCTCTGAGGATAAACACCATAAATGGGCTATGACAGAACAAATGCAGAGAGCTCATTCATCGTGAGCCCAAACCTTGTGACAATAAACACACGGAAACAAACCAATATCCCCAAAAGAAGAAGCTGGCTTGAAAACAATTGCAAACAAGCATCAATCCTTCCTCTATTGATTCCGAGAAAACTGCAACCCGAACATCTTACTCTCATCATTTGCACCTTTCACAACTTCACTACAAGGCTCAAAGCTTCCTGTAACATTTCTCTTCCTTTTTCTTTAATACTCGTAGATGGAGGTTGTGCTCTAAAAGGTTGAGATTGACATGAGTGGTGAAGAAAAAAAAAAGAAAAGTTGCAATAGTTGACGTTGAGATTGTGGGGATCGAAAGGTATATATGATACTCCATGGTTGGTTTTCTTCATTTAATAAAATAATTTGGTTGCATATGAAGGAGGATTTTGTTGACTCCCCTTTTGATTGAGTTGTCTCTTTCTCTACAAGAAGTCTCGAATATTCATATGTGAAGCTTCACTTTATATTTTTTTCCTTCTGTAAGCCACTGTTCAAAGTAAATGTACGCTTCCACTTCTTGATGATTGTTAACTAATGAGAGAGCTAAAATGTGTTATGAAAACCAAACTTGTTTGTAATGTTTTCATTTTTCAGAAAATAGAAAATATGAAGTGAAAACAAACATAATGTTTAAATTTGAAAATTTTGAAATTGAAAACTATTTTCAAAAAAATGAAAATTGAAAACATTTTCACAAACCAAACAGGCCCTAAGTTGTCAAAACCATAATTCATTGCATATTTTTACAAGTTATTCTCCTTTTCTACTTCCTCTTAAGTTTCAATCAAGATTATCTTCAAGTTTCAATTGTAGCTATTCGGCTACAATATTATTGCTATTAAGTTTTTCATTAATTCTCCATTATCATTTCAGGTGATAATGGAAACAATTTGTGCTCTTTCACCGGGTGTTCTTTGTCATTTGGTTGAGTTGTCTCTCTAGATCCTTGAATGCACCCAAGACCAAGATCGAAAAAATGCAACATTGTTTTTCATTATTGCATTTGTGTTTAAACCAGTTCTTGATGTCAATGATGGATTGTAGAAATTAATTGGACTCCCAAATATTGTTTCTTTGCCAAATTCAAGGGCTTTAGGCCTATCCAAAGCAAGATCACTTAGAATGATTAGTCCTCTGAGTCTAAGGTGTTGACGTCATCTAAGAAGCATTGCTTTGAGACAATTAATTGTGTCTATTTAGGAAGTTAACAATATTAAACGAACTTTATATAAAAATGAAAACTTTGCCAATGTGGTGTATAACATGTAACAGGTTCTCTTTAAACCAATTATTCAGTAAAACTGATGAAAGGTAATTATTCCCTAGACTTACCCACACCCACACCTACACCTACATCCACACTTATACTGACACTCACACTCACACCCCACACACCGACACTTACACCTACACCAACACTAACACCCACACTTACATCTGCACACACACTCACCTTAAATTCTAAACCCATACTTACACCCACAACGAACCAACACATCTACACTTACACCTACACCCACACACAGGCTCATAACTTATACCCTAAATCCTAAGCTCACATTTACACCCACACCCACATGTATACCCACACCCTTACCATTCACACCTACACACCTACATTTACATCTACATCCACACCCATATTCACTCCAACGCCCTAGATTGACACCCACACACCCATACTCATGCACACCCACACCAATGCCCACACCCTCACTCCCATACCTCCACCCTTCACACACCTTAACACCCACGCACGGACACACAATTCAACCTCTACCCACACACATATACACAATTCGCCTTCTGATAAGTGAAAATTAGTTGATAAATAAGAGTACTTTTTGGTTCACTTATCAAGGATAAAATGGTAATTTTGCCCCAGTTTAATCCCTTTTTATTAAATATTAGAGAAATTGTATTTATTAATCTAAGATTTGAATTTGATGCTATTTTGATAGAAATATTGCTGATTTTTGCAGGATATTGCAAAGATTTGATTTGATTCAAATCTTTATTCCTGAGGTTGCGTGTAGTTTTGATATTAGCTTTGATTTGCCACGTCATGTGCCCTAGTACTTCAGACATTCTTAGTCTTCAGATGGGAACCATCATTTGAACCAATTTCACTTTAGACGGATCCTTGATCTTCAGAACTTGAGTCTTCATAACTTGACCATCTTCAGATCTTAGCTTGACTTCAGATTAACTTTCTTCAGAAGCTCTCTGAAATAACAGAACTTTGAGAATAGTTATTAAGCATAAAGTTCTGAGTTTAATTAAGTTTATAATCATCAAAACTAAGTGTTGGGGTGTCTTAGACTTTAATGTCTTGAGACAAAACAATTTTATGTATTATTCTTCTCAGAATGTTTCTTAAAAATGGTTGAAAATCAATTTGTTCGGCATCAAATACATGATCCTCTTGACTTTCTCTTTCTTTACTTAGTGTAGTCACCTACTCTTGTAATGTCCAATTTTGATGCTACAATTATTTCATATCTGCCCTCAAATTCCTAATCAACATATCACTTTCTCCTTCATCATTATTGCTTCATTAGGATCCACGATAATGTTCACGTAAAACTTTTGGAGTCTAAGCATAAGGTTTCGTGAATACGCCTAAATCAACATCCTTGTATAGTCTTTTAGTCAAGTTTTCCTTACCTTATCTTTAGGTCTCCTTTGAATGTAGTGATCCCCTAATGTTCTATCATTATTACAGGCTTTCCATTTTCACAATTGTTCCTTGCAATTATGAGGAATGAAGCATTAATTAGGAGCTATCAAACCTTTTGGATAGTAATGTTTAACGCTCCATTTATTACTTACACCTTATAGTCTTAGATTTGATACGAGTTAGGTAAATTTGGCCAAACAATATAATATCCAATGTTGATAACTAATGGGTGTTCCCCCTCTATGAAAGAAAAATGTGGATGACATTCTTGGAATTTTTCCTTAGGAATGTGAAAATGTGTTAAACATCTCTTGATGAGGGACTACTTTTTGGTGAGAACTAGGCTTAAGAAGGCTGCTGATTTTTAAATTTTTTTTCATTGACGTTTTGGTGTATGGATTTCTGAGTTTGGGAGTTCTTTATCGTTTTGGGGGGGTTATTTTTTTAGATAGAAGTAGTATGTTTGATCTATTGAGGTTTTAATGGAAATATAAAGATGAGGTTCTTTTATGGTGAACTTTTCTAGGTTTTGTTTTCATGTAAGGTTAACTACAACACAAAACTACTTCGTTCATTGTTAAGGCTTCAACCACTAGTTAGAGCCAATCTACCTTATCTGTAATGCACTTCTTCCTAGTTTTCATGCAGGCCGCCATATCTCAGTGGGTGCTACAAGTAGAGGATAAGGTGTTGAGGCATGTTTGTGAGTAAGAGAAAGTGGCGGTTCTTGGATTGAGACAAGACAATAATGCGCGTAGATGAAGTGGATACGTTCAATCTTTGTTACTAGAGATTATAATTCCTAATTATGATTCTTGATGTTCGTTTGGTTTGGGTTAAATGAAGAAAGACGATCTTAGTTGAATTAGGTTAGGGTATTTTATAGATTGAGGTAAGGCATTTAAGGGATAAAGAAACTTATGGCTTAGAAATAAAATTGAGTTAACCTGAAAACCAACATAGACATAAAACCTCCCCATGAATGAAAATTGAGTGCCAAGTCAAGCACTTATATAATGAATTATGTGTGAAATTTTGTTGAAGTCTAGTAGAAGGACCTCGGTTGAATGATTAACGTGCTTAATGTCGGTCAATATCAAGAACTATGAGATGAGTTTTTCTCTCAAGTACGTGATAATATCTAATAAATTATTTCTCGATGACAAATTTGGGGGTTCTCCAAAAAGAATACTACTCTAACACAACTTTATGTGGGGAAATGGATGGGCTTAAAACTAATTACATATTTTAAATTTCACACTTTCAAAATTAACTCATTGTTCCTTTAGGCTTATAGAGCCACATGTGCAATTTGTTGAATTATGAAAATTACTACTTTCAATGTTTAGTTATTAATGAAATAAATGTGGTGAAAACATATATATATTATATCTGTCATGATATGTTCCTCATAAGTCCAGTGAAAGTGGATAAAAAGGTGAACTAAGCTGGTTTAAGGTGGAAATGGGTTAAAGATGCGAGTCTTCACCTATTATGGAGATATAGGCCTTTCTTGAAAATGTATAAGCAAAACCATTTATAAGTATAGTTTAGTTTAAAGGTTTATTTAAAATCTAATTTTGTATAAAGCCTTTATACATGCTAACAAGTATAAAATATTAAAATAAAAATCTAAATTACACCAACAATATCATCATCATCATAATCATAATCATCGTTGTCGTCGTCGTCATCTTAAATAATTAAGTCAATCGTTATTCTAAAATATTTTTGGAATGATGTAAAACCCATCTTAATTTAGTAGGCTTTTATAAAAAAGAACATCTTGATAAGTTATTAACAAACATGTAAGTTAAGTTCTTGAATAGCAACTTTATTATCACTAACGTGGTGAGTGTATTATAAGAAATGTTCTAGTTTTACACATCAATACCTTTTCCATGTACAAAAAGAATTATCCAACTTTGTCGAAGTTTGGAGACAAAAAAAACTTGTGTACATTTAGCCTTTAAGACAATTAGAGCATATAAGCCCATTAGCAAAGGCCAACCGAAGCAAGTTAGAGCAACTTAGTGTTGTTTGGTATGTTTGAAATGTGGTTTTAGTTAGAGTAAATTAAACACGCTATTAGAAGAAATTTAATTAAATTGTTCACATTCTGACACAGCACAACTCTGAGTTCTTTATTCTTGATTTTTTTTTTAGTTTTTTGGCCCACCAAGCTTTTTTCCTTTTTATTCTCTTCCTTGTACAATTTTATTTAATATTTTTCTATTTTGCTTTTTGAACTTTACTCTCTCAATTTAAGGATTTTAAAAAATCATTTTAAAAAATAATTTTTTAAAATCTAACTCAAAGACAAATAGCTAGGTACCAAAAAAGTACACATGAAAAAAAACAATAAAAAAACAATAAATAATTGTAGTTATTGGATCGTATGAAATTATTGGTCCAACCCTAATGCGTAGAAGCATACACTCACACACTGGACTGGAGCTACTGGCCCAACCTATATCCAAAAAAAGAAATAACAAAAATAATATTTACTCGATCCAAGATTTGATTGGGTCAATCCAAACCTAAGCATAAATGCTCATCTTTGATTGTCGAAGAAATTCTATTCGACAAACTACTATGTGTGTAGTCAACCAAAAAAAAAAAAAACTACTATGTGTGAATCTCGACCCAAAAAAAAATAACTACTATGTGAATAAGAATGTGACTCGCTTATCACCGTACTTATGCTTGGAAATAGGTTAAATTTGTGACACTCTTCTACCTCAAACTCTTATACATTTAGCAATTAGGAATATTTAGGAAAAATAACGGACCGCATTGGGTAAAAAGGTTCACATTCTCTCATTCAAACATCAATTATTTCAAAGTCAACTCTTTTAAAATAGAAATCGAAGTCAAATGTTTTCAAAGTAAATAAAAACATAATACCTCAAAGTTAACATTAAATTATCCCTTTTAGCCATATAAGGCACTTAAAACTATTTACATAATCTCTTCCTAAAAGAAAATCATAAAACAAAACCCTTAATACTAAGCCCTGATGTCACAAGTATAAGAGCAACACTCCCTTCAATCAATACTCGGCACCTGTCATGTCATCATCATCACCTATAAAATTAACCACAGTGTAACGGTGAGGAAAAGAATACCAACTCATACATACACACAGAAGGCTACTCTATCCTCACCCACGTATAATCATCATGATCATCAAATAATATCATGCTCATACCATCTTATACTATTTATTAGCAAATATATTATCTCATCACCAGTTTATAAGTCACATTCGCAAATCACTAAGAAAACACATTCTCTATACTCAACACAAAATACTCATATCATCATAACATAATTCAATTTCATCATCAAATGCAATACAGGCTCATCTATCATCATGCACACCCAACCTCATCCCAAGGATCATGACTTGGAGCTCCGCACAATGGGTGCACCTCATCAATCTCCCTAGTTGTTACCAATGATGGCCCTACCGTTAATCACCACATAGGCCGATAGGTTGCACAACACCCCACTCTAGGCCCGTGCAAAGACATCCGCCTCGCAATGATGGCCCTACCGTTAATCACCACACATGACGATAGGTTGCACAACACCCCTCTCTTGGACTCGTGCAAGAATGTCCCCCATCATGGTCTCTGCACCCCCTCAATGGGTCTGTGCAGTTCACCTCCTGAGTTGCACCCTACTGTTAATCACCACACAGGCCGATAGGTTGCACAACACCCCTCTCTTGGGCTCGTGCAACTCAGGTACCACACCTCATATGCTCAATGCATAATCATCATCATATCATAACTCATATGCTCAATGTATCTATATCAGCATCATCATAACACATTATATGCTCAATGCATCGATATATCATCACCATACACCTCATTCCTCATAAGCTCATTACATCAATACGTCATCATCACACACCACATACCTCATACACTCAATACATCAATACATCATCATCATACATCATAATATTATAGACATCTAACATCAAAGGAGATATTCATATCATCATACTCACACCACAATCAATGCTCTATAAGCATCCACTTAAATCTCTTAAATTCATAAATGATGTGTATAAACAACATCAAACAGATCAAAGGATCACAAATACACTCTGGTAATCGATTACAAGCCTTCTGTAATCGATTACCAGCCAATCACCTCTCTGGTAATCGATTACAGGGCCCCTGTAATCGATTACTTGCAAGCAAAACTTCTGGTAATCGATTAGACGCACTCTGTAATCGATTACCAGCAAACAAACTCTCTGATAATCGATTACAGACACCCTGTAATCGATTACCAGCAAGCCAAAATCACTCCCTTGCTGCCCAGAACACTCTGTATCGATTATCCGCGACACGAGATGACAGTTCTTGCGATTTTTACCCTTCTTAAACCCTTTTATTCAACCTCTAATCAATCCTTAGGGTTAATACATCAATCTTACACGTTTATATCAAACAAACTCAACAAAAACACCAATCTTTACACAGATTTTCACAGTTATTCATCATAATCCCCAATCATCAAACCCTTATTTACCCCTTTTCGCTATTCTCGCTATCTTCTTCTAATTCAATCAAGATTCATCAAGATTCACAGAATTAATCATCAAATGATAGATTTTCATCATACAATACTCAATATATATATATATATATATATATATATCAATTTCGAATTTAAAGCCTTAGAGGGTCTTATGGTTGCCCCCACTACCCAAGCACTCCCACATACACATACAAGCAGCACCCTTTCCCCACCGTACCTTAGAGTTGACAATTAGAAAACAAATAGTAGCACTCCACTCCCTTGGTGATCTATTCTGCTACACCTTCCCCTTGTGAAGTTGCTTCTCTTCTTCTAGGGTTTGGTTATCTGACGTTTGAAAGCTAATCGGGTGAAATAGATAACCCTCCTCCTATTTAAATATCTAACTGAGTTGGGCCCACTCCTACCCACTCATTACCCTTTTTAATTAAATAATATCTTTTTATGAAACATAATAATATAATGATATTATTATTTTCTTCATAAATCTTATTTTATTTTATTTATTCATTAGAAATTATTAGGATATTATAGAGTCCTTATCCATCTACATTCAAATTTAAATTCAAATCTTATAATTAATTCTTATCCTAAATTTGTATTGATTCTTACCTTTAATCCTTGTGATCTCCGTATTCCTATTTTAAAGTCTGATCCTAATTTAAAACACTAATCATATCTCTCTCATAAGATTATCATTATTAATCCTGATATTATTTTACTAATATAACAATTACTATATTTATAACAATTAATGTTAATTGCAATCTTATGATTTATCTCTTAGTAATATTATTATTATATTTAATATAAACATATTTGATAAAGATCCTAATAATCTTACGTCTCCTAATATTTATAATATTATATTATTATTATCTCATAAATACAGTTATATTAATATTTACTATTATTATTATGTAACTTCTATTTTTACAGCTAACGTCATTGAAATGTAATTATATGTATTTAAATTATATTTCTAAATTTTTAAATTTTGGGATGTTACAAAATTGCTCATCAAGGGCTTACAATTTGACCTACATCAAGCCTGAACAAGCTGAGCCAATTTATTATAAATGTCAACTTTTTCAAAAGTCTATATAGCAAAATAGACTAGGCTTCAAACCATCGAAAAAACCTTTTGAACCTACTAGGCCGACATATTTAACTAAATATAAATAAAATACTAATATTTTTTATATTATTATTATTATTATAAAGATTTCTATTATATTGTCTCATAATTATATATACTTATTAACTTGTGTAAATATATAAGTATGTTGTCTTACATAAAAAATTTGGGCCTATAAGTCTATTTAAATACATCCTTATGAACCAAAGGGTTGTGGCTCAGTTGACAACGCAGGCTGAGATTGTGGGAAGAGGTCCCGAGTTCGATCCTCACTAAACAAACTCTTCGGGAGGGGTGGGGAGCCTTAATTGTGACTAAGCCCGGAACAGGATTGCTCATGGTAATAGGAGATACCCGTGGTTAACACAAAAAAAATACATCTTTATGATATATTTAAGTACCTTACTATAAAACAAGCTTCTATAAGCAGCCTTTCAGGTCATGTCAGACTTTAAATAGGTCAGACTCAGACTCTATGAAATATAGCTTATATCAAATAAACATGTCAGACTCGGGCCATAAATTTAAGATGCAAGTCAGACTCAGGTCTTGAAAAACCTAACTTGGTTCAACCTCTTTCCATCCCTAACCGTACTCAAAGCTTATTGGTGAAAGCAATCAGCTATTATCTTCATATAATGGGTGTGGGCAAATCCTGAAGTATATTTTTATTTTCCTAGCCAATTAAAGTCATATCCTTTACCTTATCCACACACACATCAATAATTTTAACTGTGGGGATTGCCTGACAAGGAACTCCACCACTACATCCTATACCAGTATACCACCTATGGATCTCTCCAACGAGACTTAGATCACTATCAACCTCCTCATCGAAACTCACAAATTAAAAACAATGATTAATAAATTAATAAATTACAAAATATATGTATGTAAAAAGGTATTGGATAGCATGTAAAGGATCTTTTTATTTAAAAAAACTAATCCCATTTTAGGTTCGAGTATCGTGGTTGAAAAAAATTGTCACTGGAAGAGTTAGTATGTCTTTCATAGAGGATACATGTGGTTTTAGAAAAATCTCATTAGTTAATTTATTCAACCTTTAAAAATAATTGTATACAAAGTGGTTTATTTTAATTTTTCATAAAATTTTTATAAAAAAACATAAATTAATTTGTGTTTGATTACATTAAAAAAAATAAAAAATTGTATCTTTTTTATATGTAAAGTAACATGTACGAAATTGATAAAGAGACAAGCTTCAAGTCTACTCTAACTCTTTCACCCAGAAAGGCAGAAAGTCTTCCTTCACTGCCAATTTCTCTGCACATTTTAAAAGGAATGGTTTGATTTCTTTACACCTGATTTTTTTTTCAGGTCTTTTGATAAATTTGAAACAGAGATGCTGCAATTATTTTTTGTGTTAGTTCTCATCCATATATCTTCTACTAATGACATAATTTGATAACTTTATCATTTTGATCTTCTGCTTTCAAAACTAGTTTTTAAACCAATTTCAATAAAATTCAAATTTAAAATCGGTTTTAAAACTGATTTAAAATTGATTTTTTTCATTAATCTGGTTAAATTTTTTTTCATAAAACTATTTCAAAACCGTTTTTCAAAGAAACTGATTTAAAACCCTGTTTATTAAACTGGTTTAAAATCAACTGATCTAAATTGGCTCTTTATTAATTTAAAACCAGTTTTCTGAAAACCGAATTTTAATCCACAAATCTGTTTAAAATCAGTTTTTGTTCATAAATCAGTTTTGAATCCAGTTCGGTTAAAAACTGATTTGAAACCAGTTTAAAATTTATTTGATTAAAAATTGAACTAGTTTGATAAAAAAAACTATTTTTTATGAACTAATTAAATTTAGGGTGAGGGCTGTCCCAGTCCAAGGCAGGGGGAAGTCTCTGGGCTCTTTGAGCACTTACAGAGGTACTTATCTCATCCCAAGAGGACGAGTGGGGGTTCGAACCTGCGACTTGTCAGATACGAGATCCTGTCTTGCTCCACTCGACCAAACCCTTGGGGTTAAAAAAAAACACTGGTATTATATTTGGACACTATGGTTTCGTTTTCACAACCCTACTATATGACCGGTGTTTTAAAAATTGATCCGGTAATTGAACTAGTGAAAAGACTAGTTCAATGGTTGAAACCGTAGTCGAACTGGTATTAATTAAATATTTTTTTAATATTATACAAAATTTTAATTAATAAAATAACATAAAACTATAAGATATTAATATATAAAGTTGTAAATTAGTATAAATAACCTTATTATAAGGTTTATAAGACAAAACAATTTAATAATAATTAGTAAAATAATAGATGTTTGTGTAATCTTTAAATATATATCTTTATTTTTCTTAAGAAAATTTTAGATTAAATAAAAAATTTGTTTAGTAAGCTTCAATCAAAAGCCATAAATTAAAATGAATATTACAGAAATTTAATAAGAACTGTGCATATTATGTCAAGTTGGCTGTTGGGAGAGGGGTTTCCTTTCTATGGGTCAGCTCTCACCTTTGTCTTGCATGAAAGAATCTTACTTTAGCATCCAACAAGCATTGCAAGCTTCTTTTATAAGTTTTAGGGGGTGAAGCTCATGCGGTTCAGGTATATGTGGCCACGTCCTGATTTTAACATGTCTATGTTTTTTTACCTTTTTCATATTATCCACAACTTTGTGTTATATCGTTCTTCATTTGGTTCTTGCAACGTAGATAATGTTGAAGCCACAAGAAAAAATCGTCATAAAGCCTGGTAAGTTTTATTCACATACTTCGAAGTCATTAAAATGCATAGAAAGAATGCTACATTGCTACTACTTGGATATTCCCTTGTCATAATGTGTGAGCCTTTTCAATGTCTAAATATACTGATAATTTCTTGTTTGATCCAATCAATCAGATTGATTCAGATCAATTTGAGAAAATACTCAGATATATCAAATCTGGTGTTCAAAGTGGGGCTACCCTTGTAACTAGAGGAGATAGGCTTGGCAGCAAAGGCTTCTACATTCAACCTACTGTCTTCTGAAATGTCCAGGATAGCATGCTGATTGCAAAGGAAGAGATCTTTGGTCTATTGCGATTCATATTAAAATTCAAGTGAGTGTAATGAGTCTTAATCTTATTTTTCAGAGAATGCTATTTATCTATGTCCTTTGCTTTGTGTACTAAATTTTAAATAATTATTATTAGAATTAAAAGGAGAGCCGATCCCTCACTGTAGTCTTAATCCACGAATCTACATGAATGTAAATTACAAAAAGTAAGCATGCATGATTTCATTATAAAGCATACTATCTATAAAGAATAAGAGGAATATGGTGCAAAATAGCTAGGCATTAACTACAAAATAGCTAGGATATTCTTCAATTTGGAGTAGTAAAGGGAACTTTCTATGACGGTTTCGTGAAGGACCGTCGTAGAAAGTCCCTTTTACTACTCCAAATTGAAGAAACAACGACAATTGCTACATGAACCATCGTGGTATGTCCAAGATACCACGACGGTTGTTTTAGCAACCGTCGTGGTTTCTAACTTATGACGACGGTTGACAAACGTCGTTGAAAACATACTTTTTAACGATGCCTGGATTTACGACGGTTCCCACAACCGTCGTTAAAAGTCTTTTTTAACTGTCGTTAAAAGCCCATTTTGCAGTAGTGTCAACTGATTTTTAACACTATTTTTACCAGTTCGACCGATTCTTAACCGGTTCTTAGATTTACTAATTTTTTAGGCTGAACAAATCGGCCATCAGGCCTGCACCCAATCTTATTTTTTAAACAATGTGTAAAACAGTAGAGGGAAGTTTTTCCATATCTTATCATGGCACGAAATATATTGGCAATATGTAATTGGGTGCATTTTAGGATAGACCACTCCATCTTTGGGTCTATGGTAGACCAACCCTTTTTGATAAAATATTATTTTTAAAATTTGCAATGTAGTCCTCCTATTATATTATTAATATGTTTATTTCTCTCCTCTCTCTTTTGTTTCTCTCTCCTCTCCCTCCCTTGTTTTCTCTCCTTTCTCTCTTATGTTTCTCTCTCCTCTCTCTCTCTGTTTCTCTCTCATCTCTCCTCTCTCTCCTATGTTTCTCTCTCCTCTCTCCTCTCTCTATATTTTTCATTTATTAAGATTCTCTCTCTCCTCTATTTTCCCTCCTCTCTCTAGTTCTCTCTCCTCTATTTCTCCCTCATCTCTCTCCTATGCTTCTCTCTCCTCTCACTCTCACCATTTCTCTCTTGTTTCTCTCTCCTCTCTCATCCATTCTCTCTCCTTTGTTTCTCTCTCTCCTCTCTCTCCTCCATTCTCTCCTTCGTTTGTTTCTCTCCCCCCTCTATTTCTCTCTCTCTCTCCTCTCTCCTTTATTTATTTCTCCCTCCCTCTCTCCCCTAT
>QLOH01000479.1:600000-801895 GCA_026901365.1 Sesbania bispinosa
CAAAAAGACAAATTCAACGGATACCTACTCATATACACTCCCAAGAAAATCAGAGGAAATCTGAAGAAAGCAGATGAACGCAGAAGAAAGCAGAAGAAAATCAAGAGAGAGAATTAGCAGAAGAAAGCAAGCAGATGCAAGCCGGACAAAACAAATAAAGGCAGATGCAAGATAATGCAAGCTGGAGCAAGCAGATGCAAGCTGGATAAAACAGATGCAAGAAAGCAAAAAGAATTCAAGAGAGAATACACATAATCATCACATCTCTCAAAACAGAGCTCATCAACAGAAGTGTCAGAACGGGAGTATTCTGAACACTCAATATGCTTAAGGAGAGGCAACCGTTTGAGAAGCTATTACACAACGGCTATATGAGCCACATCATCAAAAGCTCAACGGTATTATGAATTATCTTCAACGGCTATACTCAAGCAGAACATATAAATAGCCTCAAGAAAGAAGTTGAAGATGTTGTTGTGGTGAACAACCAAGCTGGTTGGTTGGAAGATCAATCAAGCCATAGTTGTTGCGGTGCACAACCAAGCTGGTTGGTTGGAAGATCAATCAGGTTATTGGAAACAACCATGCAACTGCTGTTGCAACCAAGTTGGATCAATTGGGATTGTTTTTCAAGAAGGTCCTTGAAATCAATCAGCATGAAAATTGTTAACTAGGCTGAGTGTCTTACAGTTAACAAGAGTTGACTCGAGCTTAAATACATCAGGAAGATGTCAACGACAATTGATCAGAGAGTTAATTCTCAATCGGGCTACTGATCAGCTGGTCAGTTAGTTAGATTGTACAGTTGGTCTGTTGATCAAGTGAGTTGGTTGTCGGGAAGGCAAACATGCTGTACAAATGACTATCAAACTGGGTACGGTTTGAAGCTTTGAAGATACCTTGGTATTCCAATGATATGGGTGAGAATGTAGCCCATGGAAACCAATGGTTGGAGAATGAGGCTGGAGCTTAATTTCATATCTTAGTTAGCCTACTCTCAGAGGATGTATTCCTCATAGAAAAGACAGGGATTGTACTTAATTCAAACACTTGTATCACTGTCTATCCTTGTATTTAGTTTGTAATGACTGTATCCTGAGTATGTACTCAGTAATCTCTATGTACAAGAAGAATCTGAGTTGAGAGGTTCTAGCGAACATCTAGCTTAGATTGAGTAGCAATACTCTACACTTAGTTAAGTGTCTGAGAGCCTGAAGAGGCTTGGTGAAAGAAAGAATACTTGTGGTAGAGCCTGGAGAGGCTTGATAGAAAAGAATACTTGTTGTGTTGGCCTGGAGAGGTTAACATGTGTATCTGTGGATTCAGATAGTGGGAAATCCAGTGGTGGTTTGCCTCTGGGACTGGATGTAGCCCACGGGGTTGTGGGTGAACCAGGATAAATTCTGTGTCTAAGTTTTCCTTCTCTTGATCTCTTTTATTTACAGTTTTATATTTACTATGGGGATTGAAAAGTACTTTTCATAACAAGCTTAACTCAAGGATTTCAATAAAACAAGTTTTCATATAAACATAACATTAAAACGTCTCTAGTGTAGAATGAAGTATTATAGAAGAATATATTCAGAGGGATGTCTGAAATATCTGTCTGAAGTGAGGCCAACAGGAACTCAGTTAAGACACATGATATAGATGGTCCCTGATCATCTAAAGTATTTCAGAAATAATTCTGAAGGTACTCTTAGTAATATTCTTCAGAAGACACTAAGAGAAATTTCTTTTTAAATCAAAACAATCTTAAGTATAAGAGAAAGTTTTTTTTTTAATCTAAATCTTTCATATATTTCGCATGTATTTAAAATAACTCTGATCTTAAGATTGGTTTTGCACAAAGATCACTTACGTGATTGTTTTAATTAAAGATTTCCAAAATTGTCTTAAAATGTCTAAAACACTATTCAACCCCCCTTCTAATGTTGCCTGTGGTTCTAACAAGAGGGGCCTTCCTCAAGACACTTTTCAATTCCTTTCAGTCTCTTTTCCAATATATGTTTTCTAGTGAAGATGGAACCAAACACTTCCTTGTTGAATTTGATAGAGGCTTCCTTGACATCATTAAGGCACTGGAGAATGTTGTGCTCAGATATGCTCCAAGTGGAGCTAACCAAGGGAGCATAAAGAGGGTGAGTAGACCAGGCAGCTTGAAATCTGAAAGGTCTATCACCCTTCCTAGAAGCTAACCCACCACACCTAAGAATAATGGGGTGGTGATCAGAGTGAAATCTGCTCAAATTCTCAATAGAACCATTAGGAAAAGCAAACCTCCAGGAGGGGTCAGCAAGACCTCTATCCAGTCTTCTGTGAACCCATTGACCCCCCCTACAATGCCTACTCCATGTGAATTTTGAGCCAAAGTTGCCTAGGTCAAGGAGATTACAACCTTCAATCTGATTTGGAAAGTTATTAGCCCTGGTATATGAGAAGCTTCCCCCTCTTTGTTCATTGGAGAGCAGAATATCATTAAAATCCCCCATCAGGAGCCAGGGTTTTGAAATAGAACCTCTCAAATTGGACAGATGGTTCCACATAGCATTTCTATTAGAAAGAGCAGGGCTGGCATAAACAGCAGATAGGCACCAACTTGAATTACCAGATGACACATCTATAGTGATGGCTTGTGAATGAGAATCAGTAACTGAGAAACTGAATAAAGAACCAATTCTGCCCATTATCCAGATTCCACCCATGTGACCAGAAGCTTCAGCCACAACAATAGGAGAGTAACCAATACCAATCCAAAATGCATGAGTATTCTGATAGAGAGTGTGGGTTTCCAGGATTGAGACCACCTCAGGTTTGTATTGTCTTAATATATTTCTTATATGTCTTTGACATCTCTTGTTCCCTGCACCTCTGACATTCCAAGAAATAATAGAAAAATCTACCAATCATTAAAACCAAAATAGAAATGAAGGGAAAGAAAACACCTAAGAGAGCAGCCATATCAAGCAAGATAAGAAGATCATTGAACAGGAACATTCTCTGCTTCCATCACAGCATCAGGAATATGCTCCAGGCCTTGAGTTGAGCTGGCCATGTCTTGTCCTTCCATAGTAGCCTTTGAGGATGGGAATCCCACTGGGTCATCTTCATCTCTAAATCTCAATCTATTGCTAGATAAAACCTCAACATTCATCATGGTCTGAATTCCATGAGGATGGAAAGTGAATGTGTTTGAGTCCTCCACTGAAATGCTCTTAGCTTTTGGCACTGTCAGAGAGGGTTGTGATTCAGATGAAGACACTTCCTTAGCTGGAGGCTCAGTCCTGTGTCTCTTTTTCCTGGAATTTGGAGAAGGAGGTTGAGGTAAGGCCTTGCTTTGAAACACAATCCGAGAATTTGGGCTAACAGAAGCATTTTGCTTAGCCACAGAGGTAGCAGGAGCCTGAGTAGCTTTGGCATCTGTATTCCGGTGTCCCATACTACCAGTAACTAGAGCTCCCTTGCCCTGAGTTCTATTTTTATTCTTCTTGACTCTAGTGACTACCAACCAATCGCCATGAAGATCCTCCTGAGGATGTGCAGAATTTGCAGAATCCATTGCATTTGAGGAAACCTTCATTTTATCCATATCTGCAGCCAGTTTAGTCTCTCCAGTAGTGCCTGTCTGGGGTTGGTCTTCTGATGACTTATTGGGACAGGATCTTGCAACATGACCATAATGGCCACAGGTTCCGCAGATGAGATGCAAGCTCTCATACTCAACTTTGTACCAATGATCTTGGAGCCAAATCTTGCCAACAACAGGAACATCAAGGTCAATCTCAACACAGACCCGAGCAAACCTACCCCGGGCTACATTGAGAGTTGTTTTGTCCACTTTGATGGGCCTTCCCACGGCAGCTGCCATTGCTAGCAACACATTTTCATCGTAGTATTCAAGACCAAGGTTAGGGAACTGAACCCAAACAATAGTACTATCAATGCTCACCTCAGATGAGACAAAGTCAGGGATCCATGATCTTACGAACAGGTAATGATCAAAGATCATCCAAGGTCCATCATTAATCACTATATTTCTGTTATCATCATTCGCGAATCTAACAACAAAATAGCCATTACCAACATCCAGGAGATCGAACCCGCCAGCAAAATTCCATAATTTCTTGAGTTTCATGTTCATTGTGACATATCCAATAGTCTTGCCAAGAAGCTTGATGATCACAACATCTTTCCAAGATCGCCTCAGATTGTCAAGCACGGAATCAGCTACATAGCACCGAGGTTTGAGTCTGTTTCCTTCCTCATGCTCAATACGAAATAGGTTATTGCTGATGAGATCAACCCTTTCTCTTGCAAGTCCAGTATCCTTGTTTCCGATTAGAGTATCCCGGAAGGAAGCCTTAACCGTAGCTTGCGGTGTATTGTCAGGAGGCTTAAGCTCCATGTTAGTATCCGAAGGGGAAGCCATACTAAGGCTGACGAAGAGAAGCAAGAAGAATCTTGGAGAGATTCTTGAGACTTTTTTCAACGTAATTGATTTGATAAATGGTTACACAGTTTCCTCAATTATAAGTTATTTAGTTTCAATTATTAATTCTTATTCACTTGTATAAATACCCCATTATGTTGGATGGAATAATACACGACCAACTCTCGATCTCTTCTTCTCTTATCTTTCTCTCTACTCTTTCTCTCTACTCTCTACTTTTATATATTGTTAGCGTTGATTTTATAACACGTTATCAGCACGAGCCTCTACGTATTATCACAAGAAGTTCTATGCTCTTGTAGAAATTAAAGGTATTACTATTATTACAAGAAATCCTACTTTTTTGGAGAAAAGGTATGATTAGTTTTCTTGGCATTCTTATCTTAAATTGAAATATATGTTTGAGTACAAAATTATGTCTCTACCTGTCGATCGGGCATATAAATTTTTTATAATATTATAAATATGAAATTATGCTTTGGCCTACAAATCGAACATATAAAAAATGATGAAATGGAAATTTTATTTATGTGGTTTTATCTTTTAATTTATTAAAAATGAATATTTAAGATGTGTTGAATTTTTTTATATTCATGTTTCTTTTATTGTGAGAAATATGTGTAATACATTATATTCTAATCATTTTGAATCAGTGATAATTATTATCATTGTTATTATTATAATTGTTAGAGAAATTAAATAAAAAAAGATATTTGATATATATGTATATGTGGATTCGTGTATTTATTCAAGAGATATGAATTTTATTTATGAGATATTTCTTACATGGTTAAATTAGTAAATGGGATAATACACGATCCTATATAATGTTGGTTTGGATATATTGCACGATGAGTTACATTGATATTTTGTTATTAGAAGTATTTCAAATTATTATATTACATGTGTGACATGTTTAAATTAAATTGATATATAAGAACATGTTTGGTTTCCTTTAAGGAATTTAATTAATAGTATTATCATATTATTTTTCATGGTTGTTATTATAACACCATAATATCATATTATTTATCACATTAATTAACATAACATATTTATCAATGAAAATGAGTATAATTCATTATATAATGACTCATTTGTCAAATTAATATGTTTTGCTCTAAATAATTTGAGATATTATGTTATATTTTGGCTAAATTTTATGGTTAGTTGTCCTGAATTGCTATTATGAAATTCTATATAGTTATTGACACTGTATGATAATTCCTGATAATATGAGGAAATGAATAATCTAATGGCATACCCTTATCAATATTGTTTGCTCTTAACTCAGTATGTAGGTCGAGAGCTTAGCTACGCCAGATATGGTGTGTGAACATGATTGTGTTTGAGGACCTGTAGGTTAAGAACTTAGCTCCGCCAGATGTGGCGTGTAGACATGATTGTGTTTGAGGACCTGTAGGTCGAGAGCTTAATTAGTTCCACCAGATGTGGCGTGTGAACATGATTGTGTTTGAGGACTATGTCGAGAGCTCAACTCCGCCAGATGTGGTGTGTGCCCCAAGTTTATATATTTAATGACATGCGTGCCAAGGTTATATATTTGAGGGCGTGTGCGTCAGGGCTATTGTTTTGTTACCTATATGGTATTACAAATATAATTGAAGGCTCCGACATAGCTAATGTTTTTTTTGTTACCTATCTGGTACAAATATAGATGAAGGCTCATATAGAGCTAATGTTCTGTTACTCGGAGGAACAAAATTACACATTCATTATGCCTTATATTATAGCAAGTCTCATAGAAACTCATTAAGTTTCAAGGCAATCCTCAAAAATGGATACATATATATAAAGACAACAAATGATGACAATGTTGAATATTTATACATCACGAGAATGATGTTAGATAAAAGAATGTGTATTGAAAAAAAAAATTGCCTCCATTTTCCTCCGGGTTGTACTACACTTATATTAGTACAATTGAAACAAATGATATAGTAAAGCATGATAAAATTGTTATTTGGCATGAGCGGTTGAGCCATCCCTTTCAATTATGATGCGAAAATGATTGAAAATTCATATGGACACCTTATGAAGAGCCAACAGATTCTTCAGTCCAACAATTTTTCCTGTGTTGTTTATTCCCAATGAAAAATGATTATTTGACTATCATCAACAAAGATTGGAAGTGAATCTCTCACTTTTTTGGAATGTATACAAGGTGATAATCATGTGGGACGTTTAGATATTTTATGATTATAATTGATGCATCAACTAGATGACCACATGTTTGTTTCAACTTGCAACCATGAGTTTGCAAGATTATTTGCTCAACTAATTTGTTTAAGAGCTCAATCAAGACAATACACCTTGATAATGTAGGTGATTTATGTATGTCCGTTGGAATTAATGTTGAACATCTTGTAGTGTATGTTCATGCACAAAATGATCTTGCATAATCAATTATTAATTGCAAGACAATTACTAATGAGATCAAAACTTCCAATTTTTACTTGGGGACATGCAATCTTGCATGCTGCAAACACTTATTCGCATTAGGACAATAGATTATCATAAGTTCTCCCCATTACAAATGATTTTTGGTCAGGAACCTAATACTTCCCATATAAGAATTTTTGGATGTGCATTACATGTTATTAAAAAGGTTGGGAATATATATATATATATATATATATATATTGGATGTTGATCCCCGTCTATAGTAAAATATATTAAACAATTGATGGGAGATTTATTCATGAATCGATTTGTCGATTGTCATTTTGATGAATTTGTTTTCCCAATATTAGGGGGAGAAAATAAGCAATTGGGCAAAGAAATTGGTTGGAATGAATTATCCTTATCCATCTTGATCCTCAAACAAAACAATGTGAATTGGAAGTTCAAAGGATAATTCACCTGCAAAGTTTAGTCAACCGACTATCGAATGTATTCACTGACCCAAAACGATGTACCAACTGCTAATGCTCCAATTAAAATAGATGTCCCTGTTGGACAATCTACTGTTTCAAATAAGTCTGAAGCATGCATGAAGCGTGACAGACCTGTTGGTTCCAAATATAAAAAATATCCTCAGAAAAGAAAATGAGCTAAGAATCTATATGACATGATCAGAATATAGAGACTCTAGAAGAGTCCTTGGACATAATTATTATTTCAGTTTAAAAAGAAACTCAGGTACCTGAAATTCATGAAAAATAAAGAGATCCCGTTATGTCCTGAATGAAATACAATGGAACCAACATGAAGTCAACGTTGGCAACCTTTTTGCATTGAAAGTAGCGCTTGATATTATAAATGATAGTGAGGATCAAGAATCGAAATCGGTTAAAGAAGGTCGACAAAGAAATTATTGGCTAATGTGAAAAAAATGAAATTCACTTGCAAAATGTAAAATTTTGGGCCTATAGCCCACACACTTGAATGTGTAAAGCTAGTTGGATACAAATGGGTTATTTTGAACAAAACAAGATGCGAAAAGTGAAAATGTGCAGTATAAAGCACAACTTGTTGCCAAAGATTTTTCACAAAAGACTTGGCATTGATATTGAATAAATATATTCACTTGTTGTGGATGCGAGTACTTTTCGATATTTTTCAGTCGTGTAGTACATGAAAATATCGATGGATATTATTATGACCCATTTGTATGACTTTCTTGAAGGGTTTAATTTGATAGAAATATATAGTTCAAGTTTTCGAGAAAGATATTCAATTAAATTGAATAAATCCTTTTATGGACTAAAGTAATATGGACATATGTGGTATAATTGCCTCAATAAATATTCGATGAAAAAAGGGGATTTAAGAATGATCTTATTTGTCCATGAATTTTATAAACAAATATGGCAAAGAGTATTTCATACTTGTTGTTTATATTATTGGAACTCCTAAAGACCTTCCAAAAGATGTACATTGCTTAAAATAAGAATCCGAGATGAAGGATCTCGGAAAGACAAAGCTTTGTCTTGGATTACAGCTTGCATATTTAAAAGATGCAATTATAATGCATCAAGAGGCGTATACAACAAAGATGTTGTAAGAATTCTATATGGACAAATCACATCCATTATGCACTCCAATGGTTATAAGTCCACTTGATGTGGATAAAGATCCTTTTAGACCTCAAGAGAATGATGAAGAAATGCTTAGTCTTGAAATATCATATCTTAGTGCAATTGAGGCATTAATGTATGTTTCTACTTATACATGACCCAACATATAATATGTTGTTAATTTATTTGCAAGATATAATTCTCATCTACAAGGTATTGGAATGGAATTAAGCATATATTCGCTACCTTAAAGGTACATTGGATGTGGGTTTATTCTTCTCAAATAAACCAAATTCAAACCTAGTTGGTTATGCAGATGTAGGTTATTTTTCTGATCCTCATAATGGTCGATCACAAACAAAATACTTGTTTACAAGTGGTGGTACAACCATTTCATGGAGATCCATGAAACAAACTATAATAGCCACATCCTCCAATCATGCAGAAATTTTAGCATTACATGAGGCAAGTCGAGAATGTGTTTGGGTGAGATCTGTGGTTCAACATGTGCTAGAAACCTGTGGTTTGTCTTCTGGAAAATTGGCTCCGACAATCTTATTTGAAGATAATGTTGCATGTATTTCCCCGTTGAAAGAAGGGTACATTAAAGGAGATAGAACAAAACATATCTCATCAAATTTCTTCTTCACTCATGATCTTCAAAAGAATGATGATATATATGTTCAACAAGTTCGTTCACGTGACAATCTAGCAGGTCTTTTTACAAAAATCATTGCCAACTAAAGTTTTTGAGAAACTAGTATAGAAGATTGGTCTTTGAAGTCTTAGACATGAATGTCTAAATGAGGGGGAGAAATAAATACGTTTTGCACCTTTTTTTCCTTCGTCCCGGTTTTGTCCCACTGGGTTTTCCTGGCAAGGTTTTTAATGAGGCAGTATCCAATAACGTATTAAAGAATGATGTACTCTTTTTTCTTCACTAGGTTTTTATCCCATAGGGTTTTTCCTAGTAAGGTTTTAATGAGACACATTATGAAATAATGGACATCCAAGGGGGAGTGTTATGAATAATTATGATATGGTGGATGCCCATCAGATTTAGTCTGATATGATATGATTTTACCTATTTTCTTTAATAGAAGAATTGATCTTGAGAAGATATTATATATCGTAGGTTACACAGTTTCCTCAATTATAAGTTACTTAGTTTTCATTATTAATTCTTATTCACTTGTATAAATACCCCATTATGTTGGATGGAATAATACACGACCAACTCTCGGTCTCTTCTTCTCTTATCTTTCTCTCTACTCTCTATTTTTATATATTGTCAGCGTTGATTTTATAACATTGGTATATATTTTAGTCTAATTAGTTTCACACATTGAAATAATTATTTTTTTAAGTAGAACTATTTTAAAGATGTTATTAATATATGCATGCAATTAAAAAAAATTAAAATTAATTTTATTCTTTGAAACAATTATAAAATTTTACTTTTGAAACCAATTTTATTTTAAAGACAAGGCATTACATTAACCCTCATGGAAGGCAATAAGAACCAAATCTTATCTGATTTTCTATCAACCCACAGACAGAAGCTCAGATTTAGTTATTGTTGAGTTGTTATTATTATACAAATACGAGAAGTAGAAAGCATAGTGATTTGATTCAACTTGAGCATTTCATTTTGAAAATTCAACAAAAAAGGATAGCTTTTTTGCAGCATAATAGTATGCTGCAAACGATCAACATATGCTATATGTTTGATAACAAAATTACCAGCTTCACAACTCCAGCTAGCTATTGTCTATAACAGAAAAGCTTATAGAAGACAGCTGGAAACTAAAAAATAGTGTTAACTGGCATTACAATTCCTCCTTCTTGCATTTCCATTCACAGGGGTAATCAGGACCCAACAAACATCCTTCTCTCTGACATCAAAAAACTTGTTCTGTGAAGCTCATTCTGAACATAGATGTCACCATTCAAAGTCCTCCTGGGTTCTTCATCAATGTACCTCTCAAAGTCAGGCCTTACTCTATCAAATTCATAGCAATAGCTTGCCCTCTGAGCTGCTCTACAAGTTGCTCCTTGCAAGTAATTTGAGCTGCCACAGTAGCCTTCATATCTAGCACCATGAGATAAGGGAATGTCCATTGTTCTAACATGATCAGTCAGAGAATATCTAGCATTTGTTGATGTTGGCCATGGTTGCAAGGATTGCAATGACTTCATTGGCAGCAATGATCTCTTAGAGCCTGGACTGATAAGATGAGCATGATAGCCACCAGAAGTAGTAGTTCTTCCATATGCTTCTCCCACATAGCTATGTGCTTCTCTCACTGCTTCATTCATTTTTGGAATGTAACCTCTTTGAGGATAATAGTTGACATCAACTGGAGTTGGTAGTTGCTCCACAGCACCCTGAATCTCTTGAAATGGGAGATTTGTTTGTTGTCTTCCATGTACTACTACCACACTCTTTAAGTAGTTCCTAGAGATTGGGGTGTATCCATTTGTCAAGCCAAATATTGATGTCACAGCTTCATTCATTTTTGGAATGTAACTTGTTTGGGGATAATAATTTGGATCAGCTGAAGTTGGTAACTGCACTACAGCATCCTGAATCTCATGAGATGGGAGATTTGTTTGTTGTGTGGAAAACACCATATGATTTGTCCTCTTCCTGTTTCTCCTAGCTCTAGGATTGTAAACAAACTTAAAAGTGCTGCACTTACCAAGTGGAAAGGGTTCATCACATCTATAGCTATCACCTCGCTTATTGTTATAACCTGGATAGTCTTCTCTCTTGAAGATAGCACACTCAATCAATGTCAAAAAGCTCTGCATAGCAAGCTTCTCTATGCTCCATTTGTTAAAAGGAGGTGTGGTTTTATGATTAGCATGAATTTCACCATTGGCTCGAAGCATGCAACTTGCATTCGTGAAGAAACCAAACACAAGGTCTTTATGCATCCTGTAAATTCAGACAGTTGAAAGCATTTCATTCTAAAAATCCTTGATATGCAAACCAAAGAAATTTAACATTTTTGAATATGCAAACCAGCATTTCTGTAAAAACTAGTAATGTGAAGAACAGAAGCATAAGTATTTCAAATAAATTTATGTTCTTCATAAAGTACTCAAGACAAAAATTAGTCATGAAACTGAATTCTACTAGAAAACTTACTTAATCATTAACAAGTTATCTTCCTTTCTGTGAAAACCTGCATGAGGAAAGTTGAATATAATTCGATCAAACCTCCGCATTTTTAAATCTGAATGAAACTTCATTTTGGTTGCATCCACTCCATGTAATAAGTATGCTCCCAACTTTTGTAATTCATCTAAATTTGACTTTGCATTCTTGTACTTCTTGGTAACATCATCTGCATATATAAGGAGAGTCAAAGCATTTTTGCAGTGGACCAGATATAATGACACTAAATAAAGGTGTTTGTACTTGGTAGCAGCCAAAATGAAAATGGCAGAAGCAGAAATTGGTGGAGACAAACAAAGCATTTGGATTTTGAACACAAATAAGTTTAATGAAAAGGTGTCCCTTGTTATTTTCATTCATCAGCTTTCCACCTCCCCTCCTAGCAAGAACATTCAGAACTGGAGCAAATTAGATATATATAGTAAACAACATAACATAAACAAGCACTACCAGAAAAAAAAAATCATTCAATGAAATAAAAGAGAAAAACTATCCACATGATGCTCATTGAACATTGAGACACCCTTGTCCTGTGAATGCAATAAGAATAAATCATCATTCATCACAAGCACTTCCCCAAATCATGGAGTAATCAGAACATGGTTGAAAGCATTAAAAAAAAAACAAAAAAGGACAAGCTTGGGAGCAGTTCATTCCTAGAGCTTAAAAACAATGTAAAAGACCAAATGGCTATACAAGTCTATGTATTTTAATCACATTGAGTAACCACATGCAAACTTAGAATGGCTATAAAAAAAATAAACAAGGGATAAAATATCTTCTTATTTACTAGAAACCTTACAAGTTCAAAAGCTACAGACTTTTCATTGATACTAGATTCACTATAGTTAACACTTACCATTTAACAATATAGCCAGTGATGGAACTTTTTTTGATTGGGATACGTAAAAAATGTATGAACAGAAAAACAATAATAAAAATTTAAAATATTTCAACAAGATGGTACCTTTGATGCGAAAATAAGAAATAATAATATTTTAAAGGGAAAAAAATGTGTCATTGAAAGAAGAACCACACATGATCAAATCCAGTATATTCTATTCCAAAGCCAAAGGGCAAAAGAAACGTGCTCTTTGTACCCCATGAATCCAAGGTGGAATCTTTCACATTGAAACGTGGTGCACAAGGCTAAAGGGGCATGCACATAAAGAGGGAAAAAGAGAGAGAGAAAGAGACCATAAGAATCGAGAGAGGTAGCGACGATGTTGGCAGCGGAGCCAAAAGAGTTGGCGAGGCAAAGGGAGAAAGAGAAATCGCCCTCACCCACCAACAGTATTTGATGATCATTGCAATAATGTGTCAACCATTTTGCACCCTCTCCTTCAAAATCTTGAGGTTCTTCTATATCCATTTTCTTTGATTTTGATTTTGCTTTTACTGGCCTTCTCATTTTCTACTTGCCAAGGGTGAACTGAACGGTCACCTACTTATATAGCTAGCACTAGTAAGTGTGTCAACATTTGAACTTTAAACCGTTGGATATTTAATTTTAATATCAAGTTTAAATATCTTTTCGCACAAGTAATTAAAATATTCAATATAATATTTTAAATATTTCTTAATAAGTATTTTTAAGATACTTGTGTTCAGGGATGGGAACAAAACAAGTTGCTCGTAAGGACCTACAACATGACCCACATCATGTCCCGTCAAGTCATGTCTGACCAATTTATTAAATAGATTATGTCAAGGTTTTTTCAAAGGCCTATATAGTAAAACAAGTCAGACTTCATGTCATAAAAAAAGTCTTTTGAGCCTATCAGGCCGGTCTATTTAACTAAATATAAACAAAATACTAATAGTTTTTATATTGCTATTATTTTATTATTTTTCCTTATAATTATATACTTATTAACTTTTACAAATATTTAAGTATGTTGTCTTACATAAAAAAATTGAGCCTATAAGTCTATTCAAATATATGTTTATGATATATTCAAGTATCTTACTATAAAATAAGTTTTTAAACAGGCTTTCAGGCCATGTCATGCTTTAAATAGGTTAGACTCATACCATAAAATAAAGCCTATACAGGTCAGTCTCATGCCATGGATTTAAGGTGCAGGCGAGACTCAAGCTTTAGAAAGCCAAGACGTAACTGGAAAAGGAAAGTGTATCTATCTCTAGATCACAAATGGGTAACATATTTCCTATCTAAATTTTAAATTTAAATTTAAATATAGTTACTTAACTGTTGTGTGTTTAGTGTATCTATCTCTAGATCACAAATGGGTAACATATTTCCTATCTAAATTTTAAATTTAAATTTAAATATAGTTACTTAACTGTTGTGTGTTTTGTTGAAATTGTTTGGTAAATATAGTATAAAAATGTGTGGCATGATCTGTTTGATTGAAATCATTAATTCTTGTTATATATATATATGTGTGTGTGTGTATTTATGTGAAAGTAAATCATTGTATGCTAAGTGTCCTGTATGCATATGTATATAAAAATTAATTGATATTAATTATTTGTTGTGTGTATATACTTGTTGCATGCCTTCTTTGTCTGTTTGAAATAAGTTGAACAGTTGCACATGTTTAATAGAATTATCTGCATGAACATTTGTGTGTCTTTATTTAAGAAAATGAAGAGTCATGTGTAGTGAATGTGAAACGGCACAATGTGAATCATTGAATCATCAACCGGTTTCTTTCAATTGACACGATGCACACCTCTCCATAACTGCTTAGTACATGAAACCGCTCTCCTCATGGATTGAAGTGATGCTTGACTGCCTATTTAAGGATTGGAAGATCAATAGAAGAACCACACAGTTCACCTCTTTCCAAATCCTCAAAATTTATCTCAATGGCATCAAGATCAGCAATTTCATGTGTTCAAAGTCCATGCAAGTTTGATGAAAGGATTATTCCCACAAGAGGGGTAAGACTAAGTGACTTTGACGGAGGGGAACTAAATATTTCTGAGTATTTCGAAGCTGGTGGCTGGATTCCCTATCTTGAAAAGGCATCTTCTCCCTGGCATGAACAAAGTGTTCTGGATTTCTGGAACAATTCAGAAGTGTTCATTGAAGAGACATGTGGATTAAACACCTCTGTAATGGGTATGCCTATCAAGGTAAACTTCAAAGTTCTGATGAAGATTTTTGGTGCTGAAACAACCGGAGAACAATTTTCTTCAGATTGGGAAATCAATGATAGAGAGAAAGAGATGCATGATCAAATGTTATTTGGTCGCAGAATTCTTGAAACACCAGTGTGTTCAAATCTACTGGAAATTCCCAGAATTCTGCTGGCAATCATTAATTGTTGTATTCTCCCAAAAATGAAGGATACAGTCATCATCTCAGATATGGAAAGATTTGTGTTGATTCATCTCCTCCAAAGAAAGAGACTAAATCTTCCCAGAATCATCCTCTATCATATGATGAGAAGAAAATTAGAAGAAGTCAAGGACTTTCCCCATACCACACTGATTATGAAAATCCTACAATACAAAGGATTTCCTATTGAAAGATTCTTTGACCAGGAGTCCTCATCTTCCCTCACTCTGAAAGAATATATCAAGGGAATATCAGCAGAGAAAAAGAAAAAGGGAGTCCATGACTCTCCGTCGTCAACTCAAAGCAAAATAGAGTCATCTGATTCTCTAAGTGTTCATGGAAACTTAAGAGAAATATTCAAAAAATGTAATATAAAGAGGTTGAGCGAACGAATTGGAAGATTAGAAGAAACACTCAGATTTTATCAGAGAAAATTGCAAATGCTGAAGGCAGAAAAGGAGAAAGTCAATGTCAATGAGAACAAACCTGTTGATTATCAATGATACACTTGTGTTGTGTTTCTGAGTCTTTGTCTTTTATAAAAATAGTGATTCTTAAGTTTTCCTGATTAATTTCTATGTGTTGTATCTGTTTATATCTGTGCATAATTAGTTAAATCATGAACATAATTCTTTCCTAACAAATTAACAAATTGATTTAGTAAAAGATAAACTTAATCAACCTAATAAGAGAATTAAAATTAACCATCTTAATAAGATAATTTCTAATTTTGATAAAATGTTATCTGAAATTTAAAATACTTAATTAAATAATTAACAAACTATAATCAGGTGCTACTAAAAGGTATTCTTAATTTGTGTTTCAGAAAACAGGTTTTAAAGAAAGCTTTCTAAAGAGGATCATCACAAGGAAATATCTTCTAAAAGGATGAGTCGAAGTAACATCATCTAAGAGGATGGATAGTGTGATAACATTTCCATTGTCTGAACCATGTTCAGAAAGTTCGAAATGAACTCACTGAAATTATGGGTCAAGCAATGTTCAGATGATTAACACTCTATACATCTAGTCTAACTCAATCCTTGAGGATAGATTAAGATGATTGTTCAAAGATTCTCTGGGAGCACAAAAGACAAAAGCATACTGGAACGTGCAGACATCAAGCGACCTCAGATGAAGAAAAAGTCTTCAAAGAAAGGAGCAATGTCAGAAAAGCACCTCTTTGTCCAGAGAATAATAATCAGACCAGCGGTAACATCACTTCACTTTGAAACTTAAATATCTGTGAAAATTGTCTTTTAGTAAAACTCTTAAAACCTAAGATAATCAAACCATAATATTTTCTCAGATACTTGCTTTTACAAAACTCTTTATCTTCTTTCCTCTCTCTATTTAACTTCTTTGCTTTTCTTTTCAATTTTTTTTGAATATTTTCTCCAAAAAGATTTTCAATTCTTTCTCTTCAAAAAAAGTTTTCTAAATATGTTTTTATATTTTTTTTTAAAACGCTTTCCAAAAAACGTACACTATCTATGCTAATGACTCAATTTCCTATGGTACTTCATCAATGACCAATCTATGATGCATGTTTCATACTCCCAAGGTCTGAAACTGTCATCATGAAAAGCTACTCAATCCTTTATACATCGCGTGAACAACAATCTAATGGATTCATTTTCTTCACTTCTCTATTTTACCCCTGCTTCAAAGTCCTATAAATTCACAAGAGTTCTTTGCACAAACTCACATCCTCAAAGCTCTTCCACAGCTTTGTCTAAGGTTCTGAGTTTGTTGCTTTCAGAAGGACGATGAAGAAGCAAAGAAAAATAGTCGAAGGACTTCTGGAATATGTTGAGAGAAAGATCAAGTCATCAAGGATGAAAAGTAAGAGAAAGGGTTCATCTGATAATCCATTTCTCTATACTTGGACTATGGTGATCTTACTGCATCAAAGACAGACTGGTAGACCCCTGGGAGATCCCAGAATAGCCAATCTTATGATAGGAGCCACTTCAAGTGTGGTTCTCAGGATTAAGGTTGTGGCTGGTGGTCGAAATACAGCCTTAAAGGATGCACCTCCATTGTTCCAGCGGTTAGAAGGAAAATGCGTGCAACAAAGCACGGTTAGGGATGAAGTCTGGGGATCTGAGGCAACTCCTGAAGCTCTGCAGTAGAAGGAGTGGTGAAGCTTTGGAGAGATGAAGTCTCTGAGGCTATGCCTAAGGCCTCCATAGGAATAAGAAGAAGGAAGCAGTGGATGGATGTATTCTGTTTTTGGAATGTACCCTCCCTTCCTTTCAGCATCTTTATTCATATCAGAAGAAGAAGAATGAAGCTGCAATCATCTGAAGATCAGAAGGCATATCTCATAAGAAGAAGAAGAGGAATGAAGTTGATATCAAAGAATTGAAAGCACTTCAAGCTGGAGAATTGAAATGAGCTTGAAATAATTATGAGCACTTGTTGAAGCTGACGAACTAACAATATCAGAGTATATGTGAAGATTGAAGAGATCAATCATCTGAACGTATCAACTCTCTGAATGCTTGAAACAGCTCTCAATACAGGAGAAAAGATTATATGATTAAATGCTTATAATATCATACATATTTATCCAAAGAAGAAACATCAACTACAGCTTTTGGACTAGACACCTCACTCATAGAGGAAAGAAGAAATGGTGTCAGGAAGCATGTTGAAAAAGGAGTATACGCAGAATATGCAAAGGGACAAATCCAACGGATATTTTCTCATATACACTCCGAAGAAAATCAGAAGAAATCTGAAGAAAGCAGAAGAAATCAGATGCAAGCAGAAGAAAGCAGAAGAAAGCAAAAGCAGATCAAGAGAGAGAAAGCAAGCATAAACATATCAGAATATCTCTCATAAAGAAGCACATAACGAGTGTCAGAACGGGATCGTCTGAACACTTATTTGCTTATGAAGAAGCAACCGTTTGAGGAGCTATTTCACAACGGCTATATGAGCCACATCATCATCAACTCAACGGTATTATGAATAATCTTGAACGGCTATATTCAAGCAGAACATATAAATAGCCTCAAGATTGAAGTTGTAGTAGTGGTTGTTGTTAATAACACAACTAGAGTGAAAGAGACATTGGCTGTGGTAGTTGTTCGGTTGAACAACCTACCATGTTGGTCGGTGAGATCAATCAGGCTACTGACTTGTTGGTCAGTTAGTCACGTTTGTCAGTTGATCTGTTGGTTGTTGGTCTGAAGACAACCATGCTGAGCAAACTGACTATCAAACCTGGAATGGTTTGAAGCTCTGAACATACCTTGGTGTTCCAATGATACGGGTGAGAATGTAGCCCATGGAAACCAATGGTTGGAGAATGAGGCTGGAGCTTAAATTCATATCTTAGTTAGCCTACTCTCAGAGGGTGGTATTCCTCATAGAAAAGACAGGGATTGTACTTAATTTCAAACACTTGTATCACTGTCTATCCTTGTACTTAGCTTGTAATGTCTGTATCCTGAGTGTGTACTCAGTAATCCCAATGTACAAGAAGAATCTGAGTTGAGAGGTTCTAGCGAACTTCTAGCTTAGGTTGAGTAGTAAAATACTCTACACTTGGATAAGTGTCTGAGAGCCCGGAGAGGCTTGGTGGAAGAAAGAATACTCGGTAGAGCTTGGAGAGGCTTGATAGAAAAGACTACTCGGTAAGGTCTGGGTGACCTTGGAGTCTGGGGGACCCTATGTGTTAGGTCGGTGTGACCTGGGGTCTGGGTGACCCTGTGTGTTAGTTCGGTGTGACCTGGGGTCTGTGTGACCTGTTTGATGGGGTCGGTGTGACTCTGTCTGACACCTGTGGGTGTTGCTATTTGGTTAGTGGAAAATCCAGTGGTGGTTTGCCTCTGGGACTGGATGTAGCTCATGGGTTTGTGGGTGAACCAGGATAAATTTTGTGCCTAAGTTTTCTCATCCCTTAATCTCTTTTATTTACAGTCTTTACATTTAAGTTGGGGATTGAAAAGTATTTTTCATAATAACCTTAACACACGATTTCAATAAAACAAGTTTTCAAACAAACATAACATAAAACATCTCTTATATCGTTTGAAGTATTACAAAGAATGTATGTTGAAGAACCTCTGAAATAACTGTCTGAGGTGAGTTCAAAAGGAGCTCAGTTCAGAAGTTAAAAACAGATGATCTCTGATCATCTGAAGTATTTCAGAAACAGTTCTGAAGGTACTCTTAGTGATAATCTTCAGAAGGTACTTAGAGAAGATTTTCAACCAAAACAATCTTAAGTTTAAGAGAAAGATTTTCTATCTCTATCTTTCATATGTTCCGTAAGTTTTTAAAAGTAACTAAAGATTCGTTTTGCATGTTGATCACCCTACGTGATTGATTTAATCAAAGATTTCCAAAATAGTTTAAAAAGATTAAAACACTGTTCAACCCCCCTTCTAGTGTTGCCTGTGGTTCTAACAACATCTTGGGTAGGTAGCTACACAAGCCAAGTTTCTTTTATATCTTAGTTTATTGGTTGGGAGTACACCTCTCATAGCCAACCAGAAAAATAGTTTAATTTTTTTTCTGGTACTTCTAGCTTCCATAAAGCCTTCCAATACCTACTATATGGCAATACAACATGATCTCCAATCAGGAAGTTATAAGCTGGTATGGATGAATAAATCCCACTACCACTCCTCTTCCAGCACTAGGTGTCATTTATACCTTGCGTGATAACTGGCAAGGTGTTTTGAATCAACAAGGAGAGCTCAGACGAAATAGGAGTTGCCACAACTGATAAATTCCACCCATTCCTATTAATCACATCATTCAAAGTAAGATGTAAATCAGAGGGGTCAATGAACTTAAGAGAAGTTGCTAATAGGCCTATTCCTAACCAGTCATCAAACAAACAAGAAGACTCGCCTGATCCAATTTTAAAGTAAAATCCTTCCCGTAAGGTTTGCATAATATTGACCATGCCCCTCCAAATATATGAAGCACCAGTCCGAGAGGAAGCACTGAGCATTGACTGTCCCTGATCTCAAGTTTCTTTCAACATGACATGACTTGTATCCAAAACCCTTCAATATTTTTGTTTTGATTTAATATCAATTTTCAATATGAATTATACGGGCCTGTTTGGTTTGCGAAAACATTTCCTGTTTCCATTTCCTGTTTTCACTTTGTTTCCTGTTTTCTGAAATTTTACAAAGAAAAAACTGGAAATGCTGGAAACAACAAATTTTTGTTTCCAGCATTTCCAGTTTTTCCTTTGTAAAATTTCAGGAAACAGGAAACAGAAAATGAAAACAGGAAACGAAAATGCAAACCAAACATGCCCTAAGTTTTCATTTCAATAAGTTTCATTTTCACTCTATTCTCTATTTTCATTTTTTTTTCTCCCAATCCTCTTATGTCATTTATTTTTATTATGTTTATTATTTTATTTTCAAGATAACAAATTTATACAACCAAATTATACAATGAACTCATACAACACACTTTTTCTCTCTATCGCACCATCTATCACATCCCACAATTCTCTCTCTTCGTCCTCTTTACTCTCTTTATCTTTCCTTGTTGTATGTTGTATACAGGGGCGTGGCCAAGGGGGGCTGGCAGGGGCCACGGTCCCCCCAAAAATTTACAAAATTTTTATTAACTATGTATGTCCCTTATAATATATTTCATTAAATATTGTTTCGGCCCCCCAAATATTTTATAGATTTTATAGTATTAATTAGTTCTTTAATACTCTTTTATTATTTATCTTTATTTTAAAAAATATTAAGATTTAACTTTTCATTATTTCCTTTTTATATTAGATAATGTTTCTTATTTAGAGATAATAAGATAATATTAAAAATTACAAGTAAGATTTGATTAGAAATAATAGTCTATTAAAAGGATCCAAATTCACCACATAATATTTCTCAAAGGTCTTTGATTGATTTAATGAATCAAGCTCAACATATTGAGATTTCATTAGATAAGCAAACATCTCAACAAATTTCCTTGAATAGTTTACGACTTAAAACAAGTATAGATGCTGTGAGATGGTTGACTTTGCAAGGTTGTGCATTCCGAGGTCATGATGAAAGCACAGAATCAAGAAATAGAGGTAATTTTCTTGAATTGATTAAATTGTTAGCATCATATAATGAAGATGTTCAACAAGTTGTCTTAAATAATGCTCCAAGAAATGTTATGTATGTTTCACCCACAACTCAGAGAAATTTTGCAAATTTTTGGAGATTTAGTTAGAGATTATATTCGTAAAGAAATTGATAATGAGAAGTTTTGTATTATAGTTGATGAAGCTCGAGATGTGTCAAATAGAGAGCAAATGGGAATTGTATTGCGATTTATTGACAAAAAAGGGCTTATAAGAGAACATTTTTTTGACACAGTTCATGTCAAAGATACTACGTCTTTGACTTTGAAAGCTGCAATTTTTGATGTCCTTTCACACCACAATTTGGATATACAAAATATTAGGGGACAATGATATGATGGAGGAAGCAATATGCGTGGTGAGCTGAATGGATTACAAGCCTTAATTTCTCAAGAATGCAAGTATGCTTATTATATTCATTGTTTTGTCCACCGACTTCAACTAGTACTTGTTGCAGCAGCTAGAGAAGTTGATGAAGTTCATGAGTTTTATAAAAACTTAGTTGATATAATCAATGTGGTTTGTGCCTCATCGAAAAGCCATGATGAGTTACAAGAACAACAAGCAGCCAAGATAGCTGAATTGATCTCTTTGGATGAGCTTGAGACTGGAACAGGTTTGAATCAAATTGGTACTTTACAACGTCCTGGTGAGACTAGATGGAGTTCCCATTTTAATTCAATAACTAGTTTAATCAGAATGTTTGGTGCAACAGCTACTGTTCTTGAAAACATAAATAATAATGCATCAAATGCTTCTCGACGAAGAGATGCTAGAGCTGCTTCTCGAAAATTGATGACTTTTGAATTTGTTTTTATTTTACATGTGATGAAAGAAATATTGGGAATTAGTGATACTCTTTTTCAGGCTTTACAACGATGTTCTCAAGATATAGTTAATGCACTAAATCATGTGGCAATTACTAAAGATCTTCTTCAAGAATTGAGAGACAGTGGCTGGGAATCATTATTGAAGAGAGTTATATCATTTTGTGAAACTCACCAAGTTGAAGTTCCTGACATGAAAGCTCCTCATTTTGTAGGGAATGGTCGTCATAAGAAACAAGATGGAGATTTGGAGCATCATTATAGAATCGATATATTTTATTCTGCAATTGATTTGCAATTGTTTGAATTAAATAGAAGATTTAACAAAAATGCAGTTGATCTTCTTATACTCAGTTCAAGCTTATCCCAAAAACCCTTTCAAATCATTTGATATTAAAAAAATTTGCCAATTTGTTGAAAAATTTTATGCAGATGACTTTTCAGAGCAAGAAAAGGTTAATTTACCATTTCAACTAAGACATTATCATTATGATGTTTCTCAGGATCCTAATTTGCGAACAATGTTCAAATTAGATGAGCTTTATCAAGGGTTAGTTGAAAGTGAAAAAGTAATGACATTTCCACTTATTGGTAGATTGATACGTCTCGTGTTAACACTTCCAGTTTCAACGTCATCTGCTGAGAGAGCTTTTTCTGCAATGAAAGTTGTCAAAACTCGACTTCGCAACGCAACAGAATGGAAGATGATTTTCTTAGAAATTCTTTAGTTGTATATATTGAGAGAGAAATAGCCAAAAAGTTTAGCACTGATATATTAATAGAAAAATTGAGTACTATGAAGGAACGGAGAGTTTTATTTAAATAAAATTTATTATTCTTATTTAAATCTATTTAATATATTAACATAATTTTTAATATTTTATTCCGGCCCCCAATGATAAAATCTTGGCTACGCCCCTGGTTGTATAGTTGTACAAGTTTCATTTCTCTTTATTTTCCATATCCTATATATGTATGTATGAATGAATAGAAGAAGGAGCAACATTCCTTCTGAAGTATGTTAGATACATTCCTTAACATTTTTAAAATTTTAAATTGATTTTTCTGAAAGTCATTGAAAGCAAAATGAAACTTACTAGAACACTTTAAGAGATGGAGAGGTGTCCTTGTTTTATAGAGTGCAAAGATGAATATTTGCTAATTGGGTATAAATATAATGGCTAATGTTTAATAAAATGTCTTGGATATGGTGCAGCCTAACTTATTCATTTTCTCTTCCAATAAGATAATCACATTACAAAATATCTTTACACTGTGTTCTCATTGCCAGAAAAAAAAAGCATGGCAAGGGTTTACCAAAGCTGATTACAGATATACACCATTTTGACTCCATACAAGCATATCCAAGACAGCCCAATTGCCGTTTGGTATGGGATTAAAAATGAAAATGAAAAATTATCAGTTTCATCTGTAAACTTGTTTTGTAAGCTCATCCATAAAATTTTCATTTTCATTTTCACTTTCACCCCTATACCAAACTTATCCTAAGAGTGAATATTTTTCTGTGGGCTATACCTTGTATTTCCACTTTCTTCAGAAGAAATTCCAATAAGGCCTATATTTCCATGAAGTAGCTAGCTAAATTTTGTAACCCTGGAACATGACATCTTTGCTGGTGAAAAGACAACAGTCAACATAGCATGATCAGAAAGAGAGTAGTCCTCTGGCCACAGTCCTTTCTCAACTTCACTGGGAAACAGCATTGCACTCTTCACCTTAAAACCAATGGCTTCTTGCTCTTCCTCTGTATTAGTATCCTCCGTACACCCATTGAAATTTTCCAACACATGCTCTTGACACGTAGAATTCCAAATCTTCTGCTGCAAAGTCAATTATCACCATTTTATTCAATAGCAGACAAAGAGTAGGATGGTAGATCTTGGCATTACTAATGATCTTTATCACAAAATTTTCACATATAAGTACACTGCATTAGCCACATACAGTGATGAGAAGAAATCATCCAAAAGTGAAGACATGCAATATACCTTGAATTCTTCAAAGTCAATGACCCCATCTCCATCTACATCTGCTTGATTCCATAGATCTTGCAACTGTTGAAAGCATAGTCCATAAGGCACACCAATTAACTGTAACTGCAGAAGTTCTGATACAGTGAGTATATTGATAGGAGATACAAGCATGGTGCCAATTGAGTTACAAGGACAAGGTCGTTGCCTATTGTTATTGGAAATTTGATATCATCATAAGATATTAATTAAGTACCTGACGGAGTGCTTCAGAGAAACTAGAATATGTCACAGAATCAGCATAGTTGTCACCCTTCAGAAAGGCAAATGCATCATCTTCAGACAATGAAGCTTTTCTTAACTGGAACTGAGATCCAAAAGAAAATGAAAGAAAAAGTAACAAAGAAATAACATTAGATTGTGAAGTATTATGATTATGAAGGCAATAAAAAATAAAGTTCAGATTAAATGTATTGTTTTTAGGTGTTCCAGTCTCCAGATAAGACATTTTATCTTTTAGAAATAAAAGACAGATTAAAAGTATATTTGACTGGGTGATTAACACTCACCTTTATTATACTAAAAAATGCTTCAGCCCAACTTGTCTTCAAGGGTTTACGTGCTTGGTTAGGATTGCAAAGCCAAATGAAGTCAACACCACAGATATTTCCTCTATGATTTCGGTGACTAACCCACTATTGGATTAATGGGGAAATAAAAATTCATGCAAAACAAAAATTTGTTAACCTTATGGGAAAGCATATGTTCAATTTTATATAATATTGAGATATCTACCTTATGGGAATCAGCATAACTGTCAGTATATTGATTAGCAATATCATATGATGATACAAACCCCTGTGATCTAAGGAACTTATAAACATGCCCACGCTTGCTTCCATTCCAGTCACTGCATTAGATAGAACATTAACATGGAGTGAAGTGAACACTGTAAGGATATCTGATTCAAGTAAACATACCAATATCACAGGAAAATTAAACAATAAACTCACCCACAGAGGATAATAGGCATGAGTTTGAGCCTGTTTTCTCTTTGATACAATTCCACATACTGTAATATTTGGTAAACCTATAGAAGAAGGCAAATTAAATGAAAGCTGAGTTACAGGATTGAAAGCAAGATGGATACAAAAATCATATATGAATAAGAAGAAAAAGTTTATATTGTAAACATACCTGATGCAATCTCACTATGGACAGACTTGAATCATGAGGAAATAACAAGTGTGTGTTCACAATCAGAAACTCTTGGTGAAAATTGCTTTTTTGGTTTTGCAAAAAGGGAGCAAGTGACTGAACATGTAACAACTGAGCAACACGATCACCACAATCATTAAAAAGCAACTCTCTATAATTCACAACACTGAAATATTCTTTGTGTATAGCAGTTAGCAGACCTGCATAATAAAATGAGCTTTAGAGCCACAGAGCAATAAAATTACTTGGAGGAGCATAAATTTTAGATTATGAAAAACAAAATTTGAGATAACCCCTCAGAAAGAAACACATGGAGCATTAGCACTAACCCAGTAACCCCTAGCATGCAATTAAGTATTGGAGTTAGCAATCCAAATATTTGTGTTTGGTTCAAATGAGGGGAGGGGGAGGGATTTTAATGAAGGGGAGGGGAGGGGATGTCTTTCTTGTTTGGTTCACAAGGGGAGGGAAGGGAAAATAAAACTTATTTACTTTAACACCCTTATACTTTTATAAGGTCCAACTTTACTAATATGAATTGAGGGATATTTAAATAATTTTGATTTGTTTATTTTAAACACTCTCCTCTCCTCTCAAATCCCCCATTTTTGAAAGGGAGGTAAAATGCTATCAAGAGGAATTTTAGCCCTCTCCCCTCCCATTCCCTTCTAAAAGATTGAACCTAACATCACAACCTCTTAAGATCCCTCAGCTCCCTTTCAAATCCCTCTAACCAAACACTATGTTAGAACCTGTTTATTTTACAATTGACTCTTTTCCAAATGTATCTTCAGGCAAAAGTAACAACTAACTTAACTTCAGTTAGTGAAACGTACGTTTGTAACTCTTCAATTGTAAAACAAAAGGGCTCTTAAATGAGTAGGAGGATGAATGTTATTTTCACACACTTACCATCTCCCCGGTTGTTGGTTCGAGCAAGCTTGAAGAGATGGTAGCCAGCATCCCCAAGTCTCTCCTCATACATGTGAACAAGTTCTTCATTTCCAACCCAAAATTCCTACACGTGAAATAAACATCATAATATGGAATGAGTTATGGGAAAACAGTGATCCATGTATTGTAGACTGAACCATCAGCACCAAAGACAATACCCTCTCTCTCTCTCTCTCCACCACCAAAGAGAAAAGAGAGAAATTGCTACCTGGAGGCACATAATGGAAGATGATTTAGCAAGCAAGCAATCTAGAATTTTTTCATTCCTGGGAAACCAGAATGATCTGAAGCCACTTTCTCGGAGGCCCTGGTTCTATTCAAAACAAAACACACAAAATTCAGAATGAAGAAGCTCATTTGAGACATGATTCTCCACCTAACAAGCATTGCAGGAACGCAATAAAACTAAGAGAAAAGAGCACCCGTGGATCAAGCCGTTTGTAAATTGGAGCCAGGATGTTGAAAGTGGTGAATGAAACGCACGAAGGGTCTCTATCCACCTCTGCCATTGATGAAAAATATCCACTTTTATTGATTCTGGAAAGTCCTCTATCATTGTTATAATCATTGATAACACTATGAGAAGAACCGTTTCCTCTTCTTAAATTGAACTTGGAACCTGCAGGTACCACCTGAATTCGCCTCATACAACATCTCTAATCAGTAATCCGGATCAAAATTCCCCCTTAATTTTCAAATCAACACCCCACCCCACAAATCAGAGAAAAATTGAAAAAATGAAAGACCCCAAACAGCAAAAACAGAACTTTTTTTTAGAATCACTCACCATTCTCAAGATCCTCGCCACAGTAAAAAAGGGTAAGAATCTGAAACGGGTAACGTATTTTAGCAGCGTTAATTGGGTGAATTGAATAAAATGTGGGTTCTTTTTGCCACCGCTCTTTTCTCCCTCAGTCATTGTTGTTGTGGTGAGTAGGAGTATGATACTGATACATATACATAATGAGAGAGGGGATGGGGGTTTCAGCTGGGTTTGCTTTGGATTGGATCGATTTTGAAGAAAAAAGTATTTGATAATTGCGATTTTATTATTTTATCATCCGATCTATTTTGATATTTGTCTCAAATCCGATCCAATCTCGTTCAATTTAAATTGGATTTGCTTGGATTGATTTTTAATTTTTTAAAGAGACAATAAATATTAAATAAACGTGATAAAATTATAAAATAATAATAAATATTTTTTTATTGAAACTTACATTTATTAAAATAAATATAAAATTATATGAAAAAAGGACATGAGACATGAAAACTAATTTAAAAATAGTTTTAAATTGATATATTTATAAAAATATTAACATGATATTAGATAATAAAATCATAAAATATATATTTGTATAAATATTTTTATAAATATATACGTATACAAGTATAAATATATGATTATTTTATAAGTAATAATATATGTATATATAAGTTCGGTTTGGATTGGATTGGATTGGTTTTCAACATAAAATCTAAAGACCAGTCAAATCCAATAAAAAAATTGGTTTTTCCGGTTTTCGATTTTTTGGATTTCGGTTTGATTCAATTTTTTATTTTTTCAGTTTAGTTGGTTTACATTGAATTAGATTGGATGTGAACACCCTAGGTTTCAATTTGGTACAAACTTGGGTTTCAGAGTTATAAAGTATGTACCCACAATTGTTAGTTATTTGGTTTGGATGGATTTTAAAATCATACAATTCATTGTGATTTTATAATTTATCTCGGATTGATATTGATTTTGAATTTGAATTTTTAAATTAGATTCAATTTAAATTGATTTGACTTAATTTATTTTTTATTCTTTTATTTTAGTTTATTTGTGATTTTAGTTTCCCTAAATTTATTGAGGTTTTCTATCTCTTTGTAAGCATTGCGTTTTGCTCACGGTATGACTTGCTTACAAAGAGATTGAATACCTCAAGGCAAATCGCGAAAAAAAAATTATGGGGACCAAAATCATGAAAAAAAATTTAGGAGGACCAAAATCGCAAATATGCTATATTTAGTGTAATAGATAAGAAATTTCAGTTTTGAATATACATGTGTATATTTCATTCTATATACCAATGCCAAAACTCTAATCAAACATATACTTATTATATGTGTTTTTGGTGATGAGAAGTGACCAAACTCAAATTTGGACCTCTCAACACGGTTGTTGCCTATTTGTAACCTTGCAAATGTGGGTTCATTACGTTCTAACATTAAATCAAACATACATTTACAGTGTGTTTGGTTTAAAGTTTGCAACAACTCAAACAGAGAAATATCACATCCCAATGCACATTTTTACAAAGCAACTATCTCTTCCGTTTAGAAAACATACGTTTGCATGGTTACAAAGCAAACATGCACTTGATCGTGAGTTTGTTGGGATAAAGCTCACAACACACAGTATAGGGAAAAATACATAAAGTAATTCATTCAAAACTTCTTAAATGATTACATTGTATTGTCCTTTATATAGTCTACACACATGTCTATTCTTAACAACTACTAACTGATATTAACAACTTTCCATCAACTAACTTCTAACTAACTAACTTCTCAATTTGAATTATCACACAACACTCCCCCTTAATTCAATTTCTTCAAGGAGATAACACCTATCAACTTTCTTAGTTCTTCAAACCGATCATTCTTCAGTGGCTTAGTTAAAGAATCAGCTATTTGACTTGATCATTTGTACTACAGTAAACCATCTCAAGTTTCCCTTTGTTGACTTGATCTCTGAGAAAGTGAAATCATGTTTCTATGTGTTTACTTCTGTCATGAGATACAAGATTTTTGGCTAAATCAATGGCAGATCTATTATCCACTAGCAGCTTCATAGGATTATACACTTGAATCATCAGATCTTTTAAAACAGATTCAAGCCAAATAGCCAGACAAGCAGCATAGGAACTAGCTATATATTCAGCCTCACATGATGACAATGCAACCACTGGTTGTTTCTTAGAGCACCAAGATATTGGTGCTCGCACAAACTTGAACAAGTACCTTGTTGTGCTCTTCCTTTCATCTTCATCTCAGCTCTAATCTGAGTCAGAAAATCCCAGCAACTCATTCAACTTCCGATCACATTCAAAGGGAAACATAACACCATAGTCTAATGTTTCTTTTAGATACCTTAGTATCCTCTTGGCTGCTAGTAAGTGTGACTTTCTAGGATCATTCATGAATCGACTAATTAGCCCAATAGAATAGCATAGATCGGGCCTACTGTGACAAAGATACCTCAAGCTTCCAACAGTTTGCTTGAATAAGGTGCCATCAACACTCTCTTCTTCACCACCTCTCTTGAGCTTAACATTCACTTCAGCAAGAGTTGTAGCAGCATTACAATCTTCCTTTTCAAATCTCTAAGTACCTCAGTACCATACTTCTTCTGGTGCAGCAGTAATCCTTTGGTAGTGTTAACAAATTCCAGACCAAGGAAGTATGACAGTCTACCAAGATCTGTAATTTCAAATTCTGACATCAATATTAATTTGACCTCCTCAATTTCTCTCAAATTGTTACTAGTGTTCAGCAAATCATCAACATAGAGACATATCAAAAACATTCTTCCATTCTCTAAAAATTTAACATAGATACCATGCTCCACAGTACACTTGACAAATCTGTTGTCAAGTATAAATGAGTCAATTCCTCTATTCCAAGCTCGAGGGGCTTGCTTCAATCCATATAAGGCCTTCTTCAATCTATAAACCTTCTCCTTACTTCCAGCTTGAATTTCAAAACAGGTGGTTGTGTCACATACACTTCTTCCTAAAGGGGCCCATTCAAGAAAGTTGATTTCACATCTAACTGTATCAATGGCCAACCCTTTTCCACTTGCTAAGGCAACCACAAGTCTAATAGTCTCAATTCTTGCCACTTGTGCAAACACTTATGTGTAATCCAACCCTTGTCTTTGCAGAAAACCTTTCACTACCAATCTTGCCTTATACTTAGCTATGGAGCCATCTGGATTCAATTTCAATTTATACACCCATTTAACCCCTATTGGCTATTTATTATGAGGCAAATCAGCTAGTTCCCAAGTATTATTTTTCTTAATTGACTTTAGCTCATCTATCATTGTTGCTTTCCATTCTTGTGAGGCAATTGCTTCTTCAAAGTTAATCGGTTCAACATCTGCTAGTAGTGCAAACTGCACCAAATCTCCCTCTGCAGTAACTGGATGATCAAGATACATTTCAAAACCAGCAAATCTGGATGGAAGATTTCTTTGTCTCTGTGGTCTATGAACTTGTTGTAGATTATCATCTACTGTTTGCCCTTCCTTTCCATTGTTCAAATCAACATGTATCAGTGTAGAACTCACATACTTGTGACCACTTGTCCAGACCCATGGTTCATCTTCAAACACTACCACATCCCTATTGATACATATTTTCTGTTTGATTGGATCATAAAGCTTATAGGCACTTGTGGGATGATATCCCACTAAAATCATTGCTTCACTTTTGTCCTGAAGCTTTTTTCTTCTTTCATCACATATGTGTGCATAACACAAGGATCCAAATATCCTAAAATGACTTACAGTAGGCTCCCTTCCATTCCATAATGTTTCAGGTTCTTCATTCTTTAATCTTTTGGTTGGATACCTATTAAGAATGTAAGTAGCACTTGTAACTGCCTCTCCCCAAAATGAATGTGGCACCATTTTATGTTCCAACATACTCCTGGCCATGTCAAGAACAATTTTATTCCTCTTCTCTACTAAACCATTATGTTATGGAGTGTAGGGGGCTGTTACTTCATGTTGTATTCCATGTTGTACACAAAACCTTTCAAAATCTTTGGAAGTGAACTCTCCACCACCATCAGTTCTTAGCACTTTGATGGCTTTGCCACTTTGTTTTTCAGTCATGGCTTTAAATTTCTCAAAAATTTGAAGTGCTTCTCTTTTGGTCTTAATGAGATATAACCACATCATTCTGCTATATTCATCAACAAGTGAAATAAAGTACGTGTTTCCTCCCAATGATGGCACTTCAAAGGGTCCACACACATCTGGATGGACAATGTGTAACAGTTTGGTGGCTTTCATTGGAAGATGAAACTTGAATGGTTTCCTTGGCTGTTTTCCAATCATCCAGGCTTCGCACACCTTATCTGGTGTGGAAATGTGTGTTAATCCTCCAACCAGCTTCTTAGAAGCCAAATGCTTCAAGCTCTTGAAATTTAAGTGCTCAAACCTCCAATGCCACAACCAAATTTCATCAACATTAGTTGCTGCTCCCAAACACAATGTCTCAAAAGTCTGAAGGTTGGCTTGGAATGTCCTATTCTTTGAAATAGGAGTCTTCAAAATCAATCTTTGGTTTGGATCATACAACTCAAGACACTCATGATGCATGATTACTGAAAATATTTTCTCAACTAGCTGCACTCAATATTGTTCTTCCATCTTTGCTCTTAATCAAAACATTGCCAACACCTTCTGATGCCACCGTCTTGTTATCTGCATATCTAACTTTGCTCCTTTTGCTCAGATCTAGCTCAGTCAACCATTCCAAATAAAACTCCACAAATTCATGGTCGCTGAATTAGAAGTTGAAAGAAAATTTTACTAAAAAATCGTCAATGAAATTAAACATACATAAAATGAAATCACACACAAGTTTAGAAATTAAAAATACTATAAATAAATATTCCTTATTATAAAGCCATGATAATAATAATAAACGAAAATTTTCTAAATATATTTATAGACATTACTAACATTTCATGTTAGAAATAGACAATTTTCATATAAATAATAAATCCACACATGATTATAGTATATTTGAAAAGCTTATTTTTTTTCTTAATATCTTTTGATTATTATTAGTATTGTTGTTATTATAATTATAATTATTTTTAAAAACTTATTTTTTTTGTTAATATTATGTTTTATAATCCATGATGCTAACCTAGTTACTATTGTGGGAGAGGGATGTGCCATGATTAAAAGGCATTTAAAGCATCCCCAAGCTCTTACACAACTTGAAATTTAAGTGCCCAAACCTCGAATGCCACAACCAACTTCATCAACATCAGTTGTTGCTCCTAAACACAGTATCTCAGTAGTCTGAAGGTTGGCTTGGAATGTCCTATTCTCTGAAATAGAAGTCTTCAAAATCAATCTTTGGTTTGGATCATATAACTCAAGGCACTCATGATGCATGATTACTGAAAATCCTTTCTCAACTAGTTGTCCCATACTCATCAGATCACACTTCATACTTGGTACAAATAGAACATTCTCAACCATTGTTGTTCTTCCATCTTTGCTCTTAATCAAAACATTGCCAACACCTTCTGATGCCACTGTCCTGTTATCTGTAAATCTAACTTTGCTCCTTTTGCTCAGATTTAGCTCAGTCAACCATTCCTTGTGACTCGTCATGTGGTTTGAGCATCCAGTATCAATATACCAATTCTCATTCTTTACAACATCATCACTTGTGGTCACCATCAAAATAACTTGGTCTGAATCAGAATCATCTTGAGCTAAGCATGCTTCATCATCATTTTCCTTTTTGTTATTTCCTTTCCCGAGCCAACAATCAACATCAAAATGACCCCACTTTTGGCAATTAAAACATTGTATTTTTCTTTTATCAACCAATTTCTTTTCATTCTTTCCTGATGTGAATCCAACCGGGTAAAATTAAAAAAAAATGGTGACATGGTTTTAATTAAATCCCAGTTATTTTAATTCCAAAAGTTGGGCGGCCAAGGGGAGGTGTGGCTGATTGGATTTCTTTATTTTATTATTTTCAATAAACATTGTAGCTTTTACAAATGTATCATCAAGTGGCTGGTTGGTTACAAAAGAGAATTGAAAGAATTGAAGCAGAAACGGTTACAAGGAGACAAGGAATTAATGACATGGGGTTACAAATTGAAGCACTTGTTGGGAGTTACCTTGGGCTCTCATTTTGCGGCCAACATGTGATGAACTTGGCTGATTTCTCAACCTAATTGTGGGCTGCCAACATGTGCATAAAAATGCTAATTCATGATCATTAAAAAGGTGGCCAACACGTGATAAATTGGGAGGATGAAGACCATTTATGGGAGCGGCCAACACATGGTTATTGTTGGTTATTTTCATTCACTTTGTAACATTTTTGGCTGAGTTAAATGGGGTTAATATGGGAGGCCAATGAAGGTTTCATTTGGCTGAATTATGTTAACTAATTAAGAGATTTGATGACTAACCACAAGGGTGTAATAGTGGGGCGGCTACATAGGAGTTTTAGGCATAGTTTAATTATTTTATTAAGCATTTTATTTCTTTTTATTGTAATTGGCTGAATACCAAGAGTCATGCATGGTGTGTGTGAGGCTATTTAAGGAGCATGCAAGCCATGCAAGAAATTCAGATGTTTTATGCAAAAGTTTATCAAACAAGAGAGTGTTTCTCTAAAATTTCTTGCCTAGTCAAGAGTTGAGGTTTATCAAAGGTTCTTCACCTTTGTGTGTGTGATCTCACGGACTTATCTTTCATCCTTGAAAGTGTGACGTCTATCAAATTCCATTCCATCTTCTTACCTATTTCCCATTTTTTTCGTTTAAAACCATTTCCCAAATTTCTTAGTTATGAGCATTCCAACCTAGATAGATCCGCAAAACAAATCCACCCCCTCAGATTCACGTCATTTCCACTACCAAGATTGTTACCCCTTTTACTACCTGAACTTTCGGGCTCATCTGTCTCAACTTGCCGATTTTCATTAGGGAAGCCACCCATTCTCCTAAATCTGTCTTTGCCTTTCCCTTTCTTATGTTTCTTGTAATCATAATTACCTTTCTTGACAACTTGAGCCTGCAGTGCTTGATCAGCAGGTTTTTCAACACTCTTCTCATCCAATCTTAGCTCATGAGCCTCCAAATAGCCTTGCAGTTCTTCAATTTTCATTTTCTCAACATTTCTTGACTCCTCAATGGCAACTATTATGTAGTCAAATCTTGGAGTAAGAGTGCGCAAAATTTTTTCAATGATGAGCTGATCAGAAAGTTTCTCCCCATAACTTTTCATTTGGTTGATGAGGCTCAATATCCGCGTGAAATAGCTTGCCACTTTCTCTTGATTATCCATCTGAAGTAGTTCATACTGCCTTCTCAAAGATTGGAGCCAGACTTTCTTGATTTTCTCACCACCAGTATAACATTTCTCCAAAGTATTCCATGCCTCCTTGGTTGTGGTTGCTGCAACAATCTTCTCAAAGTTGCCAACATCCACTCATTGGTGAATTAGAAACAAAGCATACAATCCTTCATCTTTGCTTCCTTTAAAGCTACTTTCTGAACATCAGTTGGGTTATTACCCAATTCTTGGTACCCATTCAACACAATCTCTAAAACGTCTTGAAATCCAAACAAGACTTTCACTTATATGTACAATCTATCCCAGTTCTTGTTATCAAGAACTGGCAGATTAGAAGGGAAACTACCTCTCGTGCCTGCTATAATTGCTCAGCTAAAAACACCACACACAACCTCACCAAGGTCCCTAATCATAGAAGCTCTCGATACCACTAGATTGGGATAAAGCTCACAACACACAGTATAAGAAAAAAATACATAAAGTAATTCATTCAAAACTTCTTAAATGATTACACTGTATTATCCTTTATATAGTCTACACATATGTCTATTCTTAACAATGACTAACTGATATTAACAACTTTTCATTAACTAACTTCTAGCTAGCTAACTTCTCAATTTGAATTATCACACAACAGGGTTAAGTGTCTTCACATATAACACTAACATTGTCCACTTTTAGAGAGCTTGGAAAAGGTTTAATTTAGAGATCAAGAGAAAGATTTCAACCCATGGATACTCTTGAAAACAATGATGGAGAACAAGTGGGTTGGACCAGTTATGCTTTATTGATGGTTACTAACTCATTTATTAGCTTTTTAAATCCATTGGATCTATATGTTTGGAAATCCATTCATTGTTTTTTTGTCACCCACTTCATTAATGAGCATGTAGATTAATTAAAAAATGCCTCTACTTCACCCTTCATGGTTATCTTTACGGTTGATGCAACCTTGGTTGATTCTCTTGGTTAGTGAGAACTAAAGATGAGGGGGTCAATATTATATTTTTTTTTAAACAATTAGTTCATCCCAAATATAATTTTATTATTATGTATAAATTAAATATAAAATAGAGAATTAAGATAAACACTCATAATTCATGTATATATGTGTGTGTAATGTAAGTAATTTAAATTTTTTAAGAATTATTTTAATTAGACTTAATTGTAATTTTGGTCTCTCTACTATAGCCTATCTGCGATTTTGGTCCCCCTAATTTTTTTCACAATTTTGAACCCCTGAAATTTGTTGTACTTTTCTGTATTCGAAGCCAATTGAGCCTTGAGGTCTTTAAACTCCATGGAAAGTTCTTGAGCTCGAGTAGCACCCTTGGTTAGAGATTCAGTAGAGGCTTGGAGTTGGGTATTCGAGTCCAAAAGCTTTACTTTTAGTGCCTCATGAGACCACTCAAAAGGCTCATGAGGCGCTAGAAGTAAACCTTTTGGATTTGAATACCAAATTCCAAGCCTCTACTGAATCTCTAACCAACGGGTGTCACTCGAGCTCAAGAACTTGCCAAAGAGATTGAAGATCTCAACGCTTAATTGACTTCAAAGACAAAAGAATGCAACAAACTTCACACTTACTTGACTTCAAAGAAAGAAGAATGCAACAAACTTCAAGGGATCAAAATCGAGGTAAAAAAGTTTAGACGGACCAAAATCGCAGATAGACTATAGTAGGGAACCGAAAGTGCAATTAAGCCTTTTAATTATTATTCTCTTTTTATTATTTATTTTATATTATTTAATTTATTATTCAACTATTTTTAAATAAAATATTTTATCACTAAAAAATTAATAAGAATTTAAAATTTAAAAATTATAAAAATATAAACTTATAATTACCTAGAATTATATCTTTTTCTTAAAAACAAAAAAAAAAATTATATGATATAACTTATATAAATATGTCTTTTACTATACAAATATATATCTCCTTCTATTTGGACTTCTACTATATAAATTTACCAAGTACAACCTCAATTCATATTTATCTGTTCCATTACATGAAAATGCACATATTAATAAATGCAATAAGTGTATTGATTTACATTAAATTTATAATGTTTTTTTCTTAATGTATCATTTTTTCTCTCCATTTTAATCATTGGCTAAAAGTGAAATAAAGATAATTAATTACTCTCTTGAATTTTTAAATAGAACAAATAAATAAAAACAAATAAATTCTTCCAATGAGACATATAAATATAAATAAAAATAGTAATATATATATATATATATACACATATATAGTCAGGATCCGTTGACACCAGATGTCAAACTTTAAGAGTTACACCTCTTAATAACTCTCTGTAAAATGTGAATTTGACCAATCCAACCGTTGAATCACATTATATTACCTTCATGATCATGTATATCAAATTTCAGATAATTTGAACATTCATAAGTATGTTATCTAATAGTGGACTTTTACTTATATTTTAAAAACATATTATACGTTAAAATAAATTAGTTTGATGAAGGATCAATTAGTTTTCGATTTTTATGAAATTTTATAAGCTTGATCAACTTTATAAGAACTTTCATTTCAACGGTTGGATTGGTCAAATTCACATTTTACAGAAAATTATTAAGAGGTGTAACTCTTAAAGTTTGACACCTGGTGTCAACGGATCCTGACTCACACACACATATATATTATAAAAATTAAAAAATAAATAAATTAAAGGGGCCATGGGCCCTCTGTCCCAACCATGCCTCGCCCCTTACTCTCCTAGGATGTTGTGGATTAATATGTTGGCTGGCTAAACAGTAAGCTTGATTCACGACAAAAAAAAAAACAATAAGGTTGATGGATTGTATACACTAACTTTGTCTATTGGCACATTAGTTAACGAGGTTGGTAGTTGTATGGTGCTTATTGGAGTTGTTAAAGAAATGATACTTCTATTGTAGCTTTTCTATTTTTTGGTTGAGACTTCACAAGATAAAAAGAAAGGAAGGAGCAGAATAAAACTTATTAATAATGTATGTGCACGTGTATGATATTAGTCCAATTGCATTATTTTGTTGTCAAGTTATGCTAGTACATATGAATATTGATTGCTACGTATTGTAGTTTATATATAAAATTAAAATGAATTGGTTTCACTTTCAATTATCGATAATAGTTAGAAAAGTCAAATTGATAATAATGATTTCACTTTCAGATGTTTAATGTTTATAGTGATGCAAAAGCAAAATTGATACAAATCTGATGTATATCCTTTTATGATAATTTTGTTGAAAGGACCCTTTCCTTATCCTCTTTTGAGAAACAAAGATCTATACAAGAGATATTTTGTGGAAAGCACATTCCTTTCTGATTTCATTATCTTCCATCTATACAATAGATATTTGACAAACACTGATAGTGTATTATTTTTTAAAACAAATTGATTGAGGTGTAGGATAATTATATGTATTCCCTTTATGATGATTATAGTTAACAAATAGCATTTTTTATATTTATACTTATTTTTTCCTAAATAAAAAGAGGAGGGATCAAATTACACCAATGTAAGTTACACCAAGTCTTACACTGCCAAATAACTTTTTAACAGATGATCGTATTAAGTAATCTACCGTTGAATTGAAAGTTACTATCATATAGATCATACATATAAAATTTTACATTAATCTGAAATTATTTGATATGTCATCGATATGTCTCAAAATTAACATTATATATACATTTGAAATTTATGAAAAAAAGGACCATTTGATTATTGGTTTATTAGTGTTCAAATTTTATGAAATTTTACACAGATGATCAAGATGATGAATAAACATAATACAAGGGTTGGATTAATAAAAATCACATTCGATCTAGAGTTATTAGCGGTGTAAGACTTGGTGTAACTTACACCATTGTAAGTTGAATCCTCCTCAAATAAAAATTATAGAGTTTTTTTCAAAATTATTTTTTAATAAAAATATAAATGTACTTTTGTTTTTCAAATTTTATTTTTAAACTGTGTAAAAAATTATTTCATTAAATTTTTATTGAAAATGATCAAACTAAACACATTTCTAATATTTTCACTTTTTGAAAGAAGAAAACAACACATCAAAATTACATGTTTTCTATATCTTCAAATTTTATAAATAAAATTATTTTTAGAAACAAAAACAAAATAATTTTGAAACCAAATAAACACTAACTTTTTTTCGTGTCAAAATTTTCATATTAAGTTTTATTCTAAACTTATTTTTAAAATAAAAATTTTCAAGTATAGATCACTTTATTTCAAGTTCACTTATATCTAAAATCAATTGTTCAAAATTAAGCTTATTCTCACTCAAACAAAAAATCCTGGATGCCCACATCATAATCTCTTTTACAAGAGCCTGGATTTTGATAAGTGACTCATGGATTTAAGTTAAAGATAACACCAACGTTATAAAATTCCAACTAAATTGAGCGTGCATCAAAATTGAAAGAAAACCGTGTGACTCTATTTTAGTATTTTCATTTCACTCTTCATTCATCTAGATCACCCGATACCACCCATCCACTGAGGTGAGGAGCACCCTCCTTTATAGTCCACAATTTTACAGGCTCAGTTGCACTTAACTCTCCACGCCCTTTTAAGTTTGAAGCTTGAGGGATAAAAGAAAAGAGAAAAATCTGAGAGGCAGACAAAGCCAATGAAGGAAATCATAAAGAGAAAATGTGGTGTTGGTTTAGAGTAATGAAATGTAGGTACCGGGAACGGGCCCTTAGAAAAAGAGGATACAATGTCTGTTGGAATGTTGGAATGAGTGATTGCAATCTTGAATTTAAACAAATTTGATCTTGTAATTTTACTTCAAAGTAAGTTTTAAAGTAATGTTATTTATATATATTTAACCCTAAGGGTTGGTTGAGTGGAGCAAGACAGGGTCTCATATCTGACAGGTCGCAGGTTTGAACCCCCACTCATCCCTTTGGGGTGAGGTAAAATGTAAGTACCTCTGTAAGTGCTCAAAGAGCCCGAAGGTTTCCTTGCCTTGGACTAGGACACCATCCCCTCACCCTAAATTTTATGTAACAAAAAAAAATGTTATTTATATTTGAAAACTTCTCTTAAAATAATTTTATAGTAAAATTTAGTATAAATATTTTAACTCAATACAAAAGTGATAATTTATCAGATGAACTTAAACGTAAGTTTAAAAATAAAATCAATCTTTATTCAAAACACCTAAACATGTTGACATGAATTTTAAATCACATTTATACCTTCAAAATGTGATTAAGTACTTATAATATTCCTTCAATTCAAACATGTTAAGTATTAAAAGAGAGAAAAGAATGATCAAATTAACTACCACTGAGTATAGTTTTACAAAATTCTTAAGTTCCACCTTCATAAAATATATAATACATAATATATAATATTATTATCAAATGTACGTGAAAGCCAATCAACAATTTATAAACACAACTGTAGTGATGCTGTAGTGATGGTTTTTTTTTTTTTTACTCTAAACTATATTTCCTATTGAGAAGTGATATTTATACGTGTTTATATATGCTGTACAACAAGATAAAAAATAAAGAAAAAAAAGTGTATTGTGTGAATTGTTATATAAATTGATTGTTTCTATTTCCTATTTATAAATTATCAGAGATTAATATTTTAAATTGTTTATAGTTTAGACTGAGTTTTCATGTTTATACTATTATTACCTAATATTTTAATATGTCTACTTACTATTATTTGTGCTCTTTATTTTTTCACTATTTAATACTGAAGTTATATATTTTAATATATACCAATTCAATCATACTCTGATTTGTTTCTTTATGGTCGAAGATGGACATTTCATTAAGTCTCAAGGGCAACAAATAAATCTTATAATGCACAATATTACAGTACAGTGCTAAACAAATGAACACAACGATATTACAGTGCTAAACAAATAAATTTTACAATGCACAATACAATCACTTTGCAAACAAGTTCAACCAAATCACCAAAACAACTAAAAAAAGAAAACCTCCTAGATCAGTCATCCATGTAGTAGTTTGCCGAGAATTTTCTCCGCTTCTTTTTAGGTTTTTTCCCCTGGTCAACTCACTCTGCCATAAATACTAGAGAAATCATTTTATGTCATAAATGCAAACCAAGGCTCCAAAAATGGTTGATCACCTCTTGGAGAACAAGAGAAACAGGGGCAAAATGTGAAAAGAACAAGGAGGGAAGAGGGAAGGTAGAAGTAGAGACGAAAATGACGAGGGAGGAAAGATGGGAAAGGGTAAAACTTTGAGGTAAAAGATGGGGAAGCATAAAACTTTGAGGTGATAAGAGGAGGTTCTGGTAGAGAGATGAAAGGTAAAGATGGTGACAAGAAGCCACGAAATGGCAATGAAAGAAGTGTGTGAGGTGGAGGAAATAGGAGAAAAAAACACTCACATAGGAGAGAGGACAACCAACTAAAGTGGGTGAAAAAACCCCCACACATAGGGGAGGGAGGCCCCCAAGGGGGGAGATCACTGCCGCTGCTGCTCAAGAACTAAAACCTCAACACATCAACTAGTCACAAATGAACAATAACATCAGTGCTCAAGAACTAAAACCATAAACATGGAGAGCTGATATGATAGGACGCATACGATCAAGTTAACAAATTATATTGCTTATAAGAAATATGAAAATTTGTTCTCTCTTTCCCCATCCACCAATGGATTCGAGGTCAAGATTGATTGCTGGTATACAAAGATGATAAGACTTCAGCCTCAGAATAAAGAGAAGGAAAGAAAAATAAACCCAGCACTGTATAAAAACAAGTTGAAAGATTGCAACTTCAAGATAAAAGCACCCTTCACTGGATAGAACCTATTCCAGCATAAATGACGTCCAAAATGCAACGTTCCAGAACAAGGTCATAGGAAAAACCTCCTTCGGCTTGTGTCCATTTCCGGCTAAAAGAGAAAAGCACAGGATAAAATAGAATGACAGGCAGTGAGTTAGTAATAAAGGAGAACTGCTTCACAATGTTAGCCCAGAATTGAAACGGCAATATATAGTTTGGTTAACAAGTAAATTACCTTGTGAACCCACTCATATTCCCCACCCTGAGTGTCAAATGTTCCATGCTGCAGACTAATCAATTTCAATGTAAAACGAGGACCACATTCCTGTATTTTCAAAGGGAAGTTGTTGTAGAGGCAAGTTTGGAAACGGTAATAAATAAATATAAAAGTGAATAAATACAACTAACGCAAAACTTGACTGAATCAGGAAGAAGAATATTTAAATCCTTGACAGCATTAGAAGCAGTGGATCATAGTGGAAATAAAAGTAAAACAAATGCAAATTGATACTAGATCCTTCTTTGATGAAAGCATCCATATTTCCTCATGTATATAACTCTTAGTCTGTCATGTTCACAGTTGGAGTCAACTTTCTCTAAATGTGAATACATATAAAATAACAAACAACTCATGTAAAAAACTATTGAAGTAAACTATCTGAACCATCAGGTCTATTATCGAATACTAAGTACGAGAGATAACTTCACGTACCAACCATACCACTAATATAAATTGTGTTTAGGCACACAAGAAAAGCAATGAGAAGCAGTGGGAAGCATAAAAAACAACTAAAATATGATGCAAGAATTAACATTCAGTAGTCAATAGCCAATGAGTTTTGAAAGGGTGGTAAACAAAAAGAAAATAAACATGCTGACACCAACCTGAAGTCGAGCAATTATTTTCTGTTCAGGAACTTTCTCACTCTCGCTCTCGCCATCTTTGTCCTTTTTACCTTTAGACTCAGTCTTCTTAATTTCTTTGGTTTCAAAAATGTACCTAAAGTATATGATTGAACATGACAAAATATCAGGAAAATGAAAATAACTAATATTTTGAAACAAATGACAATACAGTAGCTTGTAAGACAAAGGTGATGTACCGATGATGCCGAAAGAATATGAAGTCTCTCTGGTTGTGGAAGGTGACAACTCGCCGGCCTTTAAATTCGGGATCTTGCGGGAAAAGTGACTGTATCAATCTATTATAAAAGAAATCAACCAATAAGGAGAGTTAAATGAGAGGTTGAAGCTTATACCAACCCATCATTACATAGAAACATGGGGAAATAAAAGAGATATTTGTTAATGAAAATTTTATTTACAAAGTAGGAAAGGTAGCCTTAGATTCATTTTCGCCTCTTTAAATAATAATTTTTATAAAATAACTGACAGGCAGTACAAAACTATTTCAATCAGACTTACCATCTACATATAATGAGATGTTTGAAAAAAAGCCTTACAAGTAACATATAAATGTTTAACAACAAATGATGAGACAAAGAATAAGAGAAAGGGCTTACCTTCCAATTCGATGCCCTAGACGTGTTGTGAAGTTATTCAACACAAGCTCAGGCTTGTGACTGGTTGGAGTTCCATGATTCTGAAGGGGAAACAAAATACATGCAACAATTTTTTTTTCATTAACATAATCTCAAAACAAATAAATATATCTACCAATCTTTCCTGATAACAAGGTCCAATCACAAAGTGGAATTCATCTAATACAGGTAACACAAATTGCAGGACTTATAAAAACTAATTTCTTATGGTGAACAGTAAGTAAAAAGAAAGGAACAAAAAATGAGTTCCAACAGTGTACATCACTTGCCTCAATATTTTCTTTCTCACTTTCGAAGAATTTAAGTGAAAATTTATTGTTCATTTATTGCAAATTACACAGCTTATCATATACCAGCATCAATCACATGACTGGATACAGTGAAGAAGGTTGATGCACAGAGAAAGTGAAAAAATAAGAAAATGGAAGAAAATGTGAGAGAGAAATTCAGAGAGTTTAGAGAATTTCTGATATTGTTTCTGAATGAATTACAAAAGGTTATTACAGTGTATAGGCTTCAGTATTTTTAGTGCTAGCTTCAGCACTGTAACTGTATATCTATTAGGAGTAACAGATTATTCCACTATAACAGAATTTGCAGTTACACTAAGTCACTAACTAACCCTATTACTAACTAATACAAACAGTAAGTGTTAAACAATAGCAAAAAGCAACCAGTCAACCAGTATACACTAACACTTCTCTATTATTATGATTATCATCATCATCATCATAAACAGCAAAAATCAAACATCAAACCTTAATATCCTTGCGTAAAACAAGTTTTGAGAGTTTGAAACGAGCAGTAGGTCCATTGGGTAAGCCAATGATTAAGAGAGCATCTGCAATTCATAGGAGCAAAGAGTTAAAAAATAAATACTAGTAAGGACAAAGGACAATACACATGAAATCTAAAGGCAAAGGCATAAAAGCATCTTTAAAAAATCTTTCAATAATATTAGATTTGTATAGGACCTTTAGTGGAAAGCACCACGAACCTGGTTCCCTGCGATTGGTGTGAACAACTACAACAGAAGTGAAGTCCTTATTCTTTGCATATTCTACAATCTGCAATCCAAAATGAAATTAGAAGGAAAAGTTCAAACAAATTAAGCCGCATGTTTTTCACTCACATAGGGAAGAGACAACCATCACCTCTTTTAAATCATAGGTTCCTCTCTTGAAGTAATGTGCATTTGGTATAATTGAAAGCAATTCTGATATAAAAGCAGGTCCCCTCTGCAGATCAAGTCATATTTCAATTGAAAGGTGGAAACATGTTATAGTACAATAAAGGAGACATGATTTCCTCTGATTGTGTTCTACTCCTAAAAGTTCGGGTGAAAAGAAGACAAGGACAGGTTAAGGAGGAAAAGGTCCATGCTTTAAACGTGCTTAAGACAAACTTGAGTACAAACAATGGCATGTAGGAAACAGAACATACAGTAGAATTGAAGCGGCAAGTGGTGATCAATATCTTGGGAGTTTGTTGCTGATTTAAAACTGAACTGAATTCATCAGCATCATTTCCAGCAAATAACTGCAGACATAAATAATTCATTAGTCAAATAAGTAATTAAAAAATAAATGTTCTACCAGCTACAACACTGCATTTGAATTCAAGGTAATAAAGAGTAGTTCCTCATCAAAAGCTAGTTATCCACCCAAGAACTACTTTTATTTCATTTGTAACCTTGTCTAGTTCCCACTTTTCTCTTTACCCACATAAATCTCCACTCCCACTCCCACCATTAGATTATTACCAAAAACAGATTGATCTTCTTCAGGTTAGATTGGTGGAATTAGCACAATCTGTTACACTAAACCAACAATATTAATATTATAACAGTAGTAACCAACTAACACAAATTCTGCAATCACAACGTTGAAATCTAATCTTAACTGGAGTCCATGCATCGAAAACCTAGTCTTCAACACAATTAAGCGCATAACCTAAGTTAAAAAAAAATTAAAACCTCTTCGTCGTCGGGCTTGCAAATAGTCTCGTCGAATTCCCTAGTGTTTTCAATGGTACGAGGGACCTTCTTCTCCGGAGGCTGCAGCAACTCAGAAAATAAGCATCAAATCAAATAAAACAACAAGAGCGATTCAATTTGTTCAGAGAGTGGTGAGAGGGAGAATTGAAGGACCTCCTCACCGAGCTCGAGAGCCCTCTTGACAGCAGCATCGCGAGCCTTGGCCTTGGCGCGCTTCTCGAGCTTCTTCTGGTGCTTGAGCTTAGCGTGCACCTCTGATCTCTTGTCTTTGTTCTTGATCATCGAAGGAAGTAACTCTTCCTTCTTCTTCTTCGTTTTCTTCTTCAAATTTTCTTCTTCCGCTTCATCGCAAATTGAACCCTCGATCTTCTTCCTCTTTCCCCCCATTGTAGCAACCACTAGAGTATTAGGGTTTTCGAAACAGAGGATACAAAGAGAAGAAAGGTGACGGATTAGGGGTTTTGTTTTTAAATTTTGGTCGGTAAGATCACAGTTATGGGACTATTTTTTTTTTTACTTTTTAATTAATTCATATAATGTAACTATATATAAAATAAATTATATACTTAAAATAATATATCCTATATGAGAAAATATTTGTTTTAATTTTTTTAAAAAAAATATGGATTAGTTATATAGTGAATAAAAAAAGTCAAACATCTCTTAAAATGTAATTTTACAAATATCAAATCATATTACAAAATAATTATATTTAAATAACAAATATATAACAAAAATACATATTAAAAAAACTAAAATATTTTCATATTAGGGTATTAAATATCATGAATTAAGATCTTCATCACAATACTTTAAACATACAACTACAACATTTATTACCAAACATTAAAAAAATAAATAATTAAAAATAATTATATAAGACAAAGTTAGTAACAAATAATGATAAACGATGAAGATCTATATTATTATATACCCCTTTTGGTTTCCACATTTCACAAAATGATTGTTTACCGTCTTGATTTTTTTTATCAAACATATACTTTCATGTTGATTTTTTTTTAAGAATATACTATGAACCTATTTGTTTACCGTTTTAAAAATAGAAAACTAAAAAACCTTTGTTAGACAATTTTTAAAAGTGTAATTATTTTTTAGTTTTTTAAAAATTAAAATTCTGATACTACTTTTAAGTATTTTGGGGAAAACATTTTTGTAGTCTTTTTTATTTTTGTATTGTAAATTCTGTAAATAAATCACTTTATTTATAAAAAACTGTTTTTAAAAACGGTATTTTAAACAATTTTCAAAAACTAAAAAACAAACAGAATAAAACAAACTCTAGATTCCTCTCTCCCTCTCAACCAATTTTTTTTTTTTATTTCTTTATCTTCTTCTAAACAAATTAAGTTCAATCTCATCTTATCTTTATCTTCCCAATATCTCTATCTTCTTCTTCAAACAAACCTTATTTAACTTATAGCAAACCTTATCCTATTTTACATATATTATTATAAAATTGGGTCGCATTTTGGTACCCTCTAGCAAAAGAGAGTTTTGATACTTTTTTATTGAAGGGAGGCATAAAGGTCAGAGCTGCATATAGAAACAAGTCTAGGGAGCGTACTCCCCGCAAAATAATTTCAAAGACATAGTGTGGATTTTGAATAAGACACACGTGTATTACAAATGAGAATGTGAAAAATGAAGGAACACAATTAAAAATGTAAAAGAATAGTTATAGAGGGTTAGAAAGTTTTTACCAAAAAAAATACAAATTCTAATAGTCAAAACATTGTCCTGCAATCCTAAAAATATTAGGACCGTTTAAGGGGAAAAAAAGAGATAAGTGTGTTTATTAGTTGGTCAAAGAAGATACGAAAACTCTCTCTCACTGAAGGGTACAGTAGATTTTCTCTATAAAATTTTAATATTAATGGTTGGAAAAATAATTAATGAGTTTGTTGAAGGTTATCTCTCCAAGATCGCTCCTGCATTTTCAAGATTCACTCTGTTAGGTTCTCGCTCATGGAGAATGCAATCTCCCAAGATAAATCAAGTCAGGAAATGGATCTTGTGCAACGCAACACTAAAAAGGTTAAAATTGATGAGGAAGCAGTGAAGAGTCCCTCCATGTTCGGGGCTGGAAAAACGTCCTATAAGGACTCCGTTTTGCAGCAAACTGGATTTGGGTTCCAACCTTTGTTTGATGTGGATGACCTCGTTGTGCCTGCGGAAGAATCAAGTGATGAAGAAAAATGTTATAATGAAGATATTTCAGTTGCAGGTTCTCAAAGAAATCCCTTGAGGCCTAAAGTCTTTATTTCAGAAGAGGAATTCCACAGCTGCTACGTACCTTGAAAACAAGCCTTAGTTGTTAAGGTTCTTGGTAAAAGAGTCTCTATGCAATTCCTGGAAACCAGGTTGCGTCGTCACTGGGCCTGCAAAAGTAATATTCTGTTTATAGATATGCCTGACGATTATTTCCTTGTTTATTTCACTGATAAAGAAGACTATGTTCATGTGTTGTTTAATGGTCCATGGATGATTCTTGACCATTACCTTATAGTTCAACGTTGGAGACCACTTTTTCTTGAAGAAGCAAAGAAAATTCAAAAGGTTGATGTCTAGATCAGAATTCCTAGATTACCTATTGAGCTGTATAATACTAACATTCTGACCAGGATTGGTAATACCTTAGGAACTATGTTAAAGATTGATAGACAGACTTCTCTTCATTCAAGGGGTAAGTTTGCTAGAATTTGCATTGAAGTTGATCTATCTAAACCTCTTATACCTGAAATAGAGATGCTGGGTATTGTTTTGCGCGTGGAATATGAAGGGTTGCATCTAATATGCTTTAGGTGCGGAAAATATGGCCATAAATTGGAATCTTGTCCTGAACCTTATGTTGAGTCTGGGCAAGATGGTTCTGTTCCAATGGAAGAATTTTCTAGCCCAGCTCAGCAAAATGATTCGGTCCAGCTAACTGATTCATAAGGGTTAAAATCTACATCTATGGAGGTGGTTAATTTAGGAAAGGAGCCTGACTCTGATTTCCAGCCCAGTCCCTATGGTCCTTGGATGCTTGTTAAGAGGAATCCAAGAAAGACAAATTAAAGAAAAGATGAAACTAGACAAGGTAACTTGACAGGGTCAAGGTTTTCTATTTTAACTAGTGAAGATCAGATAGAAGATCATATTCAGCAAGATTCTAATGAATCGGGTCCTACTGAGAACATAGCGAAGCAAATTGTGACAAAGGTTAGGGACCCACGTCCTGGGAAAAATTCCCAATCCAACAAATCTGGTCAAGGCAAAAAACCTACCAATCCTGTTAAGACGCCTAAACAGGTGGGGAAACAGAATCAATCTGTTATTCTTGGAGGCAATCCCAAAGGTAAGGAAGGTCAGAATTTAAATTCTAAGAGAGCTCCCATGTTGGGGGCAGAAAAAACAAATATGTACCCTGCAGCTAACCTTCCTGAGAAGAAAGCCATTACAGCTCCTGCTAATGGTCTAAAAAAGAAAGAAGAGGATCATGCTTATGCCATGCAGCTGATCAAAAGATGGGGCTCAGAAGAGGAGCTGAAAAGATATGAGCAAGCTTGGATAGAAAATAATACAATAAACCACAACAATTCTAAGTTGCAAGAAGCAGCTCAAATTGAAGAAACTGCAATGGACATAGAAAAGGAGCCAATTCCCCCTGACTTAAAGAATTCAAGCATGTCAGTGCCTTCGGACACTCCAGGTTTGTCTAAGGCAATTTTGTTGGCCAACAGTGATATGCAAGGGGCCCAAGTAATTTCTAAATCTCCAAATATTAATCCATGAATTGTTTATCTTGGAATTGTAGGGGGATTTTTTCTAAAGGTTTTGCTAGTCTTGTTAAAGACCTTCGTAATATGTATCAAGCTAATTTGATGTTTCTTCTTGAAATCCATGCTAGTAGCGAAAGGGCGTTAAAACGGGTTAAAATTTTGGGTTTTGATTCTTACTATATGGACTCTAATGGCCAGGCTGGGGCATTTTGATTCTCTGGGATAGTAATCTTTGGTCTGTTGATATAATTAAACTTACATCTCAAATGATTCACATGAAAGTTAATTATTGCAAGACTGTTTATTGGTTTATTACTTCTGTCTATGCCGGTCCTCATCATATCAATAGAAATCTTCTTTGGGATGATATTAGGAGTATTGCTTTGAATTCAATTGAACCATGGGTTGTTTTGGGTGATTTTAACTCTATTTGTAATCTCTCAGAGAAGAAGGGGGCAACTCTAATACAAATTTGAAACCTATGCATTGTTTTAATGATATGATTTCAGATTGTAACCTTATGGATGGGGGCTTTATTGGGTTCCCTTTCACTTGGAAAAGGGGTTCCCTTTTTTAGCGTCTTGATAGGGCGCTTCTCAATATGGATTTTAGAATTGCCTTTCCGGAAACCTCAGTTGTGCACCTCCCTTTCCTTAAATCGGATCATTGTCCTTCATTGTTAAAATTTAATTCTGATCCTCTCCCTAATAGACATAGAAGGCCTTTCAGATTTCTAGCTTCATGGCAAACTCACCCTTCTTTTAAGAATTTTGTCAAAAATAATTGGGAAGGTGGTTTAAACTGGGTTTCTAATATCTCTCAATTCAAAGATAAAATTAAGATCTGGAATAGAGATGTCTATGGTAATATTTTCAATAAAAAACGTAGACTAATTAGGAGGCTGGAGGGCATCTCTAAAATATCAAATTAAAATATCAAATTATCATCAGGTTCCTTCCCTTGCTAATCTCTATTCTAAGCTTTGGAGGGATTATGAAGACATAGCTTATCAAGAAGAAATCTTATGGTTTCAGAAATCTAGGTGTAAGTGGATTCAATCTGGTGATAGGAATACAAAGTATTTCCATGGTTCCACTCTTGCTCGAAGGAAGAGAAATAAGATTGAGAGTCTTATAAATGATGAGGGAACCCAAATTTCTGATCCTCAATTACTTGAACATCTTTGTAATTCTTTCTATGCTAAGTTGTTTAAGGATGATGGTTGTTATTCTCAGTTTCCCTTGAAAAACTATTTTCCTGAGCTTTCAACTGATCAATTTGAAATTCTAAATAAACCTATTACTGATGAGGAGATTAAAAACACTGTTTTGTGACACCCTTCTACCCCAAACTCTTATACGTTTAATAAATTGAAGCGTAGAAAAGGTAACGTCCCACAACGGGTAAAAAGGTTCACATAACTCTTCATTAAAAAAACCTCATTGTCTAAAAAATAACTCAATTAAAATAAAAATAGAACTCCAATGTATTTAAATACTCAAGCAGCGGAATCTTCAAAGAAATAAAATAACTAAACATCCTACTTGTCGTGCAAGACATCCAAAACAGTTTACAAAATAAAAACTTCCTAACTAGAAACATAAAGAAAGGACCCCAAAATTATGTCCTGATGTCACATATACCAGAGCACACTCCCTTTACTCAAAAATCGGCACCAGTTGTGTCATCATCATCACCTGTAAAAATATCCACAGTATAACGGTGAGGAAAAGAATACTACTGATACATACACATAGGAGGCTACCCTATCCTCACCCACATATAAACAACATCATCATTCATCACACCACATACCCAAACATCAATAATTCATCAGATAATAATCATCTATAAATCAACATATAACTATTCACCTATATCATCATATAAATCTCATACCATCATTCACCAAAGGAATCACATACTCTATTTTCACACATAATACTCATTCATCATTGATACTCATAACATCATTATTTATCTCAGTTTCATCATCAAATATATCTCATATATACATCCATCATGTATGCACCCAAAACTCATCATCATTATTATATAACTCAATTTCATCATCAAGTATAACTCATCATCACATGCACCAAAACTCATCACATCACCTACCCAAAGATCATGACTTGGAACTCCGCACAATGGGTGCACCTCGTCAATCACTCTAGTTAGTACCAAGATAGTCTACCGGTGTCACCACACACAATCCGATAGGTTGTACCCCCTCTATGGGCCCGCACAACGACATTCGACCCTAGGTTGCACCCCATCTATGGGCCCGCACAACTCAGTTCACCTCCCGAATTGTACCCCCTCTATGGGCCCGCACAATCCAGGTCTCATCACATATGCTCAAGGCATCTCTCCTAAGTTGTACCCCCTCTATGGGCCCGCACAACTTAGGTAACACCATCATCATAAGGTGATATACACCATCATCATTATCATCATCATCATGCATTATCATGCTCATCATTAAACACTATCATCATAAAGTGATATACACTATCATCATTAACACCATCATCATAAATCACATTGTATATTATGCACACCAAAACATTATTAATATCATCATATTATTCCATATCATCACCAATCACATTGCATATTCACCCATCATTATGCACACCAAATCATCATCAACATCATTAATCATCAACACCATAATCATTGTAAAGCATTATCAAACAACATCAATCATCATCAAGCACTTAGGATCTCAAAATCCACTCTGGTAATCGATTATCAACCTCTAGTAATCGATTACCTGCAAACAAGGTCTCTGGTAATCGATTACAACCACCTTGTAATCGATTACCTGTAACCAAACACACTGGTAATCGATTACAGCATCCCTGTAATCGATTACCTGCAAGCAATCTCTCTGGTAATCGATTACCACCATCCTGTAATCGATTACCAGCGAACAAACAACACTTCTGGGCTATCCAGAACACCCTGGTAATCGATTACCACACCTGGTAATCGATTACCATCACAATTCTCACGATTTTTATCATCTCTAAACCTCTCTTTTCAATCCCTAATCAATCATCTTTGTTAAATAATCATTCTTATGCGTTTATATCATCAAAACTCAGTAAAACAATCTTTTCACAGATTATACAACCAATCCATCAAAACCCCAAATCCTCAAATCCCTAATTTCCCCCTTTTCATTATTCTTAATATCATCTTTAATTTCACCCAATAAATCATCAAGATTCATCCAATCAATCATAAATAAACAGTTTATATCATTCATTCTCAGTTATAACATATATCAATACGAATTCATACCCTTAGATTACTACCCAAGCACCCCTACATGCATATACAAGCAGCACCCTTTCCCCCACCGTACCTTAAGCGAAGATCGATTAACAGCAAGGAAGTCCCTTTCTTGGTTCTTGATGCTCACTCTGCAGCAATCCCCTCTTGAGACTCGGTTTCTCCCCTCCTTAGCGTTTCGCTCTCTGATGATTATACGAATAAGGATTAGGGTGAACTGATAACCCCTCCTTACTAGAATGCCTAATTGGGCTTGGGCCCACTCTCAACCCCCTTATCTTCTTTTAAAATTTAAACTAGCTTTATGGATAAAACTAATAATAATATTAATCCTATTATTTATTCATCTATTTAATTAATTATTTCCTCTACTCATTTATTTAATTTAATTAATATTTTACTTAATAAAATTTAGGATGTTACAGTTTTCTCTATGGGGGGCTTAAAGCTCCTGGTATGGATGGGTTTCAGCCTTTTTTTATCAGCAGAATTGGGATCTAATTGGTAATTATGTTTGTGTTTATTAAAAATACTTAGTATAATCCTTGTAGAATTGCTGATATAAATGAGACTCTTATATCTTTAATTCCCAAGACAGATTCAGCCTCTAGTTTAAAACAGTATAGACCTATTAGTCTCTGTAATGTTTCTTACAAGATTATTACTAAGACAATTTCTCTCAGGCTTAAACAGTTTATAAATGATATTATTGGCTCAAACCAGTGTAGTTTTATTCCTAAAAGGCAGAGTAGGGATAATATCATCATAACTCAAGAAATTATAAATTCCATGCAGAGAAAGAGAGGTAAAAAAGGCTGAATGGCTATTAAAATTGATCTGGAAAAAGCATATGACAGATTGAACTGGAATTTTGTTAAAGATACTCTTATAGACATTGGTTTCCCTGATCACATTGTTTCTATTATTTGGTTTTGTATTTCTACTCCCCAGATGAGGGTTCTTTTTAATGGGGAAGCCTTAGATCCTTTCTCTCCATCTAGAGGAATTAGGCAGGGGGACCCTATCTCCCCCTATATTTTTGTTCTATGTGTTGAGAGATTGTTTCACTTAATAAATCTTGTTGTTGATAACAAATTCTGGAATCCTTTTAAGGTAGGAAGAAGTGGCCCTAGGATCTCTCATCTTGCTTTTGCTAATGACATTATCCTTTTCAGTGAAGCCTCTATGAACCAGGCTGAGATTATTAACACTGTTTTGGAGCTGTTTTGTAATAGTTCTGGTCAAAAGGTGAGTAAATATAAAACTAGGATATTTTTCTCTCCTAATGTTGGATTACAAGTTAAGGAGGAAATCTCTACCTATTTGGGGTTCCAAAGAACTAATGATCTTGGTAAGTATTTAGGGGTTCAAATTCATCATCATAGAATCAATAGAACCTCTTTTAGAAATATTGTTCACAGAACTAAACATAAATTATCTATGTGGAAATCTAAGGTTCTCTCTTTTGCAGGGAGACTCACTTTATCTAAGTCTGTTCTCTCAGCCCTCCCTTCTTACTTAATTCAATCTTCTTATCTACCTAACTCTATTTGTGAAGATCTTGACAAAAGTTGCAGGAATTTCTTATGGGGAGATTCTGAAGATAAAAGAAAAATTCATCTTGTGAATTGGGAGAGAGTGTGCAGCCCCAAGCTTATGGATGGATTGGGTCTCAGAAACTAAGGATGTTAACAATGCCTACATGATGAAGATTTGCTGGGAAATCATTAATAATCCAAATGAGCTGTGGGTTCAAGTGCTCCGTGGTAAATATGGTTGTGGTAATGAGATTATGCCTAACATTAAAAGAAGAACGGGAGATTCAAATTTATGGAGGGGTGTTTGTGCTAATTGGGAGCCTTTTATTTCTAATTGCATTTGGAAAATTCAGAATGGGGAGTCCATTAAATTTTGGAATGACATTTGGGTTCCTGGGTTACAACCCCTGATTAACTATGCCACAACAAATATTATTCAAAATGAAGCTATGCTGCCTATTACTCAGTTTATCAATATAGATGGTTTTTGGGATTTACCTCTTCTCTAGAGCCTTCTTCCTGAAGAGGTGTGCAAGGAAATCAGTAAGGTGTCCCCTCCCACTTTTGGCTCTGAGCCTTATGTTATTGCTTGGCAACACTCAGTGGATGGTATCTTCTCTTTGCAATCTGGTTATGATGTGATTTCGGGCTCTTCTTCTCAGCATAGAAACCCTCTTTTTAATAAAATATGGAGATGGCAAGGTCCTGAAAGGATTAAGCTTTTGATCTGGAAGCTTGCTTCATATGCTCTCCTGACAAATGTTCAGAGAGTTAGAAGAAATTTAACAACAAGTGATAAATGTAGTCTCTGTGGTCTACAACCAGAAACTTTATTACATCTTTTCAGAGATTGTGAAGAAATTAAAGCTTTTTGGGAAGAAGTTCTTACTAACCAGAGGAGGGCTTCTTTCTTTAATAGCCAAAATCTCCATCGGTGGCTCTTGGACAATCTCAAGCAGAACCCTATATCTGAAAGAGGTTCTCCCAATCACTCCCTTATTTTTGGAATTGGCCTTGACACAATCTGGAATCACAGAAACAGAGTTATTTTTAATGGAACTAGGGTTTCATCACATAACCTCAGCAAAAGTGTTTTTTTCTCAAGCAAGCCAAATTTGAGAAGCAAACAATGCCATAATCACTCAGGGAGATGTTAAGAGAAGAGTTACTTACCTCCTTCGATGGAATCCCCCTCCCTAGCAATGGGTGAAGTTCAACTGTAACGGTGCTGCTTCGTGGATGATGAATCGGGCTGGTTGCGGTGGTGCGGCGCGAGATGAGAGAGGGGTGTGTGTGGTTGGTTTCTGCAAATTTCTGGGTTAGGCCTCGGTGATTGAAACAGAGCTTCATTGTATCCTCATTGTCGTGGATCTTGCGAAGAAGAAGGGGATCAAAAAGTTGATTGTCGAATCTGATTCCAAGCTAGCGATCTCCTTTCTTCAAAATGGGATTTCGATTACCCATTCTCTGAGTGGTATTATCTCTCAGATCAAAAGCTTCAATGGATTTTTTGATCAGCTTATCTGGGCTCACACTCTCAGAGAGGGGAATTATCTGGCGGTTTGCTTTGCGAAGGCTAGCCTCAATGGTGATGGCTCCCTTAGGGTTTTTGATAGCCTTCCTAGTTTTGCTTCCATTGCTTCTCTGTATGACCTCTCGGGCAATGTCTATGAGAGGATAGATTAGGCTGTGTGCTTTTTGTTTTTTCCTTTCTTGTCCCTGGGTTTTTGGTCTTTTGACCTCCCAATTCATAAAAAAAAAATTAATATTAATTTTATTTTAAGCGAGATGTTACAAAAGGATGTTCTATTTTTTCTAAGTCAAATAAAACTAGTGATGATATTCTAAATAGATAATATTTCCTTATTTAACCTTTTCTGTATTATCTCTAGTCGTGACAATTATTGTTATAAGTTCTCATATGGTTACATATATGCAAACATAGACAAAGAAAATGAAAAAGAACAAGATCTAAAACTACTTAACCCATTTCAAACTTGGGCAACTAGGAGAGTAGATATCACCTAACCAAGGTGGCAACTGGCAAGGCCTAAATTATCAACTCCAAAGTCCAAATCAACTCACTATAAGTCATTACCCACATGGTTGGTCATGAACATGACCCAACTTTCATAAACATGTTACAAATCCTAAAATAATACACAATTATATCTAAAACTTATATTTATGTGCCAAAACACAATTTAAAAGTCATCAGTTTCATCCCCTGTATCACTATGAAGAGTGTAGAACTTGTTTCCCTTGGAATAAATCACAAATGGTATGTTCTTCAATATGTCATAGCCTTTCTCCTTCGTTGTGTTCATAGGCATTTCATAGAACCGAAGATGTTGGAGAGCTTGTAGATTCTGGATATCATGAGGAACCTCCTCCATTTGAGGGCATGGCCCAATTGTCAGCTTTTCAAGAAGAGGCAGTGCTCCTCTATCTATTTTTAAGGTCTTCAAGGCTTTCATCTTTTCTAGTCGTAACTCCTTCAACTTTTTGAACCAACCCTTTCCTATATACAACTCAACACCTTCAAATGCATTATAAAGCTCAAGCTCCAACAGCTCTGGCAAGTCTTTAAGAAATGGCAATGGATCTTCCATTAGTCCTGACCAATTCAAGAATAGCCTCACCAAAACATGGAGTTTTGGAATCCAGAGTGGCACAGTTTCTATACGCCCATGTAAGTAAAGGCGGTGTAGATGGAGATGAGGAGGATTTACCAATGAATGCAGGTCAAGAATTTCATGCTCCTCTGCTGATGCAATGCTTAAAGACTGAAGATGCACCATGCCCTCTATTGCATTGCATAATAGTTTTCCATTATGTCTTCTTAGTTTGACAATGCCAAGTCTCCTCAATTGCTTCAAATTTTTCACTTCCTTGATTAGGCTATCTCCATTACTCATATCAACTCTTGATAGCTTCTGCATGGCCTTTAAACGCCCAATCCCTTCCTTTACCATCACTCCTTGCAAAGATGCTGAGCTGAATTCAATTTCCACATTGATAGAATATGCCAGAAGATGGCGAAGCTTAGTGAGCTTGTTAATCTCACTAGGTAACTCTTGCACTTGAGTGTATTTTATATCTAGAGTCTCTAGGTTCTGAAGCTTGCCAATGAACTTTGGAAGGGTCTTAATTTTGGTGTTCTTTAAGTTCAAGTACTTGAGATGCAACAAGTATCCAACTGCATCAGGAAGATGATCAAGAGGGGAATCTTCAAAATCCAATCCTACCAAGAGCTTGAAGCTGGAGAAGAACGATTTCAATAGAGGCTTTGGCATATCATCAAAGTTAAAAGCAAAACAAAACCTCACTCGACCATGATCTGCAACAATAACTCTTTCAAGAGCAGCATCTTCCTTGTTAGGTTGCAATTGGATTGACAAGCGTCTAGTTGTTGCATTGAAGTTAAAGTTTTCATTTTTTATCACTTGACAAAAGTCCACCTCTGAACACTTTCCTTTAATAAAGTCATGTAACAGATCATGCACCCTGCAACTTTTTGGCATGCCATTAAGAGACTCTGTAGACACTGTAACCAAACTTCTTTGAATCAATTCATCAAGGTACTCCTCTGCAACTTCCTCAGGGGTACGATTTTCATTCTCTTTCACATTCACCAATCCCTCTGCTATCCATAGACGAATAAGTCTAGCACAACTGATGGAGTAGTCATCAGGGAAAAGGCCAAAGTATAAGAGACATGGCTTGAGGTGGGAAGGAAGATCATGGTAACTTTCTGATAAAACTTGGTTGAAGCTTTTAAGATGAGGGTCACTTGCTAGTCTTGAGCCAAGACTATCATGAACCTTTTGCCATTCAGAAATGTTGTTGTTTTTTGTGGAGAGGAGGCTGGCAATGGCCACAATTGCTAGTGGAACTCCATCACACTTCTTCACAATGTCTTCTGACAATTTCATTAGCTCTTTGGGACACCCTTGTGGCTGAAACTGAAATGCCTTGAGATGGAATAGTTCCATGGCATCACTTGAACGCAAACGTTGCAACTCATGGATATGAACATGTGCATAACTCTTGCAAAATTGAGCAACACCTTTGTGTCTTGTTGTGATGAGTATTCTGCTTCCTTTGTTATTTTCTGGTAATGCAAATTCCACACGTCCCCAGAAGTCTTCTTCCCAAACATCGTCAAACACAATCATATAGCTCCTTTCTTGCAAATACTCTCTCACTTTTCTTATCATAGTGTCCTTGTTCATTTTCTCAATTAACATGGCCTTAGAGTCATCGTCGTCATCTTCCCGATCATAAAAGCTTTGCAACATCAACTTGAATATTTTCTTCTCCTTAAATGTGCTAGATACAGGGACCCAAGCAGCACAATCGAACCTTTTTTCTTTCTGCTTCTCGTATAGTTTCCTCGTAATTGTTGTTTTACCTTCATAGACATGTTCAGGAAACAAATTAGGTTTACAATTATTTATATTAAAGAGGCTAAAAATATCATCTATAATTATGATATATGCAATAAAATATAAAATATCCTTCATTAATATTTGACATTATGTAATTTTTTCCATTGAGATTCATATATATGCGTTCTTAATTATTTGCACAAACTACTGAACAAATTTAAAAATAACTATAATGAATAATACTATACTTGTATAAACTTACACACCATTACACTCCTTCCATATTACTCCCTCCCTTATTATAATTGTTTCACACAATTTAAGAAAAGTTGATTAATGTATTAGTTTTTTTAAAAAAAATTATAACATTTTAAATATATCCATATTTAAAAGTTATTATATTTTAGATACATTAATTGTCACATGGTACTCTAAAAGTTACTTTCTAACGGTGTAGTTGAGCATGTGAGAAAAAATTCATTAATTATTCACACTCATCAATATATGGGGAATTAAAAAGAGTTGAATATTAATGAAGGACAAAAATGAAAAAATAATTAATTTATCTAAAAATCTGCAAAGGATCTTATACTATGGGATAATCAATTCTTCTAGACTTGGTCTTATAAATAGGAACATAGGAAATATTATGCAACATATTAATTATATATCTTGGATATCACCCGGGTCTTCATACTTAGTGGTGGAATTACTTGTATGTCGCCACCCTATATATATATATGGAGCATATCTTGTAGGAATGCTATTCTTATATGAGAATGAGAACAAATATTCTCAACCATTAGATTAGAATTAAAGGATGAGATTAAAACATCACATTAACCCACTGATAAATGTCACGTGCCTTCTTTCGCGTTTTAGATTCTTTACCGGCGGACTTGTACAGGGGAAGGACATTCTCTAGAATAGAATTGGGATTTTCGGGTTGAAAGAAAGTGAGCGGATTTCAGGTGATCAGATGGAAAGAAAGTGAGATGGTTTCAGTTTCTTTTCGGATTTCTCTCTTTTAGAATCCGAATTTTGTGACTGGAAACATGAATTTTGCACTGTAGCATTATTGAGCACCGTGTTATATGTATGGCGATCAGAAAGTTGCTTAGCCGATTGGGCAATGAGCCTTGCAATCGAAATAGAATTTTCAAATTTTCTTTATCTAATTAGAACCTTAGGATAAGGAAAAGATAAATAAATTTGTCATGGTTCGTCAAATGCCTGGGGTCACTTGTAAGGGGTGTTCGTCCCAAATAGAAGAAAAGTGAGTGGTGGTGCGGCGTGAACATACGATAGCACGGTTTGATTTGGAAGGAAGTCAAATTTGTTTAATTGAGAGGAGATTAGATCACATGAATTTTTTAAAATTAATTTTAATCTCGGCCTTTAATTCTAATCTGATGGTTGAGAATATTTGTTCTCATTCTCATATAAGAATAACATTCCTACAAGATATGCCCCTCTATATATATATATATAAAGTCCTCCTTATGTTCTATATATATTTTTTCAATTAACCTCTTAAAAAACTTGTATTTTGCCTTTAATTTCCAGATAAAAAATTATGATTTTCACCTTTGGAAGGCCTACACTCCTACTTTATCTTTTCTAACTATATTATTTGTGTGAGAAATAATCTCTAATGCAAAATCGACCTCTTATTAAAAATAAAACAACTATGACAAACCACATAGCTAGACAGAGAGAAAAAGGACTATATATATATATAAACATTTTGGTAGTTTATAGTAAAAGTTTCCACTTTAGAATTTGTGTTGAAACATAATGTCAAAACTTTTATACTTATCCTACCTCATAGCCTTTTTAATATGTAAACCGCCCTCCCCAAAACAAGTGTGGATCCTCTTCAATACCGGAATTTTTCAGGTAAGAGAGATAGACTGATATAGATATGTGGATTCCACATGCAATTGGAGAGAGCTTGGACCCCTAAAACACACACAAGATATTAATTGACACTTACGTTATTTAATAACTTTTTTAAATGTAAAAGAAATCAATCCAACTATTGAGATAATGTGATGTCATAATATATCAATTTATAATTTAGACATTCAGATATTATCACCTAATTAATAATAGAAATATTACTAATATTTTAAGTAATATATGCCTTACAATAAAAGTATTACCTAATAAAGTATGAATTAATTTTTAAATGATTTATTTGATCTAGTACATAAAAAAATTTATTGAAACGGTTAGATTAATTAATTTTATTCTTTTAAAAAAAATTGCATTAAATAGTTAAGATATTAAAATTTGACTATAAATTAAATATTCTACAATGGAACATGGTGTTATTTGTGAAAAATTACTCATGGAAATTGTGTAGCTGATAAAATTTGCAGGTAATTTTATAGATAACACATGATTGACCATTTTCACCACAAAGCCTTAATATAGTGTTAATTAATCCTATTCTCCCTATATGCACACTCACATAAAAAAGACAAAAATCCATTTCCACGAGAGGTAAGTATTGGCATGCTTTTTATTACTAACATAATTTAAAAACTAATACATTCTTCATCAACACCATTTTATTTTAAAGTATAATATATTAATTATTTAAAATATAAGTAGATATATATATGACATACTTATACATATTTACATAATCAAATTTAATATATCATAATTAAAATAATTGCTTCAATAGTTGATTTAATTCTAAATTTTACCTAAACTTATGAAGAGTAAATTAATTAGATCATAAGTGGCCATGTTGAAATTTTATTAGGAGGAGCCCGTAATTAAAGTTTTTATGAGAGAGTGATGTGTAATTTTATGGGATAAGTGCTAGAGTTACAATTTTGTTTAAAATGTTTAACAACTAATAATTATTTTAAAATTAAAATGAGCAGAGAAGAATATATTAATTACCGAGTCCTCCTGTGCCAACGACGGCGATGATGGTGCGTCTAGAATCTTCCTCCACGAGCAAGCTTTTGAGTTTCCTTTTTGAATCGTTGATTCCCACAAGCTTAGCATCATGAAGGAACAGTGCAGCCCTTCGAAGGTCATGCCCTGACACCGTAGTAAAAGTCTTTGCAGCACTGCTTGACTCCGCAATTGGATTGAACCCCAAAACGTCTTTCCGTTTATCAAGTGTGGCTATCACTGTGTTGATATCACGAATCTCTGCGGTTATCACACGTCGCGGCTCTATGCTTCTCAACAACCGCGCTATCTTCTCTACCACACCAATTATTCCACGCTTTTGCCTCCGCTCCGCAACTTGGAGCAGGTATTCATCGATCACATCTTCAATTCGATGCGCTACTTCCCTCACTTGCTTCACCCACTCTTTCACCACATCACTCCTTTCTTCTCTGTCTGCTTTCACATCTGCATCCCTCAGGTATGCTCGTATCAGGCCTAATTGATCTTTGATGTCCACCACTTGATTGTGCACCTCTTTCAGCACTGTCATTTCATACCTCAGCAATGGAATCAACTTGCCTATCACTAGGTTCACTGCAATTTCAGCCATGTTTAATTAGTGAGACAAAAAAACAGAGCAAGTGTATAGATTGTAGAAAGAAAAAGAATTGATATTTGTTCTGATGGCTTGTGTTAATTCGCCTAGCATTATGGGGAACATATATATAAGCAATAAGAAGCATCTAATCATGTAGTTAGTGCCAGCACGCACATATTCTTTCCTTATCTAGCACTGGGGAGAGCATCTTATACCAGAACAAAAGAATAAATTAAAAAAAAAAAAACGAAAAGAGACTTGGTAGCATGCATATATTGGTGTGAATAAGGGATTTAGTTAAAGGATTCAAAACCAAATTAACGACATATTGTGGCATATAACCCCGGATAATGGGTATAATTATATATTTTGTTTTTAAAAAAAGTATATATTCTTATAAGGTTAATTTGCAGTGCAACCACTAATTTTAATTAGTTCTGATATGTATGTCTCTGGGAAAACATAAATATAGGATGGGATACAGCTATAAACAAATCCACTGTAAGGTTATTCTTATTGATCTTTAACTTTCTGTTATCTTCCAAAAGCAGTGTTCTCATGCCTGGTGCTATGTCTTCTTTAATTTAATCAGTTCTAGTGTTCATACTCCCTTATTAATTTGACACGATAGCATTAAATTTTTCACGGTGAATATATTCTTTTATTTGGATTAGTGACCAATTAATATATATATATATATAGTAAAAAAAAGTGAACAATTTAAAGAAAATAGAAGTTTGATTTGAATGGTAAATCAATCCACTGTTTGAAATGTAAAAAGATACGAAATAATTTGATTTTTTTTAAAAAAAACCATTAATTAATTTCAATCTATTGTTACATATTAAATTGCATATATAATTGTTACCAAAAGAAAAAAAATATTAAATTACGTATACTATCTTGAGAGTTTCTCTTTAGTACATCACTAGTAGAGTACCCGTGGATTCGTACGAGTGACGTTAATTTGCGGGTGATGTTCATTTTTATATATATTACTATATTTTTATAATAAAATTAACTTATGATATAATCATATAAATCAATTAGTAAAATGTGAAGAACTAGTGTGGTGAGCACGAGCCTTTTTGAAGGTATGATCTACATGTGATGTTGGTGGGTACAATTGTAGGTCCCCATATGATATGAAAGTAAATCCTTTAAGGTCCTGGTTGTGACGAATAGAGTTGACGGTAAATTCTATTGGTACATTTAGAAAAGTTACATTCTTGCATTTAGAATACACTATGCAGTTACAAATAGGTAGGTCGTTCAATCCTCAGGTTAAGTAGGATGGATTGTTCCAAAATAAGTATTCCCCCGCTGTGAGTTTGGTAGTTGGAGACGACTTCCCTGGAAAACAAACGGATCTTATTATTCAAGAAATCATTCACTTAGACTCTCAAGAGATAACTATTGTGTAAATATATATTTTACTAAAAAAGTTAATATTGAAATGCAAATTTGTTTACTGCTCCACTAAAATAAAGGTGAAGAATGGCAGGGAGCTTATATCAAAACATAGAAGAAAGATCAATCAGATTCAAGACCTTCCCCTAATAATTACATAAATATTTAGCCAATGAAAAATTAAATACATTAAAAAAAATCATATAGATTATGCTAGATGATAAAAACAAAATATAAGACGATTTCCAAAACCAAAAGCCTAGAGATTTGTTTCAGCCATATTGTTCATAAGGGAAGAAAGAAAGAAAAAGGTTGACTTGGTTAGGTTAGATGATACACATATAGATTATAAAAAGAAGAATAAAGTATAACATAATTCAGTCATTGTTGAATGTTGATGCTATTAGGCTTAGAATCCTATCATAATCCGTATTTAGATTAGAATAAATACCACTTAATATCCTGATAAAAAAGTTTAAATCATTTTGAAACTGACAATCTAAAATGACTTAAGGCTATAACACATCAAGAAGTCAAAAATTAAAATAGAAAAGAGAAAATTGAAGTTTAACAACTAACAACAAAAAAACAATAATAAAAGGTTGCTCATATGGCTGTCACTCCAAATTTAACTCGTGGTATCATGGCCTGCAATAAGAAAAGTTGCTACATTGTCCTTCAATTGTTTATGAGTTAGCTTATTTTCATCATCTTCTCCACCAACTCCTTTGTTGTATGTTTCATAATTAGTGAATCTAAGAAATCTTGTTGAAAGTATTACCCATTTTTTAGCCCATCCATGGAAGAAGTATTTAGCCTTTTGTGGGCTTCTCCAGTGGTTTGCAGCAAGCTGGTAAGACATATAACTTGTTGGCCAATATGTTGCTTCATTCATAGTCACACACAGAGGGAACCTCCCAAGACAAATCTTTTGAAAACCTTTCCATATCTATAGGGAAAATAAAAAAGATCAGATAAAAGAAAATCTTTGGAATTATAGCACTGGGCATATAATTAATTATAAAAAGTTGTAAATTTTGATGACACATTAAAAATCATAAATAAAGGCTATCACTCAAATTTACTAACGTCAATAGAAAAACTCATTTGCAAATGCAAGGAATGTTTTGTATTTTTAAAAACAAAAACAAAAACACAAGGAATACTTAAAAGTGGGGTTCATTTACATCAATCCAAGGAATACTTAAATATATAGCTAATGAAAGAATATGGATATAGCTGATCATAATTTCTCCTATTCTATCTTCATTCTGGGCCAATATATAGTGGTTTCATGTTAAAAAGAAAAATCCAGCTTTGTCAAATAAAGGCAAAGGAAAAACATAACATATATAATCTCACTGTCTATCTATAATAAAGCTTTAAATCATACTGATTATGGGAGAGATTCACCTATCTTCCTTATCTTATTTCATATAAATTTCACTTGTTATCCTATCATTTTCAACCCAAACATGTAAGAAGTGGCTTTTTTAGAAGACAACCAAAAAAGGCAAAAAGAAAGGGTGAACTAAAGGCATGCATAGAAATATGAGCTCTAATTTGATCCATTGTTTCTTTCAAAATTTCAAATTTAAAATCTATCAGCAACCATACTCAAACCATCTACAATATATGCAATCGTAAGGGCGAAAAGAAAAGTAAAGGTAGTCTTAAAAAAACATAGTGAAAATTGTGAGCAAGCAATTACAGATTTTAAGAGCTTAAGACACATGTGAGTTAGAAAAACATGTTCGACTTTAGGGATTACTCTTGTGTAAAAGAGGGGGGCTAGATCCAACGGAGCGCCCTCTTTTCCTGCATGAGTGTATTTTTTTAATTATTAGGAAAAGAAGGCGCTCCTGAGCGCCCTCTTAGGTGGCTTTCCAGGGCGCTCCCAGGAGCGCCCTCTTTGCCTGGACATTTTATTAAACCAGAATCGTTTTCACAGTTCGCCGCACGTACGCGTCTCTCTCGCGAAGCTCTTCCCTCTCTTTCTCTAAGTCCCCCGTCCGTCTCCCTCTCTCTCCTCCGTCTACCTCCGTCTCGCTCTCTCTAAGCTCCTCTCCGTCTCCCTCTCCCTCCTCCGTGTCCGTCTCCGTCCTCCGTCCTCCGTCCTCCGTCTCCGTCCCTCCTCAACCTTCTTCTCCTCCTTCGCGACGCGGCGGCCATCTTCGTCTTCTCCGGCGCGGCGCGGCTTCCGTTCGGTTCGGCAGCTGTCTTCTTCTTCTCCGGCGCAGTCCTTCCCTCCATTTGTAGTTCGGCCGCCGCCACCAATAGGGCAAGGGAAACCCTAAACCTCCATTTTTGTCCAACTTTTGCACCTTTTTTGCTATCTGCACCTACTATTTTGCTATTTGAACTACGAACATATTATTATTATTAAACACTATTTGTTTTATTGAACCATTTTGGTGGTATTGTTGTTGGTTTGAGTTAAAATATTGTTTTATAAATTTGTTGGTGGTGGTTTATTATGCATTTAGTAATGTTTTATAAATATATATTACTTATATTGATCTCTTTTGGACTGGTAGCTGATGGTTTGGACTTAAAATTGTGTTTAATTATAATTATTAGGTTATTTGTATGTACATGCATTAACCTTAGTTTCATGTTTAAGAATAAATTGTACTATGTTTGGCCACGGAGGCTTATTGTTATTGAATTGTATTATTGCTTTGGACATTATAAACTGCACTGGTATTTTCTGGGTTTCAGGTGAAGTTCTAAAAATTGGAAATGTCCAATTTGCAGGGGAAACTCTGCCGGAATTTCGGTAGAAGTTTCTGAAGTTATATAAATATATATTACTTATATTGATCTCTTTTGGTCTGGTATAGCTGGTGGTGTAGACTTAAAATTATTTTTCCTTAATTTGGGAATGTTAAAGAAATAGATGAAATGCTGGTCAAATTTTTAGGACTAATAATTTTTATTACGAGCGAGTATATTTTTTTACTTGTCTTTATTTCTTAAAGGTATTTTTTCCTGGGGCTAGTTATAATTCAACACTGCTGATTGGTGATTGACTTTAATTAGGTATATCCTTTATAAAATGGATCGTTCTTGGATGTTTGCGAACCGTCTGACACATGAGTATGGGGAAGGAGTGGAAATGTTTATAAAATTTGCCACTGACCATGCAACAAACCCTAGTAGAATTCTCTGCCCTTGTACGAAGTGTTTTTGTTCTAAGCCAGTTAGTGTAACCGACTTGAGGGACCATCTTTTCTGTTTTGGAATTGATAAGAGTTACACATGTTGGACATTTCATGGTGAGATTAGGAGTGAACATAGTGGTATGGGAGAGAATAATGTCAATGTAGAACCAAGTGATGATGACTTTGGTACCGGGTGGGAGGATTACGACCGAATTGATGAGATTCGAAAGGTGGTTGAAGATGACCTCAGAGATTGTCCCCAAATGTTTGATACCCTAGCCGGTGATGCTGAAACGCCATTGTACAACGGGTGCACCAAGTACACAAGGTTGTCAGCTGTGTTGAAGTTGTATAACTTAAAAGCAACAAATGGTTGGTCTGACAAGAGTTTCACAGAGTTACTCACCCTGTTGAAGGAGATGTTACCGGAGGACAACGTGCTACCTAAAAGAACATATGAGGCAAAGAAGATGTTAAGTTCTATTGGGATGAGCTATGAGAAGATACATGCTTGTCCCAATGATTGTATTTTGTTCAGAAATGAGCATGCGTCATTAAGTGCGTGTCCTAAATGCAATTTGCCTCGTTATAAGAAAGAGACTACACCAGCAAAGGTGGTTTGGTATTTTCCCATCATACCAAGGTTTCGAAGGATGTATCGTAGTGTCATTGATGCAAGGAACTTAACTTGGCATGCAAATGATCGAATCAAGGATGGCATGTTGAGACATCCCGTTGATTCTCCGCAGTGGAGTAGGATTGATGATGAGTACCCATCTTTTGGCGAGGAACCAAGAAATCTCCGCCTTGCTTTATCAACAGATGGAATGAATCCGCATGGTATCCAATCTAGTAGTCATAGCACATGGCCGGTGGTATTGATCATTTACAATCTCCCGCCATGGCTGTGTATGAAGAGGAAATACATGATGTTGTCTATGTTGATATCGGGACCCAGACAACCGGGGTAATGACATAGATGTGTACTTGGCACCATTGATTGAAGACTTGAGGCAATTGTGGGATACTGGAGTAGAGGTCTATGATGGCTACAAAGAAGAATCTTTTCAGTTGAGGGCAATGTTGTTTGGAACCATAAATGATTTCCCTGCATATGGTAATTTGTCTGGCTATAGTGTAAAGGGTCAGTGTGCCTGTCCTGTCTGTGAACAAAATACTACTTGGATGCGTTTGACTCATTGTAAGAAGAATGTATTCATGGGTCATCGTAAGTTTTTGCCTTTAACCCATCGTAAGAGCGCCCTCTATAGCTTTGCGTTTTTTGTTATATCTAGAACCAAGCAGAGACTATCTTCATGGAAAGCTAAAACCCTCTCCTTTGCTGGAAGGCTTACTCTTTCCCAATCTGTTCTTAACGACATCCTCACCTATTTGATGCAATCTGCCTCTCTTCCTACCTCTACTTGCAATGAAATTGATAAATTATGTAGAGACTTCTTATGGGGAGACATTGAAAACCTAAAGAAAATCCACCTAATTGGATGGGACAAAGTTTGCACTCCTAAATTTCTGGTTGGTCTTGGGCTGAGGAAAGCTAAGGAAGTCAACAAAACTTATATGATGAAGATTTGTTGGGATCTAATTCAAAATCCTAATGATCTTTGGGTTCAAGTTATCAGGGCTAAATATAAATGTGGCAATCAATATCTTCCAACGGTCAAGAAGAAAGCTACTGCTTCTAATCTGTGGTCTGGTGTGTGTGAAGTGTGGTTTGAATTCATGGATAATTGTACCTGGAGAGTTCACCATGGTGAACTTGTTCAGTTCTGGACTGATGACTGGATTCCGGGTTCTGGTCCCCTCCTTCAACATTCTTCTCTCCTTATACCTGCTACAGACCATACCTTGAAAGTCAAGGATTTTACCACTTCTAATGGTGATTGGGATTTGAGTAAAAACAACCACTTCTTACCTGAATCAATCTGCAGGAAGCTTATTGTTATACCCCTTCCCTCCTTAATATCTGGTATTGACAAATTGTCTTGGAAGGGCTCCTCGGATGGCTGGTTCTCAATTGGCTCAGCTCATGATCTCATCACAGCATCCAGGTACCCTGAGCCTGACAACTTAATGAAGGTGATCTAGAAGTGGCAGGGGCCCCAGCGCCTTCGTCTCCTTCTATGGAAAATTGCAAAACAAGGTTTATTAACAAACAGTAGCAGGAAGCAACGCAAACTAACCACAAATGATCTATGCCCTATGTGTAATAACACCTCCGAAACCATTCTTCACCTGTTCAGAGACTGTGATGATGCTCAGTATTTATGGTCTACTTTTTTCTCTGGTTCATTCTTACAAAACATGGCTGATAAATCTACTGTTTGTACCTGGCTCCAAGCTGTGTTGCATGATCCCCCTTCCAATGGTGACTCTCTGCGTAGAGATCTCTGTATCGGGTTCATCCTTGAAACTGTCTGGAGGCACCGCAATACTTTCGTCTTTAATCAATTCCGTGCATCTCCTGAAACCCTAAAGTTGGATTTGTGGTCAAGTTCAAGCCGCAATTAAAGCCCTGAAGGTTAAAAATTTTGAGAAACCTACAACTCACCTGAACCCTATCTTGGTGCGATGGAACCCCCCTCCCCCAGGTTGGGCCAAAGTTAACACTGATGGTTCTTTCTCTCCGGTAACCCACTATGCTGCCTGTGGTGGTGTGATTCGCGACCATTGGGGTAGATTCTTGTATGCTTTCTCTAATTTCCTTGGTAACTGCTCGATTGTGGAGACCGAGCTTTAGGGCATATTGAGGGGTCTCAATGCTGCATCTCAGCGTGGCTTCTCTCAAGTGATTATTGAAGCCAATTCCACTGTTGCTCTCCAATTTGCATAGAAGGGGTGCCCCTCTTCCCACCTCGTGTCGGAGCTTGGAACCACACTCTAAGGGAGGGGAATAGTTTGGCTGACTGTTTTGCCAAAAAGGGATTACAAATGTTGGGTAGCTTCAGGAGTTATGGGACTGTTCCCGATTTTTCCCTTATGCCTTTTCATTTTGATTGCTCTGGATCCCTAATCCAGAGAGACCCCTAGTTTTTGTCTGTTCCTCTTGGCCTTTTAGGCCCTTTTCATTCACCTAAAAAAAGCGATAAATGAAAACATTATAAATAAAATAAAACAATAAATGATATATTAAAAAATCATATTAAATTTAATATAAATCAACATATTTATTATATTTCTTAATATGTGTATATATAATAAAACATATAAATAAGAATGAATAATGAGAAATTTTTTAATATAATAATAAAAAATTAAAAATGTGATAAAAAATAAATGAAACAGAATGAAAGTGAAAATGTAGAAAAAAAATGAAAGCGACACATCAAAGGAAATTATGAAAAACGTAAAAGAAAAAAAAAGGAGGAGCGATGCGTGTCCTTAAGCGAACACTTTTTTTGGATTGGCATTTCCATCATCTAAACGTGTGTATTCATTATATAAGAGTTGATGATTTCAGAGGGTGTTTGGTTAAGCTTCTCTGATTCAAGTTTGGAAGAGAACACGAGTTCACTCAAATGCAACAATTCGGAGCTTCTGCGTTTTCTAATACGTGAGTTCACTTGAACACTATCCTCCGCGTTTTCTATTTTTCCTTTTTACCCTTCATGAGTGCATGTCATCTGTGTAGAGGAAACTTGGGTGTGACATGAAGTTTTCCTTCACCAAATACTTCTGCTTCCACCAAATTCTCTTCAATTTCATTCTCTTTGTCTTTGGATTTTGGTGAAAGCCGAGAGATTTTCAGAATTGATATCTAGTTTTGCTTCAGAAGAAAATGGGTTTGTATGATTATTCCCTGTCATTGATACTGTTAATTAAATAAACCATGTATAACACAAATTGCTCCCATCACTTTCTGTCTTTCTGATATACAAAACAGACTGTATCATTTTATTTTAAAAAATTTAAGCCACCAATTTAAGCACACAGTATGAAATCCTGAACCACCTGGTTGACAAGAGCACACAGACAAAATTCAAATTGCAATTGCTAGTGCACTCAAAATTCTTCTTCATAAAATTGTCATCACCTAAAATATTTATAGTTTCTACGGGATACTCAATTAATATTAGGAGAATTTTACCTGCCCCTCATTAATTTATTTATTTTTGGGGTTAAAAACCAAATATGAGGATGGAACTTTTTTGTTTTGAGCTTCAATGATGTAACATCCGGATAATTAAGACTAATTATGTATATATATATATATATATAAAGGATAGGATAATGATTTTTAGAATGACAACAAAGAAAAGAGAAAAGATGAAATAAAGGGAGAGACTTAGAGTAAAAACCAAGGTTTAGGGTTTCAGCATTCTTGAGCGAATTATGCAGCAAAAGGGTGAAAAACGAGTTTCTGCATATCTCGCTTGAACGAGAGCAGCTCGCTTAAGCGAGATACATGGTAGTTTGGGAGGCTCTCTGGACATTTTTCGCTTGAGTGAGAAGGGCTCGCCCAAGTGAGAATCTTCCAAAGAGGGGGTAATTTTTTGTTCGTTGGCACTGAGTGCTAGTATGTAGAAGTTGTTTTTCAAGCTTCTAAGTCATATTGAGAAGGATAGAAATCAATTAACTATCCAAGTAAAACAATGAACCCGAGGTTAAATTATTTACATACCTGTGAAGTCCAGGTAAGATATTTTCTATAAAAATAGTAATTTTTTTTTGTAGTTTATATTTTAAAGTTGTTCAATATTATATTTCATAATTATGTTTTAAGAATATTTATGCTCAACAATACTTTTATGTGGTTATTTCATTTTATTTTCAAGGTTTTAACATAGCTATGTTTTATTTCAATAGTTAAAATATCATGCATATTCCTAATGCTTTTATATAAATAAGAAAAAAAGAAAATATCTTTATTTTTTTGTTAATATTAATATCAAATATATACTTAATATCAATAAAATGTAAATATATATAACAAACAAAAGCATGTTTTTTTTAGTAATTGTATCTCCAAACATGATTAAAAAATATCATCCAAACAACATTTACTTTTTTAAACTTACGTTTGTAACAAATTATCCAAACATAAAATCACGTTTATACAAACTCAAGTTCACTCGAAATCATGTTCAATAAATCACGTTTATACAAACTTCAAAACCACGTTTCAAAGGTGGATCCAGACAAACGAGAGAGTAGCTTCTGCTCGCAGTGTAAACCAAATACATCATTATTTCTTAAATACTATTTGAGGAATTTAAATCCATATCTATTTAAATATATACTTAATTCTAAAATATATGTATTTTAATTAGAAACATGTCATTAAATATGGATAATATTAAAATATTTTATTCAAAATTAGTGCTTGATTTTCCAACAGAAATTTTTTTATATATAATTTTTCAATGAAAAATGGCAAGGTATTAACATTAGGGTTTGATGAATAAATTGAATGTTTGTGTTTAGTGTGGAAAATTTAGGCTTTAGTTAAAGTTTAAATTTTCACAACAGGATTAAAATTTTACATTAAAACATACTAATACAAAATTCAAAGTGTAGGGTTAAAAGTTTATATTATCAAAAATAAAATTTTATATAGTGCTTTTATAATATATTAATAGTCATATAGGTTCACAACAAGAAATTCGTAATTTAGCGACGACCTTGTAGAGACGGCCATAAGGCGTCGCTCGTAGCGACAACCTCGTTAACGCGTCGCTACAACATTAAATGCATTGTTCAATGCAATTAATACTTAGTGACGACCACACTGTCGCTAGGTAGTGACAACCACAACGTCGCTACACTAATTTTTTTATTTTTTCTGAAAAAAAAAAATTAAGCATAGCGACGGTAGACCGTCGCTACAATAAAAATAAAATTTAAATTTGGCGCGCACTGATGAGTTTTAAACTTAGCGACGACCAGGCCGTCGCTAAGATAAAAGTTGTACACATAAAAAAAACCCTTCCCCCTCCCCTTTTCCTCCATTTTCACCCTCCTCCTTCCTCCCTTTTTCTCCCCTACGACCACACCTTTGTTTTTGTCCCTCTCTCTTTTATTCTAAAAAACTCACCAATTAAAAAGTTCTCCTCCTTCATAGGTTTGTTTTGAATCGATCAGAAATCAAAATAGTTGTCTGTAGGTGACTTTAGAGCTCATTCTATCTTCATTCCTTTTGTGGCGTCGCAACTAGTAAGTTTTATAGTTTTAATTAACTTATTTATAATTATTAGTTTATTTGTTTGATTAGTTTATTAATGTGATATAGGTATTATGTTATTAGTTTTAGACATTGCTTTAGTAGATATCTTGTTCATTAGTTTTATTAGTATATTAGTAATTAGTAATTATTTAATTTATATATTAGTAATTAGTTTTATTAGTATATTATTAATTAGTAATTAGTAATTAGTATATTTGTAATTATTTAATTTATTAGTATATTAATAATTAGTAATTTTAATTTATATAATTATTTAATTTTTATATAATGTCTATAGTAATTAGTAATTAGTTTTATTAGTATATTTGTAATTACTTCATTTATATAATTATTTAATTTATATAATGTTTATAGTTTATATGAAAAAATTAATGCCTAGGATGCGTGGTAGAGGTGGAGAGAAGATCCCACCGAGTAGAGGGAGGTCCATCCCTCCGGGCGAGCTACATACACGGGCAACTCGCAAGATGCAGGAGAGGGTCAACCTCTCTCACTCTCATCAGATGTTGGAGCATCCATCTACTTCAGCGGCTCTGGCGGCCGCCATCCAATCTTCTTCTTCTTCCTCCCCTCCACCTTCTGCTCCACAGTTCGATGGAATGAGGTTCATCTTGACACCATGATTAGTTCAGATGCCTCCAGTGGAGGAGGACGCTGTGCTCGAGCTAGACGCTGAGGACGCTTAGGATCAGATGGATGGGGATGCTGACCATGAGTCTGACGGGGAGCCAGCTCGGTTCCAGGGTGCCAGCTCAAGCCGACCTCATGAGGCAGACGCTCAAGGTCGGGTTATTATCAGACCATTTGGCAAGGGGTGAGTTTTTTTTATCTTTTTTCCTTATTTATAATTGATATTAATATAACATCTTTAATTATTTTAACTGTTAATATTGAATATTTTATTTTGCAGTTGGGTGTCTAACAACCCACCTATCAGAGTCATTGGTCATGCGATACGTTCTCAGTTCCGGGGTCCTCACTACCTTTAGGAGGTCTCCCCGAAGGATGTAAGAGACAGGTGATGGGGAGAGTTCACGGTAATTATAAACCCTAAACACTTTAATTTTTTTCTTAAGATATGTCAATTTTTCATAACTTACCCTATTTTTATTTTTCAGAGCCGAGTTACTTGGGACCCTTCTCATGAGGCCCAAATCAAGAAGGTGTACGAGCAGAGGGTTGCTCGTCGCCTTCGAGATATGATGAACAAGGCCCGGAAGGTTGGGAAGAGGCCCACGTGGTGTGGTGAGGAGGCCTGGGGGTCTTTTGGCCTATTGGGACTCTGAGGAATTCAAGGACAAGTCTGCTCGTAACAAGAGCAACCGAGCTTCTCAATGTGGGGGGGCAGTCCACACCACAGGCCGCAGGGCCCACCATGAAGTGGCGTTGGATATGGTGTGTATAAACAAACACTCTTCTGTATTATGTTTCTATTTGTTGTTAAAATAATTAATTTGTGTAATTTTTCTGTGTAGGCTCGACAACTTGGGCAGGAGGTCGAGCCCGACGAGTTCTTTGTTGCCACCCACATAAAAAAGGGTGGTGGCTGGGTAGATGACCGACCGCGGTCCACCTATGTAAGTGTTTTTTATATAATTTCATATTTATGCAATTGAATATATAACTAACTAATTTTACTTTTACCTCAACAGACAAATTACAAGGACTGCTTGAGGGAGGTGGAGTCACAGATGGGGGACACCTCCATGACTGATGCCTCCACAAAGCTGGGGATCTGGAGGGATGTTGTGGGTGGCAAGACCCGATGCCACTGTTATGACACCAGAGACTTGGCAACCAACATTCATCCAAGTGTGACCAGCCTCATTCAGGAGTCTCGGGCTCATACCAGCCTCACTCCTATGAATAATTTTTTTTTATAAAATGATAGTTTGGGATTTTTTTACTTTTAAGCTGAACAGGGATCAATGTTTATACACGGGTCACTAGAAATCATCACCCATATGGATGGTTGTGAATATGACCTGATATTCACAAACATATTACAAATTTTGAAATAAAACACAACCATATCTATAAATATCTTAAAGTCATGTACCGAAACGCAATCTAAAAGTCATCGATTTCATTCCCTGCATCATTGTGAAGAGTGTAGAACTTGTTGCCCTTGGAGTACAACACAAATGGTATGTTCTTCAATATGCCACAACCATTCTCTTCCATTGGGTTCATAGGCATTTCATAGAACCGAAGATGTTGGAGAGCTTGTAGATTCTGGATGTCATGAGGAACCTCCTCCATTTGAGGGCATGGCCCAATTGTCAGCTTTTCAAGAAGAGGCAGTGCTCCTTTATCTATTTTCAAGGTCTTCAAGGCTTGCATCTTTTCTAAGCGTAAATCTTTCAATTTTTTGAACCAACCCTTTCCTATATACAACTCAACACCTTCAAATGCATTATAAAGCTCAAGCTCCAACAACTCTGGCAAGTCTTTAAGAAATGGTAGTGGATCTTCCGTTAATCTTGACCAATCCAAGAATAATTTCACCAGAACATGGAGCTTTGAAATCCAACGTGGCAGAGTTTCTAAACGTGCATGTAGATAGAGGCGTTGGAGATGGTTATGAGGAGGATTAACCAATGAGTGCAGGTCAAGAATTTCATGCTCCTCTGCTGCTGCAATGTTCAAAGACTGAAGATGTGTCATTCCCTCTATTGCAATGCACAACTGTTTTCCATGATGTCCTCTTAGCTTAACAAGTCCAAGTCTTCCCAATTGCTTCAATTTTTTCACTTCCTTGATTAGGCTATCTCCATTACTCATATCAACTCTTGATAGCTTTTGCAGCTCCTTTAAATCCCCAATCCCTTTCTTTACCACCACTCCTTGCATAGATGCTGAATGGAATCCTGTTACCTCATTGATGGAAGATGCCAGAAGATGGCGAAGCCTTGTGAGCATGTTAATCTCACTAGGTAACTCATGCACTTGAGTGTATTTTATATCTAGAGTCTCTAGGTTCTGAAGCTTGCCAATGAACCTTGGAAGGGACTTGATTTTGGTATTCTGTAAGTTCAAATACTTGAGATGCAATAAGTATCCAACTGCATCAGGAAGATGATCAAGAGGGGCATTTTCAAAATCCAATCCTACTAAGAGCTTGAAGCTGGAGAAGAAGGATTTCACCAGAGACCTTGGCATCTCATCCAAGTTAAAAGCAAAACAGAACCGTACTCGACCATGATCTGCTACAATAACTCTTTCAAGTGCTAAAGCATCTTTTTCTTTGTTAGGTTCCAATTGGATTGACAAACGTCTAGTTGTTGCATTGAAGGTAAAGTTTTCATTTCTTATCACTTGGCAAAAGTCCAACTCCAAACACTTTCCCTTAATAAAGTCATGCAACAGATCATGCACCTTACAGGTTCTGGCCCTGCCATCAATAAACTTAGAGGACACTATAACTAGACTCCTACGAATCAATTCATCCAAGTATTCTTCAGCAACTTCCTCTTGGGTACGATTTTCATTCTCATTTACATTTACAAATCTCTCTGCTATCCATAGACGAAGAAGTCTTGCACACCTGATAGAGTAGCCATTAGGGAAAAGGCCAAAGTACAAGAGGCATGGCTTAAGGTGGGAAGGAAGATCATGGTAACTTTCTGATAAGACTTGGTGGTAGCTTTTAAGATGAGGATCACTAGCTAGTCTTGAGCCAAGACTATCATGAACCTTTTGCCATTCAGAAATGTTGTTGTTTTTTGTGGAAAGGAGACTGGCAATGGAGACAATAGCTAGTGGCACTCCATCACACTTGTTCACAATGTCTTGTGACAATTTCATTAGTTCTATGGGACACCCTTCTGGATGAAACTGAAATGCCTTGGAATGGAATAATTCCATGGCATGCTTTGAACACAAAGTTTTCAACTCATGGATGTGAACATGAGCATAGCTCTTGCAAAATTGTGCAACACCCATGTGTCTTGTTGTGATGAGTATTTTGCTTCCTCTGTTATTTTCTGGTAATGAAAATTCCACACAACCCCAAAAGTCTTCTGCCCAAACATCATCAAACACAATCAGATATCTCCTTTCTTGCAAATATTCTCTCACTTTTCTTATCAGAGTGGCCTTGTTCATTTTCTTAATTAGCACGGCCTTAGTCTCATCATGATCCTCATCCTCTTGGTCATAAAAGCTTTGCAACATCATCCTAAATATTTTCTTCTCCTTGAACGTGCTAGACACAGGCACCCAAGCACTGCAATCGAACTTTTTTTGTTTCTCCATCTCATATAGTTTCTTCGCAATTGTTGTTTTACCTTCATATAGACATGTTCAGGAAACAAAAGAACAAACAAAAATTAGGACTGCAGTAAATTTTTACATTATCAAGATTAAAATGTCATTTAAAATCATGACATACAATATATAAAATATGGAATATTCTTATTTTATACCCCTTCGATCCTATTTATAAAACAATATCTAAAGTTTTTCAATAGTCCTATTTATAAGATAAAGTACATGGATCTGAAAGCATTTATCATATTTTTTTCTCTTATTTACCTTGTTGACCATTATAAATTTTAAATTGACATAATTAACATAATAGTGGTAGTGAAATTTAATTTTAAATAGAGGTAAACTTATAATCTTATAAATAAATTTTTAAAAACCAATACATTAATATATTGAAAATCACATATATCCAATGGTGTGCCACACATCATTTGATGAACGTGACACCTCATGTCTTATTAAATTTAATAAATGATGTGACAACATCATTGGATGTCTATGTAAAATTTCTTTACACTGACAGTGTATATCAATTAAATCCATATATTATTATGTTGAAATAAAATAGTATAATAATATATCGATTATTAAACTTTTATTTGTACACATGAAATTTCAATAATTTAATTTAATTTATAAAAACTTCTCAATACAATAATTAAATTTTACTACAACAAGAGCTGCCTCTTATGTCATGGATTTTACTACACACTAAATTTTGAATAGTTTAATATGAAATCCTAAGTTTAAATCTCATTACATTTCTTATAAAAAAAAATAGAAAAACGAGTATATATAAGCTCTCTTAACCTTTACCCTTTTATTTTGTTCTAATTAATCCTTAAATTTTCATCATTGTTGCAATATGTCATTTCATTAGCATGAAGTTAAAAAATTAACAAATATAATTTCAACCCTTCAAAATTGTGTTTAAAATATTAAAATTATATAAAATAAAGTTTCAAAAATTAACAAAATAGGAAAAAATCTAAATTTAAAGAACACATGATCATATTTCGCTTTTAAAATTTCAAATATGCTTGAAATTTAACATAATTCAAGAATAAAAAAATGTAAATTTTACTCTTTTATGTATTTTTAATATTTGAAACACAAAATCTCGAAAGATTAAGATTGGTCACAGTAATTATTTAACTTGATATTAATGAAAGGACCTATTGTAATAATGATAAGAATTTAAGGGTTGATTGGTACAAATTAAAAGTTCATGGTACCTATTTATAAAAGGGCAAAAGTTCAAGGTAGTTTTATACTCTTTCCCTGAAAAATAAAATAAAATTCTAGCCACTACACTAAACATTCTAGTAAAGTATATTAAGTCTATAAGATTTTTTATAGTTTAAAAAATAATAGACACTATACATCATTTTATTTTAATAAACTAATATCTACCTATAATTTATTTATATATATATATATATATGACATACATCTAAATATTTACATATTCTTTTTCTTTTTATAATAAATATTTTTATCTTCTAAAATTTGGTATACATAATGATTAAAATTTAAAATAGTAGCATCTAAATTTTCATTACCAAAAATTATCAAGAGCTAGCAAGTGTTTAGTAGTTATGGTGTCAATAGTGATGACTTACCGAGTCCCCCGGTGCCAACAATGGCGATGATGGTGCGTCTAGAATCTTCCTCCACGAGCAAGCTTTTGAGTTTCCTTTTTGAATCGTTGATTCCCACAAGCTTAGCATCATGAAGGAACAGTGCAGCCCTTCGAAGGTCATGCCCTGACACCGTAGTAAAAGTCTTTGCAGCACTGCTTGACTCCGCAATTGGATTGAACCCCAAAACGTCTTTCCGTTTATCAAGTGTGGCTATCACTGTGTTGATATCACGAATCTCTGCGGTTATCACACGTCGCGGCTCTATGCTTCTCAACAACCGCGCTATCTTCTCTACCACACCAATTATTCCACGCTTTTGCCTCCGCTCCGCAACTTGGAGCAGGTATTCATCGATCACATCTTCAATTCGATGCGCTACTTCCCTCACTTGCTTCACCCACTCTTTCACCACATCACTCCTTTCTTCTCTATCTGCTTTCACATCTGCATCCCTCAGGTATGCTCGTATCAGGCCTAATTGATCCTTGATGTCGGCTACCTGATTGTGCACCTCTTTCAGCACTGCCACTTCATACCTCAGCAATGGAATCAGCTTGTCAATCACCAGGTTCACCGCAATTTCTGCCATGTTTAATTAGCGAGACAAAAAAACAGAGCGAATTGATGATTTTTTTTCTGAGCTTGTGTTGATTCGCCTAGCAATAATGGGGATCGATAGTATATATAAGCTATAAGAAGCATCTTATATAGTAGTACCACCACATATATATATTCTTTCCTTATCTAGCATTGGGGAGAGAATCTTATACTAAAGTGAAAAACAAAAATGAAAAAGAGACTTTGGAGTGTGAATAACGGTGCTTATAAATTCTGGTTTGCAGCCACTACTTTTAGTTTTAGTTGGTTCTGATATGTATGTCTTTTAACTCTCTCAATTTATGGGAAAAGGTAAATATAAAATGGGATACAGCTATAAAGAATTGATTCACTGTAAAATTATTCTGTTGATCCTTAATTTCTACCATCTTCCAAAGGCAGTGTTCATGCAGATGCTTTGTCTTCTTCTTTAATCCGTTGTTGTGTTCATACTTCCTTATTTGACACGATAGCATGAAATTTTGCATGGTGAATAAATTCTTTTATTTTTATTGTGTAACCAAATGTATCCTCCACGGGAGACTAGGGATGGCAATGGGTAGGGTTTGGGTAGGGTACTATAGTACCCGTCCCCATACCCGCGTTTTAAAAAAGTACCCGGACCCGGACCCATACCCGCGTGGGTAGTGATTCTAGTACCCGTACCCTTACCCGCTGGGTACTCAAGTACCCGTACCCGTACTCATTACCCGCACTTTTGTTAACTATAAGAAAATAAATTGATTAGAAAATAAAAATTAATTAAAAATTAAATAAAAATAATTCATAGATCATCCAAGTTTAACCTATAAAACAACTATCATATGTGGAAGTGGATGAGAGATTAAAAAATTGAGAGGAAATGAAAATCAGATCATGTTTTGCTATTTTTAGTGTGTAGGAAAAAATTATAAAATTTAAATTAATTGAATTAGTAATATATATTAATGTTTTTTGGTGACTATAATATAGATTAACATTAACTATTTTTTTTAAAATATTAATTAATAATATAAACATATATATATTTATTAAATTAATTATATGTATATAAATTACATTAATTATATATATTATATAAGTGCGGGTATGGGTAGGGTAGGGTACCATAGTACCCGTACCCGCACCCATTAAAAAGTGCGGGTAATTACCCATACCCGCACCCATACCCATTTGATGGATAATTACCCTACCCATTGTGGGTAATTTTTGCGGGTACCCACTGGGTCTGGGTCCAATTGCCATCCCTACGGGAGACAATGAGAAATTCTTTTATTTGAATGAATGACCAATATCCACTATAAGGATTGTTGTGAAATGTTTATTTTGGAGTAAACACTCAAAATGGTCCCCGAAAGATATGGGGTCGGTCAGAGTGGTCCTTGAAAGACAAGAAATTGCAAAAAGCTCCCTAAGAGATTCTGTTAACCTCCCTCTGTTAGATTTAACAGAAGTGTTGAGATGGCAGAAAGATTGAAATATTGCAAAATGGTCCCTAGTGAAAAGTCTCTGATGTGGCACAAAGATTGGCATGTCATGTCTGATGTGGCTTATTAGGGACTAAAATGAAAGGGAAACAATTGTTTGAAGAGTGTGTTAGGGACCAAATTGAATGTTTGAACAATTCGAAGATATTTCTTCATCTCCTACCTCTCTGTCCACCATTTTCACTTCCCCAAGTTTATCAGAAACTCTAAAGAGCTCTCTGAAGAAGTTATGAGCGATGATGGGAGGTGGGGCGGAAATTCCTCAATCTCGAATGCATAGGGGGAACAACAATGGAAGTTGGAGCACCTCATCAGTATCAATGGGCGGTGTTGTTCGACTGTGTCATTACGGTTCGAAGGCTGCTATTATAACCTAAAAAACGCAGAGAAATCCTGGCAGGCCATTTTATACTTGTCCTCTGCCGAAGGTAATTGATGTGGACATCAATCAGACAGTCAACAGATTGGGTGGGCCCATGACAAGGGCACAAGCTAGGAAGGCTAAGGAGGCACTCCAAGTCATCATTAAAGAAGTCCAGACTCCAACTGAGCAAAATATTAATGGAAGTCCTAAGTTCATTAATTGCACTCAAGTTGAAGAGGATAGCTTAATTGATGAAGAATCAGTTGCATTTAATGCAACTGATAATTGAAGCACTTCCAAGCATTAATAAAGCATGATGGGCGGCCACATAGGATGCATGTGGGGCGGCCATGTCTCTTTCAATTTGCTGAATAATGTTTTTAATTTGTTTCAATAATATTAGGGAAGTTACGAGACAATAGGCTTAATGGTTTGATGGTTATGTTTCCTACTTGGGGGTTACAAAACATGAGTGTAATAGCATTTATCTTCATGTTTATAGCCGTTGGAATGGGGGCTGACTTGGTGCATGATATGGCCGAGTTTTATAGCTGTATGAAGCCTCTTGAATTAGCAAAGAAAGCATGTAACATGTGCAGAATTTGGTTGAGTAAAGAGTCATCAAAGAGTTCCAACAAGCCATTGAATTGGAGCATGAATAACATTGAAGATGGCAGCCAACTCATGAAGATGCAAGGCTGTTTGGGGCGGCCACACATGGCTGAATCAATAGCCAAATAAAACCTTGTTTGTAAGTTACAAATTAAGGTTCCATGTGCCCATGAACCTGGTCCAAGGAGGCGGCCAAATAAGCCTAGTTTAGTAGAGTTTATTTTGCTTAATTGTTTTATTTCCTAGTTAATTGTGTAGGGTTGCATGGGAATTTATTTGAGGGTATTTTGGGCTATTCTAGGCGTGAGAATGTGGCTGGTCACATGGCTTTCTTAACCTTGTAAAACCCTATAAATACATGCCTCATGCATGCACAAAATACAATAGAAGTTTATGCAAAATTGCTGCCAAATTAGAAAGTGAATTTCTTACTTGAGAGAGTGATTTTCTCTAATTTTCTTGCTAGTCAAGAGTGAAGGTTATCAAAGGTTCATATACCTTTGTGTGATCATCTTCATGGACCTATCTTTCAATTCATGAAAGTGTGACGTCCATTTATCTGTTTTTCTACTATCTTTTCTATTATCTGTTTTAATCAATTTCATACTTTCCTCTACGTTCTTGAATTTTATGTGATATAAATTTTCAAGCTTCTTAAGGACTCCATTGTTATTGATTATATCCTTGTTCTATTTCCTTTACAATTATTATTTTATGGTTTACGTACGTCAAAAGAAAAGAAAAGAAAAGAAAAACAATTACGTACGTGCTAAAAGAAAAGGAATAAAAAAATATTGATTATTTTTGTAAGAAAAGAGCTTGTTAAGGAAAGTCCTCTATTTATCAGAAATTTTCTAAGGTTCATATCATTTGGTAATCAGAGCTCCGGTTACTAGAATTTTTCTGATTTTCTTTTATAACTTTTTTCTTGTTTTATTTTCTTGTTAGCTTTTCTTGTTTTATTTTCTTGTTAGCTTTTCTTGTATTATTTTTCTTGGCTAACATACAGGGTGTAAATTATTTGATTTATTTTCCTCATTGGCGTGGTAAGAAAGTCAAGAGAAAATAGAGAGGAAAAAGGCAAGAGTGTTACGTTATAGAAAAAGCCATTATTGAGTGTAAACACGAGAGTGGTGAGTTCTAAACAGTTAATCAATTTTCTTGTTCTTTTACCTATTACTTTGTTTCTTTCTTAACTATGTCAGATAGACCAGTGGAGAATCGTGACCTACAGTTACAGATTGCAGCTCTTTCTCAAAGGTTGGAGCAGATGATGAGGGCACAGTATGATCAACTGCATAATAGATTGGATGAGTTGGAGAAAGCATCTCCCCTACCTCCTCCACTTCCACCTCCTAATCCTGAGGATGGAAGGCCACCAAGAGATGAAGGGAGAATACAAGGGGTCAAGCTGACTATACCACCTTTCAAAGGACGTAGTGACCCAGAAGCCTATTTGGAGTGGGAGCTCAAGATTGAGCACTTATTTGCCTGCAACAACTACACAGAGGCGCAGAAGGCAAAGTTGGCTGCAGCAGAATTTTCAGATTATGCTCTTATATGGTGGAACAAACTACAAAGGGAGAGGCGCAGAAATGAAGAGCCACAGGTTGAGACTTGGACTGACATGAAAATGATCATGAGGAAACAGTATGTACCTTCTAGCTACCAAAGAGAGTTAAAATTAAAATTGCAAAAACTCACTCAAGGTGGTAGAAGCGTGGAAGAATATTTCAAAGAGATGGAGATGATCCTCATCCAAGCCAACATAGAAGAAGATCCTGAAATCACCATGGTACGTTTTCTAAATGGTTTAAGTACTGATATTAGAGATGTTGTGGAGTTACAGGAATTTGTTGAATTGGAGGACTTGTTGAGTAAAGCTCTTCAAGTAGAGCAACAGTTAAAAAGGAAAGGAACTGCAAGGAGGAGTTCTAACACTTTGCCTTCAAATTGGAGAGACAAGGTCAAAAAGGAGGTTGTTGAGTTATCCAACCAAGGAGCATCATCTTCCCAAGGGAAGGTACCACAAAAAGGCGCTGAACAGGGTACAAAGAAAGGTAGGGATGTGACTTGTTTCAGGTGTCAAGGAAAAGGCCATTATGCCTATGAGTGTTCTACTAAGAAGACCATTCTTCTTAAGGACAATGGAGAGTACACAAGCGAAACTGATATTGAAGAGGAGGAGCCCAGTGATGATGATACAGGTGCTGATGTGGGAGAAGTCTACATGATTAGGAGACTTCTAGGAAGCCAAACCGTGGGCAAGGAGGTAAACCAAAGAGAGAACATCTTCCATACTCGATGTTCAATCAATGGTAAGATTTGCTTGGTAATTATTGATGGTGGAAGCTGCACTAATGTTGTTAGTTCCAGATTGGTGAGCAAAATGGGTTTGGATACAAAACCACATCCTAGGCCATACAGACTTCAATGGCTTAGTGAGGGAGATGAAGTACAGGTGCATAGTCAAGCTGAAATTCCTTTTTCTATAGGGAAATATCAAGACAAGTTACTTTGTGATGTGGTTCCCATGGAGGCCAGCCATATTCTTCTTGGAAGGCCGTGGCAATTTGACACTAAAGCTATCCATAATGGCTTTACCAACAAAATTTCTTTCACGTACCAAGATAAAAAAATTGTTTTGAGGCCTTTAACACCTAGAGAGGTTAGTGAGGATCAAAATAAATTGAGAGAAAAGATTGCCCAAGAGAGAAAAAATGAGAAACGTGAAAAAGAAGAGAGCCAAAAGAAAAAGAGTGAAAACTAAGAGGGTAAACAACTTTGTTTAGCAAAAGAAAGAGAAGTGAGGAGAGTGTTATGTACAAGACAGCCACTTTATTTGTTGTTTAGTACTAACCATCTTTTGACTACTAACACTTTTGACAAGTTTGAATTGCCTTCTATAGTTAAATCTCTTTTGCAGGAATATGAGGATGTTTTTCCAGAAAATGTTCCTGATGGCTTACCACCTTTGAGAGGAATTGAGCATCACATAGACCTCATTCTTGGAGCCTCATTGCCAAATCGGCCAGCCTATAGGAGTAATCCTCAAGAGACTAAAGAAATTGAGAGGCAAGTAAGTGAGCTCATTGGCAAAGGATGGGTGAGAGACAGCATGAGTCCATGCGCAGTACCAGTCATTTTGGTACCAAAAAAAGATGGATCATGGAGGATGTGTTCTGATTGTAGAGCCATAAACAACATCACCATCAAGTATAGACATCCAATTCCCAGGTTAGATGACCTTCTTGATGAATTGTATGGTGCATGTGTGTTTAGTAAAATTGATTTAAAAAGTGGCTATAATCAGATTAGGATAAGAGAGGGAGATGAATGGAAAACAGCTTTCAAAACAAAATATGGTTTATATGAATGGTTAGTTATGCCTTTTGGATTAACTAATGCTCCTAGCACTTTCATGAGACTAATGAACCATGTTTTGAGATAATTTATAGGAAAGTTTGTGGTTGTGTACTTTGATGATATTCTTATCTACAACACTTCATTGGATATGCATGTTAATCACCTAAAATCTGTTTTGGATGTGCTTAGAAAAGAAAATTTGAATGTTAATCTTGATAAATGCATATTTTGTACCAACCATGTTGTTTTCTTGGGATTTGTTGTGAGCTCCAAGGGAGTTCAAGTGGATGAAGAAAAGGTGAAGGCTATTCAAGAATGGCCAACACCTAAAACTGTGAGTGAGGTAAGAAGTTTTCATGGCTTAGCAAGTTTCTATAGGAGATTTGTTAAAGATTTTAGTACCTTGGCTGCACCCCTCAATGAGATTGTTAAAAAGAATGTGGGATATAAGTGGGGGGAGAAACAAGAGGCGGCCTTTGCTGCCCTCAAGGATAGGCTCACACATGCGCCTATTTTAGCCTTGCCAAACTTTGCAAAATCTTTTGAAATAGAGTGTGATGCTTCTGATGTTGGAATTGGTGCTGTTTTATTGCAAGAGGGGCATCCAATTGCTTATTTTAGTGAAAAATTAAGTGGACCTGCACTTAATTATTCTACTTATGATAAGGAATTATATGCTTTGGTAAGGGCTCTTAAAACTTGGCAACATTATTTACTTCCTAAAGAATTTGTAATTCATAGTGATCATGAATCTTTGAAGTATTTAAAAGGCCAAGGGAAATTAAATAAAAGGCATGCTAAATGGGTTGAATTTTTGGAACAATTTCCATACGTCAGAAAGCATAAAAAGGGAAAAGGAAATATAGTTGCTGATGCTCTTTCTAGGAGACATGTCTTGCTTGCTTTACTTGAGGCTAAATTGTATGGACTTGAATCTTTGAAAAGCATGTATTGTGATGATGTGGATTTTGTTGATTTGTATGTGGCATGTATAAAAAATTTGAAAATGGATTTTTAAGGCATAATGATTTTTTGTTTAAAGGAAATAAATTGTGTGTGCCTAAAAGTTCCATAAGAGAGATGCTTGTGAGAGAGTCACATGAAAGGGGATTAATGGGACATTTTGGAGTGCAAAAGACTTTAGAAATTTTGCAAGATAATTTTTATTGGCCAAATATGAAACGTGACGTTCATAAGATATGTGACCAATGTATTGTATGCAAAAAGGCTAAGTCTAAAGTTAAACCACATGGTTTATATACTCCTTTACCTGTTCCTGAATTTCCTTGGATTGACATTTCCATGGACTTTGTTTTGGGGCTTCCAAAAACAAAGAGTGGAAGAGATTCTGTTTTTGTTGTAGTTGATAGGTTTTCAAAGATGGCTCACTTTATACCTTGCAAAAAAGTGGATGATGCTTGTCATGTAGCAGATTTATTTTTCAGGGAAATAGTCAGGCTGCATGGAATACCAAGAAGCATAGTGAGTGATAGGGACTCAAAATTTTTGAGCCATTTTTGGAGGACTTTATGGGGAAAGCTTGGAACTAAGTTACTATTTTCTACTACTTGTCATCCTCAAACTGATGGACAAACAGAAGTAGTTAATAGGACGCTAGGGACTTTGCTTTGGACCATCTTAAACAAAAACATTAAAGCTTGGGAGGATTGTTTGCCTCACGTTGAGTTTGCTTATAATAGGGTTGTCCATAGCACTACTAACTGTTCACCTTTTGAAGTAGTTTATGGGTTTAATCCTTTAACTCCTCTTTGATATATTACCTCTGCCTAATATTTCTATGTTTAAGGAAAAGGAAGCGCAGGCTAAGGCTGAATTTGTCAAGAAAATGCATGAGAAAGTTAAGGCTCAAATTGAAAAGAAAAATGAGAGCTATGCCAAACAAGCAAACAAAGGGAGGAAGAAGATGGTGTTCCAACCAGGTGATTGGGTGTGGGTACACATGAGAAAAGAAAGGTTCCCAGAACAAAGGAAATCAAAACTTCAACCAAGGGGAGATGGACCTTTCCAAGTGCTTGAAAGAATCAATGATAATGCCTACAAAATAGACTTGTCAGGTGAGTATAATGTTAGTGCAACCTTTAATGTTGCTGACTTAACTCTTTTTGATGTAGGTGATGACCCTTCAGATTTGAGGACAAATCCTTTTCAAGAAGGGGGGCGTGATGTGGACATCAATCAGGCAGTCAACAGATTGGGTGGGCCCATGACAAGGGCACAAGCTAGGAAGACTAAGGAGGCACTCCAAGTCATCATTAAAGAAGTCCAGACTCAAACTGAGCAAAACATTAATGGAAGTCCTAAGTTCATTAATTGCACTCAAGTTGAAGAGGATAGCTTAATTGATGAAGAATCAGTTGCATTTAATGCAACTGATAATTGAAGCACTTCCAAGCATTAATAAAGCATGATGGGCGGCCACATAGGATGCATGTGGGGCGGCCATGTCTCTTTCAATTTGCTGAAGAATGTTTTTAATTTGTTTCAATAATATTAGGGAAGTTACAAGACAATAGGCTTAATGGTTTGATGGTTATGTTTCCTACTTGGGGGTTACAAAACATGAGTGTAATAGCATTTATCTTCATGTTTATAGCCGTTGGAATGGGGGCTGACTTGGTGCATGAATATGGCCGAGTTTTATAGCTGTATGAAGCCTCTTGAATCAGCAAAGAAAGCATGTAACATGTGCAGAATTTGGTTGAGTAAAGAGTCATCAAAGAGTTCCAACAAGCCATTGAATTGGAGCATGAATAGCATTGAAGATGGCAGCCAACTCATGAAGATGCAAGGCTGTTTGGGGCGGCCACACATGGCTGAATCAATAGCCAAATAAAACCTTATTTGTAAGTTACAAATTAAGGTTCCATGTGCCCATGAACCTGGTCCAAGGAGGCGGCCAAATAAGCCTAGTTTAGTAGAATTTATTTTGCTTAATTGTTTTATTTCCTAGTTAATTGTGTAGGGTTGCATGGGAATTTATTTGAGGGGTATTTTGGGCTATTCTAGGCGTGAGAATGTGGCTGGTCACATGGCTTTCTTAACCTTGTAAAACCCTATAAATACATGCCTCATGCATGCACAAAATACAATAGAAGTTTTATGCAAAATTGCTGCCAAATTAGAAAGTGAATTTCTTACTTGAGAGAGTGATTTTCTCTAATTTTCTTGCTAGTCAAGAGTGAAGGTTATCAAAGGTTCATATACCTTTGTGTGATCATCTTCATGGACTTATCTTTCAATTCATGAAAGTGTGACGTCCATTTATCTGTTTTTCTACTATCTTTTCTATTATCTGTTTTAATCAATTTCATACTTTCCTCTACGTTCTTGAATTTTATGTGATATAAATTTTCAAGCTTCTTAAGGACTCCATTGTTATTGATTATATCCTTGTTCTATTTCCTTTACAATTATTATTTTATGGTTTACGTACGTCAAAAGAAAAGAAAGAAAAGAAAAGAAAAGAAAAGAAAAACAGTTACGTACGTGCTAAAAGAAAAGGAATAAAAAAATATTGATTATTTTTGTAAGAAAAGAGCTTGTTAAGGAAAGTCCTCTATTTATCAGAAATTTTCTAAGGTCCATCAAAATAGAACCTCTAAGGTTCATATCAGTAATGGTACCCTAATGGGTTTTTTGATTTGTGTTCATGGATTTCGTTTCCCCTGTTTTTTTAATTTCAGGATCACTTCCAAAATTGTAGCTACTTTTGCTGGATTGATCAAATAGTTGAGGATTCTGCAGAAAATGGAGATAACCTTAAAGCCTGGAGGAGTTATTTAACTAAATACCTCATATTTTAGGATTAATAGTTCATGTAAATAAGAAATATTTTATTTTACAAGTCAATTTTTACCTACTCACCCATCCAATATTTCTATTTTTCACCCAGGTGCTTTGTTCAATCTATTTATACTTATATAAAAAATAACTCATTGTAAAGAGAAAAAAAATCTCTATATACCCAAAACAACAACAAATAATCTGAAGCAATTGTGTAATTAGTTTCCCATCTATTATCTATTATATATATTAGAGCTAAGTCACAAGCTTACACGCTGCCACATCATCCATATTATTGTCACATACATTTATTTGTACCACATCAAGAATAATATGATGTGCATGTCATGCCTAGGGCCGACCCAATATGACCCAATATGTAGTGAGGCCTCAAGCAAACTTTTATTTTGGGGCCTTTTTAAATACATGATGTGAAATAAATGAGTCTTAAATGTTAAAATTCATTTAGCAAGGATTGAACCATCAACTATTGAGGAGGAAAATCAATTTATAAACCAATGAACTGGGTCTAATTATAATAATATTTTTTTATTTTTTATATAAAGGAAGTTACTAATAATCGGGGGCTTAAAGCAAGGGCTTGAGCAACCTTACCCTTGGGCCGACCCTTGTCATGCCTCTCATTGCAATTTACTCACCCATTCTAAAACATCCAAAATCTCTAAATACACACATGAACACCCTCTTTCCACATTAATAACGCATATTAATAAATTAATATCAATAATAGTTACATATGTGATATTAATCATAATCCAAACCAATTATAAATTGGTATACTTCTATTATAATTTGGTTGTTTAAATTATTTGTAGAAAAATATACTAATAATTAACTTTATGTGTAATTATTATTTTATAATTAACCAATTAAATTGAGTTTATATATGCTAAATATGTTAATTGAAAAAAAAATTTAAGATAATCAATTTTGTTTAGATTGTGTGAAAACTTAAACACTCTAACCCAATAAATTACTAAGGAGCCCCGGAAAAGGAGCTAAAATTATAATTTTAAACAAATTATTAATGATAAAAATGCTTTAAAAAAGTTTTTCAAAATACTTGTTTTTAGTATAACAAAAATATTGTTTATATTATAATTAAAATAATTGATTCATCCTTAACATTTCATAACATATTGCACTTTTATAATCCATGAAAGTTTATTACCAGGGAAAAATAATTTTTCTATTATATAAACTCGATGTACATAATATATGATGTGTTTAACTTTGAGGAATTTATGTGTTTTAACCAACTATTCATTGACTTCAATATGACATTTCTATTCTAAAAATAAGGAAGTTCTAATATTTTTTGTGAAAATATTGACTAATAATTAGAATATACACTAACTTATCAAGAGATTCACAACTACAAAAATAATATCAAGAGTTTTCTTCTTTATAATTTCATATGACAATTTTATTGAATTTTATTAATTAATTTATATCTAACAAAAAAACATGTATAATTAATTTTTTTATTTTTTATAATTACATATTTAAAAAATAAAGTAATAAATAAAATCATTTCTAATGCAAGTATCAGATTTAACACAAACTCTTTTATTCTTAAATAGTACTAAATCAAATTTAGTGTTATTGATTTCACAAGCATAATTATAGGCACAGAATAATAATATTTTTGTTATATTTCATTTTTCAATTAATATATTATTATTTTCTTCCACTATATATTATATTTATATCATACCCTATGTTATTAAATAACAATATAGTTCAAATGTAATTTTTTTAACCTACGTTAATTACTATAACTTTTCTTAAACATAACCAATTACATTCATTGACTCTAACACTCTATTCATATTTAATATTATCACTACAATTAAATATTTTCTTCTAATCAATTCAACTTGTGTTGTTCTTATTTGTTTTTTCATGGGAAACTCCATTTTGTATAATATTTCTGAATTTTCTTTTTCCAATTTCAAGCTCATCTTACGAAAAAAAAGCATATACATTATTGAATTTGAAAAATAACCCAATAAATTACATATATAAATTGGTCAATAATTCTTACATATAGTTACTTTGACTAAAATCAATGACTAATGCATCATAATTTACAACATCTATATAACAATACTAAATATCTATATTTTGTAACATCAATACTTTTATATACATTAATATATTAAAATTGATCCGCGCAAAGGGCGGGTCACAATCTAATTTATAGTAATTTAAAAAAAACACTTAGGTATGTATCATAATACTCAATGCAATGATAATATCAAATGTTATATTTTCTATAAAGCATTTCTACTTTTGATTTATTATTCCATACAATATTACACAAATTAAAAAAATCATTATATTTCATACATTTAACACTTTCTAATTTTTCATTAATATCATAAATTTTGTACCCACCTAGGCAAACCACTGAATCTAACTATAGTTTAAGTCCAACTAGTGATGAAACTCTAACAAATTATCTTGTAATCTCCAAGCTGACTTATGACTTTAATTGGTTTATATATAATCTCACTATCTTGGTAGATATACAGGAGTGTTGCCATGAACACCAGAAAGTTCACATTCAAATCTAACAAAGGAATGCGAAAATATTGATGAGGTGCAGTATTATATAATAATAATCTTTACAAATACAAACATTTATCTTCTGATGTGGTGGAGTAGAGTAATATATATATTAATTTGGCCACCACTAGCTAGGGAAAAAATAACATCACTTTGAAGGAATGAAGATTATACTGATTATTTGAACTTGCTAATATAAATCAAAGTAGTATATACATTTAAAATAGAACATGTAACAAGTTTTTCTATATTTATATTAATCACTTAAAAGATATATAAAGTAAAGTTGAAATAGATGAAAACTAAAAAAATAATCTAGGAGAAAACAACTCACGTGAAAAACTAAACGCACAAGCATCTCCTCCGGTTATTGTTATATCGGTTCTTTTAACTTGTGCAATATTACATAGGATAATAAATCAAAAGTAGAAATGCATTAATTGATATGTGCATCTAAAGACGTGTTTGGTAAAATTAGCTGATAAGCTAGATGACATCTGATATGTTAGGGCCTGTTTGGTTTGAGGAAACGTTTTCTGTTTTCATTTTCTGTTTTCATTCTGTTTCCTGTTTTCTGAAATTTTACAAAGGAAAAACTGGAAATGCTGAAAACAACAAATTTTTGTTTCTAGCATTTCCAGTTTTTCCTTTGTAAAATTTCAGAAAACAGGAAACAGAAAATGGAAACCAAACAGGCCCTTAGCTTCTAGCTGATAAGCTCCTAGCTTATAAGCTCCGAGCTGATAAGCTAGCTTATTAAATTAGAAGTGTTTGGTAAAACTAGCTGATAAGCTAGTTGATAAATGTAAAATGACATAAAAGAACATAACTACATAAGTTTTATTATATAATAAATTCTATTTGTGTTTTCTAGATAAAAATATATTATTATTTAATTATAATTTTAGATTTTTATAAAAATAATTAAATTCCTATTAAACCTCTTAGTGATAAAATATTTAATTAAAAATTAAAATAAATAGTGAAATTGATAAAATAAATAGCATATTATTAAAAAAATTCCATAAAATAGTGAAATGAAAATAGCAATTTAATTAATTCGTAATTTTTTAAATTACTTATTATATAGATAATAATAGTTAAAAAGAAATTGAAAGGTTTTTGTCATTAAAATTGAAAATAGTTAATAATAGGTAAAAATAAATTAAGGATAATAAGGGAAATGTATTAAAATATAAGGAATATTGATAAAAGAAAATTAAATAAGCTATAAGTTATAAGCTAGGTGAAGTACCTTGTAGTTTATAAGTTAGAAGCTCCTAAAATAAACTATTTTGAAGTATGTTACCAAACATTTTTATGTTAGTCAAACTAGTTTATAAGTTAGTCTCAAATAAGTTAGTAGCTAGCTTATTGGCATTGCCAATCACACTCTAACTCGTGAATTTATGGGAAAAGGTAAATATAAAATGGGATACAGCTATAAAGAATTAATTCACTGTAAAATTATTCTGTTGATCTTTAATTTCTACCATCTTCCAAAAGCTGTGTTCATATGCAGATGCTTTGTCTTCTTCTTTAATCAGTTGTTGTGTTCATACTTCCTTATTTGACATGATAGCATTGAATTTTGCATGGTGAGTATATATATTCTTTTATTTGAATGAATGACCAATATCCACTATAAGGATTGTTGTGAAATGTTTATTTTGATTAAGAAAAAGTAAAATTTAGAGAAGATATGGTAATTTATACTGGTAATTTATCCTTTGATGAAGAATATGAAGTTTATACTGATTATTTGAACTTGCTAATATAAATTAAAGTAGTATATACATTTAAAATAGAACATGTAAAAGATATGGTCTATATATATTTATATTAATCACTCAAAAGATATAAATTAAAGAGGTTGAAATAGATGAAAACTAAAAAAGCAATCTAGGAGAAAAAAACTCACATGAAAAACTAAAAGCATAGGCCTCTGCTCCAGTCATTGCTATATTTCATACACTTAGCACCTTCTAATTTTCATTAGTATTATAAATTTTGTAGGCAAACCACTGATCTGAATCTAGCTATAGTTTAAGTTCAACTAGTGATGAAACTCTAACAAATTAGCTAGTAAACGCCAAGCTGACTTATATTGAGTTTAATTGGTTTATAAATTATAATCTCTATCGTGGTAGATATACAGGAGTGTTGCCATGAACACCAGAAAGTTCACATTGAAATCTAACAAAATGATGCGAAAATATTGATGAGGTGCAGTATTATATAATAATAATCTTTACAAATACAAACATTTATCTTTTGATGTGGTGGAGTAGAGTAATATATATATTAATTTGGCCAGCACTAGCTAGGGAAAAAATAACATCACTTTCTGAACATGAGGTGGCACCTCCACCCTTTGAGGGTGTGAATGCAAATGCAACAGTTGGAGATGAGGCATTGTTCCTCCTCCGTCTATCTTTAATGTGTCCAAGCGAGGCATGTAGATTATCAATACCTTCAGTTTCATAAACCACATCCCTCTTGGAAATACAGCTCATTACCTTCATATGACCTCCAAAGTTGGAGCTCCAACAATGCTGACAAGTCTTTAAGAAGAGGCAATGGATCTTCCGTTAATCCTGACCAATTCAAACGCAACCTCACTAAATTTTTAAGTCTGGAAATCCAAGATGGCAATTTTTGTAAACACCCTGTTAGGTAAAGGCGTTGGAGGTGCTGAGGAGAATGAGTTAATGATTCCAAGTCAAGAACTTAATTTTCTTTTGGTAATGCAAGTTCTATATCTCCCCAAAAGCTTATCTCCCATACATCATCAAAAACAATCATATAACTCCTTCCTTGTAAGTATTCTCGTAGTTTTCTTACCAGATTGTTACTGTCCATTTCATTAATTTCCTTGAATGCATTTTTATTGCCCGCATCCTCATAAAGCCTCTATCAAATCCTTCAATAAAAGTTCCCCCTTGAGCATTTTTATTGTCCGCATCCTCACAATGCTTATTTTCCACTTGCAGTAAGTATTCATCAAAGACATCTTCAATACAATAAGAAACTTCTCTTATTTGCGCAACCCACTCTTTCATCAGGTTACTGGTTTTTTCCATTTCTGCTTTTGCATCAGCATCCCTTAGGTAAGCCTGTATTAGTCGTAGCTGGTCTTTCACTAACATAAGTTGGATGCGCACATCTCTCACAAGATAAACTCCATCTTTTAGTAAAAGCATCAACTTGTTAATAACAAGGTTCACTGCGATTTCCGCCATTTGATGAAATAAGCTGTAATGAGACAAGAACAGAGAAACAAATGTTAATTAGTTTTCTCATAAAGTTCCAACTATCTGATAGGAACTGGTCTTTTATTAGAATGAAATAGGGAAAATCTCCCTTGATTACATAATAGCACTGCAGAACTTCGAGGATCTGTACCTCCCAATGCCTAAAGGCCCTAAGTCTCTTTCCAATGACAAGATACCTTTCCCTCTCAACCCTTCCTCTTATTTATAGGCAAGATGTCTTACTTCTTCTAACTATCCCAACCCAACTAACTAACCAACTTTATAACTAACTAACTAATTATTCTAATAACTAGCTAAGGGGTTACCTAACACTATCTCTGTCACACACACATGAACAGCAATGGATGATGTCACCAGAGTGACCCTGCACTGTTCCACAGAAGCTTGAGGTTTGATTTGAAGCAGTGAAGAATTAATGTATGCACAAAGAGGAGGAGGAGAAATAATGGGATTTAGAGTCCTAAGGAATATTAATTGGACACTAAAGTGTAAAATTATTGGAGTCAGAATGAAAAAAGTAAAGCAATTAAAAGGTTAATCATGCAAGCTTTACAAAGCTGAGGTCGGTTAAGTAAGGTGATGAAAAGATCCTGCAGGCAGGCATATAGGCTTGTATATCCATCGGTGCAGCAGCAAGTAACCTAGAATAAATACCCAATTTTTTTTATCAGAATCTCTCTCCCTCTCTAGTTTCTAGCATTAATTATCCTTCCAAATACCAATTACATGCAAAAAAATTGAGATTAACACTTCAAAGTTTTAACCGAGTAACTGCAATTACAGTTTCCCAAATAACAAGTCACTCTATAATCATTAATCTCTCAGCTGTTTGGTTCTTGAACTAGACCAAAATAGTAGCTGGAAAAATGTCATCTTCATTTTTGGCTCATTTAAGTACAATACAGAGTAATCTCTGCAAGTAATTCATCTCCAAAGAGACTAAATTTTCCAAATTTGAATCCTAACATATTAACCATATTGCCAAATTTTACCTCAAGTAATGCTAGGTCCATGTTGGCATTAGCTACATCACCTCATTTCTATGTGAGGTGGGAGTGTGGGTATGCGGATAATAAGGTGGAGTCAGCTGTAATCAGCTGGTGAAAACTGTATAATGTGAGGTGATGTGCATGTAGCATTATTCATTTTAGGTCAAAATTATATCAATTCTCATACTAAAAGTCACACCTATGAAAGATAAAAAGAAGTGATGAAATGCATTTGTCATACTGAAAGTCAAGAAGGAAGTTCAAAATGCCAGCAATTTAATTCTATTACCTCAATCTGCAATCTTTATTGTTTTAATCACCCAGAATAGATCACACCTTTAAATCCATCTTTCTCAGCTGACATGAGAACCCAAGCTTAAGGCAGATATATAACATATTGAGACATGAAGTAGGAAAATATAACTATCTTTAGACACAGTTTTCTATGAAGTCCGTTAACTCATTGGTTACTAGCTTTGAATGCTTAGAAATAATTGCTTGAAAGCAACAAAACTAGGACAAAGGATCCCATTTGATTTCTTCAGTGCATGAACAAAATTAAGGCCTTATTTCCGAGATTAATTTATGAGGCCAAGCCAATGCATTATAATTATATCCACTTCAAAATTATGTACCTGCTTGGGTGTGTAAACATGAGCAAAGATATTTGTAGACAACAACATACTATATATATGTTAGTTATATTAATATAATACTACAAATTTTGCATGTAAAATATCTCAATTGAGCCGAGCATGACATTGACTAAGCATTCCAAAGCACATCCAATGAGAAGCTAAAAATTGTAGCTTCTACAAGGATGAAGGCCTGAAAATTGCAGAAACAAACATGCATTGAAGATTTTTTTTTTATGACACATGCACTGAAGATTGAAGGTGTTAATCTCAATTGCAGTTAAAACGAGTAGTTGCAATCAAATCGAGATTGGGACTGCTCCATTTGGGGACCCGAGAGTAGGGAATTTTTCTCCATGGGATGGAGATAAAAAAACCCAAACGTATTTGAAGTTCAAAGAGCCTGAGATTATATTTTATTCTTCAAGTAAACTAGAAATTGAAACGAACCCTTGATTGACATAAAAAATCCTCTCTATCTCTCTCTATGACAAGTAACAAGTGCATTCAAGGTCAACTCTCCCTCTCTCTCCGTGAGAAGTGAGAACTGAGAACTTAATTCAGAAGGTTGTTTTTTTTTTTAATTATTTCCATCTCAAAGTCAAAAGTCAAGGTAAACCTAGAAACGTTTATCCTGTGACTTAGGGATGGTACCCGCACGGGGCGGGGAGTGACCCCTTGCTCCCCGTCCCTGAATTTCTAACTTCTCCCCGTTCTCTTCCCCGATCCCCGTCACGGGGTATAATTTCCCCCTGTCCCCGTTCCCCGACTTTCCACAAATACCCGCGGGGATTCCCACTTGATATTAGATAATGTTAAAAATAAAAAAATATCAAAAAAATAGAAAAATAAATATATAATAGTTATTTATGAAAAGACAAAAAAGTAAATTATATATTATATTATTATTATAATACATATTATATTATTTATTTATACAAATATATAAGTTTTTTATATATAATATGCGGGGCGGGGACCCCGTGGGGCAGGGGGTATGATCCCCGTCCCCGAATCCCTCTCGAGGGGATTTTGCTCCCCGTCCCCACGAGGAAAAAATCCCCATTTTCAGGGTCCCAAACGGGAATCCCCACGGGGATCCCCATAAGCAGTATGAAATTGCCATCCCTACTGTGACTAACTCCAAAGCCAATTTGCTTTAAAATTTGGGTGCGTTGTTTAGGTGGTGCGGATTTTCACAACAGAGAGTTTTTTTTTTCATTTAGCTTCTCTCGATCACTTCTCATTTTCATTTGCCCCGACTTAGCATGCAACTAGCAACTACAAGCTCTCAACTTCATTTTTCTCCGCATCAAATCCCTTGTTGTTATTATCCTTTTCAAGCGTCATTTCATCAACAATTTTTTTATAATGCAGGAAGGGTCATCCATCAATAGGGGTGGGAATAGGCAGAGCCGATCAAGCTGGGCTTTCCAAGGCAAGTCTGGTCTGCACCTTAAATCCATGGCCTGAGCCTGGACTGTTTAGGCTTTATTTTATGGTCTGTGTCTGGCGTATTTAAAACCTGACATGGCCTGAAAGCTTGCTTAAAAACATGTTTTATAATAAGGTGCTTGAATATATCATAAGCATGTATTTGAATAGACTTATAAGCCCAAGTTTTTAGGTAAAACAACGTACTTATATATTTACACATACTAATAAGTATATAACTATAAGGCATTATAATAAAAAAATTTATAATAATAATAGCAATATAAAAAATATTAGTATTTTATTTATACTTAGTTAAATAGGCAGGCCTGATAGGCTCAAAAGGCTTTTCCGATGGCATGAAGCCTGGTCTGTTTTGCTATACATAGGCTTTTGAAAAAGCCTTGACCTAATCTATTTAATAAATTGGCTTGGGCCTGTTGTACGCCAGGCTGTAGGCCCCTGACGAGCGGCCTAGCCTGTTCCCACCCATATCCATCAGCGATTCAACGATGAACGTGATGGTACTCGATTGACAACATCACCGGCTCCTTTATTAGGTAATAGAGTTAAAGATTAATTTATGGATAGCGCTGTTATGATTTGAATTTTGTTATGAATTCAAATTATGTTATTTGTTTGTTAGATGAGTTTGGATAGGTTGAGTTTGTTTAAGTAGCTGAATTTTTAGATAAACTTAGTTAGTTTTATCCAGTTCATTGTAATCTTATCTTTGGTCTTTCTGCTCTTTATATATATCGAAGCATGTACACGAATAATTTCAATTCAATGAAGTTAAAAACATTCTCATAAATTATTATGGCATTAGAGCTCGGTTCAGCTGACACTCCAGAGAAGAAGAATGATCATGCCTCTGGAGCGGGCAAACATTCAGGGGGAGCGCGTTTTGCTTGGGCTGACAATGGTCAAAGCAATGGGACATTAGTAGAACGAGGTTTGAGTAGTCATGCATTACATGGAGCTCAGACAACAAACAAAGATCATAGACAGCATGATCACATGTGTGGTAATAAAATAATTCATAGTCCACACCCTTGAGTGTTGGATAGTGGGACTTCACATCATATGACCCCATTATATTCCATTTTTTTGGATGTGCGTATCCGAGAGGAGCCATTGCATATCACAGTTCCCACCAGGGAAGTTGTCTTGGTGAAGAATATGGGAACTATGTCAATTAATAGCCACATAAAATTCTTTTTGTTCCATAAGTTGCAATTTAATTTCCATCCATAAATTAACTAAAGATTTAAATTACATGGTGACTTACTTTGCTAATAAATGTGTGATACAGGACCAAGCCATGGAGAAGATGATTGGATACGGTGACATTTGTGATAGGGTTTACTTATTTAAGACAACTAAACAAGGTTCATCATTGGCAGCTCAATCCCAAGATACAGGGGCTCTATGGCATGCTAGGATGGGTCATCCTTCCAATTTGTTGAACATTGTTGGTTTTCTTAATTTTAGTTTTGATTAAAATAAGTTGGAATGTTGTGATGTTTGTCATCGTTCCAAACAATGTGCTCTCCCTTTTCCTTTGAGTAGTAATAAAGTCGAGAAGGCATTTGATTTAATTCATTGTGATTTGTGGGGCAAATATCATACAAAATCACATAATGGTTCTCATTATTTCCTTACCATAGTGGATGATTTCATTAGAACATTGTGGGTCTATCTCTTGAAAGAAAAATCAGAAACGTTTCACCATATTGTTAATTTTTGTAAAATGGTGCAAACACAATTTGAGGTAAAGGTGAAGGTCATTGAAGTGATAATGGAACGGAGTTTGTTAACTCAAGAGTTCAATCTTTTCTTCATAATGAAGGTATACTACATGAAACATCATGTGTAGCAACACCCCCAACAAAATGGGCGGGTAGAACGCAAACATAGACATATACTTAATATAGCACATGCTCTTAGATTTCATGCTAATCTGCCATTAACTTTTTGGGGTGAGTGTGTTCTTGCAGCAACTCATATTATTAATAGAACACCAACTGTTGCAAATGGAGGAATCACACCATACGAGATGCTTTATGGAAAACAACCACCATATGATCATCTACAGGTTTTTGGATGTCTTTTCTATGTGAAGACACCAATAAAGCCTCTAGATAAGTTTGCAGCACAGGCTGCCAAGTGTATTTTCATTGGGTATCCACAAGGTTAAAAAGGTTGGCGTGTATATAATATGGAGACCCGTGAGTTTTTAGTGTCAAGAGATATAACCTTTTATGAGCATAACCTGCCATATTCTCGGTTTGAGGAACATGCGTTGCCCAACATTTTTCCTAATACACTGCCCACTTGTGTTAGTGAATTATCTATGAATAAGGAAAGCATTGCCGAACCACTCAACATGGAAGATTGTGAGATACATGTTTCCGCTGCTCATGATGCATGTCAAAACAACACCAACCTTCCTAGTTCACAGCCTGAAGTTTGCCATGAGGATTCCAATTCACACAAAGTTATTCAAATTGATGGGGGGAGCCAGATCCATCGAAAGAATTGACACAGCTAGGCCAACGTGCAAGACGACCTTCGTGATCTTATCTTAAGGATTATCATTATCACTCAGTTTTTCAAGACCACTCACAAAGATCACCGGTCCCAATCACTTCTTCTGGTATGCTGTACTATATCTCACAGTTTATTAGTTATGATAATTTTTCACCATCATATAAGGCATTTGTTGCAGCCATCACTTGGTGTGATGAGCCCAAAACATTTTCACAGGCTGTGCAGTACCCAAAATGGCGTGAGGCCATGGAACAAGAGCTCAAGGCATTGGAAGCAAATAACACTTGGAGTATAGAGCCATTACCAACAAGAAAGAAATTGGTGGATTGTAAGTGGGTATATAAGATCAAGTACAAGGTAAATGGTGAGATTGACAAATATAAGGCACACTTAGTTGCTAAAGGTTACACACGAGTTGAAGGAGAAGATTTTACAGAGAATTTTGCTCCTGTGGCTAAGATGACAACAGTTCGTTGCTTGTTGGCAATAGTAGCAGTAAAGCAATAGGAATTGCATCAGATGGACGTGAGTAATGCTTTTCTTCACGAGGATTTAAATGAAAGGTCTATATGGAAGTTCCATCAGGATATTTGGTTTCCAATGCCAAGCATGTCTGTCGATTGCGAAAGTCACTATATAGGCTACGCCAAGCTTCTAGAAATTGGTTTTCTAAGCTATCACAAGCCTTGATTAAATATGGTTTTCAACAAAGTCATGCGGACCACTGTTTTTTTTACTTATTCCTTTGGCTCAATTTTCTTAGCCATATTAATCTATGTGGATGATTTAATAGTTGTTGGAAATGACAGCGAAGCTTGTAGGAGTTTCAAATCCTATCTCGGTGAATGCTTTCATATGAAGGATCTAGGACGGCTTAGATACTTCCTTGGGCTTGAGCTCTCACACGGTAACAATGGTTTATTTCTTTGTCAACGGAAATATAGACTTGATATATTGAATGAATATGGAATGTTAGATTGCAAACCTCTGCATTTCCCATGGAGCAACATCATAATTTATCAAGTGAAGTAGGAGAAATGTATTCTGATCCAGCTCAGTACAGGAGATTAATTGGGAGGTTAATTTATCTTACTATTACACGACCGAAAATTACTTATTATGTTCATATATTGAGTCAATTTATGCAAACACCTCGACAACCTCATTGGGATGCAACTACCCGTATTCTTCGTTATCTAAAATCATCCTCGGGGCAAGGAATTCTAATGCCAAGGCAAAATGATTTACGTCTTATGGGGTTTTGTGACTCATATTGGGCATCTTGTCCTACAACAAGAAAATCTATTTTCGGTTATTTAATGAAGCTAGGATCAGTTCCTGTTTCATGGAAGGCAAAGAAACAGACCACTATCTCTCGTTCATCTAGTGAATCTGAGTATCGAGCAATGACGCATGCATCTAGTGAGATTGTTTGGTTAAGGAGATTGTTAAGTGCATTTCAGATTCCTTGTGTTCATCCTACACCTCTGTTTTGTAACAATCAATCAACGCTTCACATAGTAGCAAATCCCGTTTTTCATGAACGGACCAAGCATATAGAGGTGGATTGTCATTTTGTTCGGGAGCACATACAAGCTGACACCATAGCCACTAGCTACATTTCTACTAAATATCAACCAGCAGATCTCTTCACTAAGGCTTTAAGCCACAAGCAGTTTCATAAGTTATCATCCAAGTTGGGAGTTCATAATCTTCACTCACCAACTTGAGGGGGAGTAATAGAGTTAAAGATTAAGTTATGGATAGGGATGTTATGATTTGAATTCTATTATGAATATCTGTTTGTTAGATGAGTTTGGATAGGTTGAGTTTGTCTAAGTAGCTAAATTTTTAGATAAACTTAATTAGTTTTAGCCAGCTCATTGTAATCTTATCTTTGGGCTTTCTGCTCTTTATATATATCAAAGCATGTACATGAATAATTTCAATTCAATGAAGTTAAAAACATTCTCATAAATTATTATTAGGAGACTGAAAAACAAAGTATCTGATGTTATCAACGAATTTGGATCCCCTCTTATTACAAGATAAAGAAAAAGAGTATGTGCGGGACTTACTTGTAGATATGGGATCTACACTTATCCTCTCTTTTTATCTAATAGGAGAGAGATCCTCATCCGTTACCAATTTACCATAACGCTTTCATTGAAATGGAGTGTTTTTTTAACGAAAAAAATTAATGAATGTCAATTTTTTTTAAAAAAAATACTTATTTATACTCTTGTTTGGTTTAGTGCTCGTATGATTTATCATTTGGCACAGTACAGAATCAATTCTACATAATTGATTTTGAATCATTTCTATTTAAAGTGTTTCATAAAGCGTATATCAATCATTTTCAACTATTGATTCTAGAATCAATTCTAGTCAACTGTAAATCAAATAAACACTTAATGTATGTTTGTTTTGGTGTTTTTTAGACCTAAAATACACGTTGATATAGAAGCTAAAATTTTAAGATCATCACATGATGTGGTTTGGAACGATGCAACGCTGTGTAATTGAGGATCAAAACATATTTAATAGAAGAATGTGAACTAATTAGCATAATTAAATTCATATAGAATACTTTTTTACCGTGATCAAGATGAGAAGTACATGATGAGGAGAAAAATTGAAGTACCTGATGTTACTAACGAATTTGGCTTATGATGAGAAGTGCATTTAATCTTACCAACAAAGCATCATCAGCGCCTTTATGATGAGAAGTTCATTTAATGTTGTGAATCCCTTAAGCTTAGGTAGGTGGTGAGGTGCAACCTCGGTCTTAAGTCAGGGGGTTTTTTAAGGTTAGTCCAAGATCATGGACGCTTTAAGCCATGATCGAGTTCAAGCACGACAGTATTAAGGACAAATATATGTGATCTCGTTTGAGGAGAGTGATATCCTAATTAGGATGAGTTATGCCTCGACCAGGTCTAGAACAATTTTTAACACACGCGCGCACACATGTAAGTTGTTAAAATAATTTCTACCAAAAAAAAAAATTATATTTCATACCCATGTTGAATATTGTGTCCTTGACACTTCATATTAAATTGGATATATATATCTAGCATGATTAAGGATGACATTGGATACTCTATGGGTAGAGCATTATAGTGTTCATCCTCATACTTGTGTTTTTTTTAAAAAACAATAAACTGCACTCACGCCTATACGTAGGCAACAACTTTAATGTCTATCCTCATACTTGCTAAGCACTTGTATGCATGTACCCATACCCATTACCCACACTTTAGTTAAGTGAAAATTAGTAAATAAATAAAAAATATTAATTTAAAAAAAGCTATAGCTCAATTGAAAAATTACTTCAAAATCATCTAAATATATTTATTAAAGGTGATATGTTGCGTCCACGTACAAGGACTAGGGTGGAAGAAAATTACTCAAAGATGTGAGACGGTCACACTTTAGGGTGCATAACCTCTATATTTCTTCATGAAATGGACATTTCCATATCATTGAATCTGCTAATGACACATGGCATTAAAAAAGTCAATGGTTGAGATATAAAGTGTGTTTAATTTATATCGGATCCACGTTTCAAACATGAAAACATGTTTCATGTTTGAAACGTGGATCGAGACCAACGCTACTCTTAATAGTGTTGACTTAAATCCGCATTTGAAACTTGATTTTGATGAAAATCAAACTCTCATTCATTTCTATAAATCAATTTAAATTTTTTAATAAAGAAAAAAACTGAAAAGTCCACTACCAAAAGAAAAAAACATAAAAGCTCTCATGTACATTAGACTTTGTCGTTGTCATGCTCCGTCATAGTCGTCGACCCGCCGTTGTGCCGCCACGCCAAGTCGCTAGCCTCCGTGATGACCGTCGCGCCATTTCTGGTTTCTGTCTCTCACACTCCCACCCACTTCCTTCTTTCAGGTTTTTGGAATAAAGCTAATTAGTAATTAACACATTAAATCCATAAAATTCTTCGTTTTCTTCTATCCCAACGTGAATGAATGGAAATGATGACAAGAATATCAGTTTGTGTGTTGTAAGTTCAATTTAGCAGAATCCATCTAACTTGAGTGATATTTTTTTGTGTATGTGGATGATGCGGTGATGGCACAATGGTGGAGAAGGGCGACTAAGGAGGGCAGCGGTCAAGTTAATGGCTGCATAATCACTTCTTTTCTTGTCATTGTGGCTATATTGTGTTCTTCTTTTCATTGTTTCTGTTGTATCATGTTCTTTTTCTTTTTTGTGTGGTGTTGAATTTTTATTTTAAATGAATTTAACAGATGAAATCCCATTCATTAAAAAATTTTAAGGACACATGTCATTACACGATTAAAAGAAATGGAGATTTCTATTTCTCCAAGACTCCAACAAATGGAGAGGAGCTGGACTCCACAAATTAATATTCTACAATCTAGAACTTCATACTTTCAAATGTTTTATTATTCTAATTTTGATCCGATTCTAATTCTTATTTTATTTTATAATATGTATTAGATTTAAAAATATATTTTTAATGTGTAATAATATATATATCAATTTAAAAAATTTATATAAATATATTAGATATTTTAATAAAATTAATATGTGTGTGCGTGAGTATGGGGCGGATTAGAGATGATAAAAATCCATGTACCCATGGATATACCTGCAATGGATACTTGTATATTTATAAAATGAGTGGGGATAAATACTATACTGCCTGTCTCACGAGTACATGTATACTCATTAAAATATATTTTTTTATTAAATATATTAATATATTAAGATTTTTTTATTATTTTATGATGAGATCAATTTTATTTTATATTATTTTATAATAATATTTTCAATATATTAACCCGTAATGATATAATATAATATTATAGTATATTATATCACATTTCTCTCTTTTTTTAATAATTTTTAAAGTCTTAAATATTTAAAGATATTTGTGAATACTCACTATCTGCATGGGTACTTGTTAATTTTAGCGGGTATAGATATGAGTAATGTATTATCTGCCCCCTCTCCGTCCCATATACATCCCTAGGGTGGACTGGGCACTACAAATCTACAATGTTCGTACTCGCATTCATCCCCATAAAAAATGTGGGTTATTATCATATGTGTGCTCATACCTGTTTAGGAGGCCCATTACATGTATTTTTTTTTATGATACTCATTGCGCTTAGCTCAATTGTTAACCGTAAGGATGATTGAAGTTTTTTTAATGAAATCTGGACCATTATGATCAGACGTCTCAATGTAACAATACACCTCTAAATCATGTTTATATAAATTGAATAGAGTAATTCAATTAACAAAAAAACACATTATCATTTTAAATAAAATAATCACATAATCTTTGGGTCACTTTATTATTTGTCTATTATTGATTGGTTTCAAATTCAATATACTTAAATTATAAGCAAATATATTTCCACTCTCTGGTATGCAGAAACATCCAACGCACATAGTTTTAAAGGATAAATAAAAATGCTTAATCCAAGCTCTTTTTTTTTTTTTCAATGTACACTCACATTCACCATTTGAGCAGTGTAACATTCATCTATTACTACAGCCTAAGGCATAAAGCAAGAGTAATAAAGAAAGTGTGGGCTCCTCCGTTCAACACATTCTTTAGAACTTTCTCAAACATTACCACAGATCAATGCAGTAACATTCAAATTCCAACCTCAATGTTTCCCAACTTCAGCACCTTTTGCCAATACCCAGAAAAACACACTGTCCCCACTACTACTCAATTAAAAGCATCTTTACCCCTTCTTCACTTTCCTTAACCCATAACACCATTTAGAATAAATAAACACCTTCATCTTAATCTCCTAATCTCCACATCCATCTCTTCCTCATTGCTTTGCTTGAGTGGACTGAAACATGCTTGCCCTCCCACCTCCACCCCCACCTCCTCTGTCACCCCCAAACACAAAGCAAACAAAACCAGTCTCTCTTGACCAAATTGTCATATCAAAACAACCTGAGAACCAACCTTCTTTGGAATCAGATTCAGATGCACCAAATTCAGTTAGATCAAAGTTAAGAAGACCACCAGCACTAAGACAACCTAGATTTCAAAGGACCAACCCAATCATATGGTTTGCTGCAGTGTTATGCCTCATATTTAGCCTTGTACTAATCTTCTTTGGGGTTGCAACTTTGATCATCTTCCTAGCCATCAAACCAAGAAACCCCACATTTGACATCCCTAATGCAAACCTCAATGCTGTGTATTTGACTCACCAGAATACTTCAATGGTGACTTCACTCTCCTTGCAAATTTTTCCAATCCCAACAGCAAAATTGATGTGAGCTTTGAGTCTTTGGATGTTGAGCTTTTCTTCTCAGATAGGGTCATATCAGCACAGTCAATTCAGCCTTTTACTCAGAGGAGAAGGGAAAGCAGGTTGCAATCATTGCACTTCATTTCCAGCTTGGTGTTTTTGCCAAAGGATCTTGGTGTGAAACTTCAAGGGCAGGTCTTGAGTAACAAGGTCAATTACAATGTAAGAGGAACATTTAAAGTGAGAATAACTATGGGGCTCTTCCATTTATCTTACTTGCTGCATAGTAGGTGTCAGATAGAGATGACTGGTCCACCTACTGGTGTCTTAGTAGCCAGGAATTGCATCACAAAGAGATGAAGATGAAGGTTTAGAGGAATTCTTCATGCTTGTATGCTGATTTCTGCTGTGTCTGGATTCCTAGTTTGTACTTTGTAGTGATACCTTAATAGTGTGTAAAAGAATGATTCTAGAAACTATTTGATATGCATACCATATGATTTTGGAAGGTAAAGAGAAAAGAATTGTAGATAGGGACATGTTGTGGATGGATTTCATTTCATCTGTTAATAGTTAATACCAATTCAATACTGTCTCTTGCTGAACAGGTTGGTAATAATTTCATAACAGGCTTACTAAAGCAAGAATTGGATTAACTTTTTTTATAGTGATTTTGTGTTTTCTTAATTGTGCAGTGTTTTATTGAACAGTTACACACTTACACTAATTAGATTCAGAAGCCTTTTTGACTGTCTAAAATAAAATAGTGTGAAAAATGAAAAAAAGACTTGGCAACGATTAATGCTGTATCAACTAAATTATACATGCATAATATAGATATGATGATGAGCCTTATATCTCAAAGTTAATAGAGAATCTTAAAAGCAGGCACTCACATTAGTTTAATCAGAGACAGCATATAGTGAGTGAGCAAAGTAAGGGTATTAGCGGGATATCCCTGTCCTACTAGTGACCCAACATAAAGTATTTTTTGCCTTTGGTTATCTCCACTTAAGGCTTATTTTATATGCTTTCAGATTTTGATTAGCAAGACAAGTAATTATATGAAAAGTTAATTGTTCAACTTGGCTTGGCAGTACTGTGACAAATTTGCATTTGCCCAGTCCATTTTCTGGATAACCATCTGTGTCACTTTGTTGTAGTACACACTCTACTATTGACCATTACCGAATCTTCTACAACCTACACACAACACACGCTTGGCACAACAAAATAAGAACAAATTAAGTGAACATATAATGGTTATTCATATTTCCGTTTAATAAATTCAGAGAGAGGCTTTAATTCTTCTGTGGAACAACATAATCATTTTATACAATTGAGTTAGTTCCTATGTATAAGCTGATATTTATAAAAGATATGTGCCCAAGATTACGCATGCTGATCAGAAGCAAAAGCTTGCATACATATCACATGGTTTATCCATGTCATGAGGTGAACAAAGTTTTAAGTTGGCTCGTTCTGTAACACAACTACTGCCTTTTTTTCCTCTAAACTTGGGATCAGTTGTTAGTATGTTATGTATTATGTAAGGGGGTGTTGATGTGAATCCAACCGGGTAAAATTATGATATTTGGATGGTTACGAAGACAATGGTGCGGCTGAATTGAATTCAAAGGACAAGGGAAGTTACAAACTGATATGAACCTTGAGGTTCTATTTTTATGGACCTTAGAATTTTTTCCTGATAATAGAGAACTTTACGTAAACACTTCTTGCTTTGCAAGGAAAATAAACAATATTTTTGTTCTTTTTCTTTACGCACGTACGTAACTATTTTTCTTTTCTTTTCTTTTCTTTTCTTTGACGTACGTATACCAAATAACCAAAACAAGAAATTGACAAGGAAATAATCAATAACAATAAGAATCCTTAGGAATACTTGAAGATTAAATCACATAATAATCAAGAAACGTAGAGGAAATAGAGTAACTGATTATATCAGATAGTAAAAGAAATAACTAGAAAACTGATAAATGGACGTCACACTTTCATGAATTGAAAGATAAGTCCATGAAGATGATCACACAAAGGTATATGAACCTTTGATAACCTTCACTCTTTACTAGCAAGAAAGATAGAGAAATTCACTCTCTCTAAGTAAGAAATTCACTTTCTAATTTTGGCAGCAATTTTGCATAAACTTCAATCTTATTTTGTGCATGCATGAAGCATGTATTTATAGGATTTACAAGGTGAAATTAGGGTTGTGCAACCAGCTATGTTACACGCCTAAATCATCCCCAAAATGCCCCTTTACACACTTCCCATGCAACCCTAAACATATTCTAGGAATAAATAAATTAAAAGATAATTTAGCTAATAAAACTCAACCTAACTAGGCTTAGATGGCCGAATTTCCATTCAGATTTTTATGGCACATGTGGGCTGAATTATTCCTTGAAAAGTAACACCAAATATGGAGTAAATTGGCTATTGAATCAGCCTTCATGTGGCCGCCCCAAACAGCTAAGATTCTTCAAGAGTTGGCTGCCAACTTCAATGCTATTCATGCTCCAATTCAATGGCTTGTTGGAACTCTTTTATGGCTTTTTACTCATCAAAATTCTGCACATGTTTCATGCTTCTTTTGCTGACTCATGAGGCTCCTTTCATACCAAAAACGTGACCAGATTCATGCACTAAGTCAGCCCATTCCAACGGCTATAAACATGAAGTTTAATGCTATTACATCCATGTTTTGTAACCACCCAAGTAGGAAACATAACCATTCAAACCATTAAGTCTATTGTGTTGTAACTTCCCTATTATTATTGAAACAAATTAAAAACAACATTCAGCAAATTAAAAGAAAGAATGGTCGCCCACCATCATCCAATGTGGCCGCCCACAATGCCACATCATTGGCTTGCAAATGCTCCAATTATCAGTTGCATTAAATGCAACTGATTCTTCATCAATTAAGCTATCCTCTTCAACTTGAGTGCAATTAATGAACTTAAGACTTTCATTAATGTTTTTCTCACTTTGAGTTGGAACTTCTTTAATGATGACTTGGAGTGCCTCCTTAGCCTTCCTAGCTTGTGCCCTTGTCATGGGCCCACCTAGTCTGCTGACTGCCTGACTGATGTCCACATCACAAACTAATTTGGCCATCAAGAAGAGGGTTGTTACAATATTAAAAGGGCGGCCAACATTCAACACATGGAGGTTACAAATTGATGGAGCAACTAACAATCAATTCTTGGGCTGTTATGTTTCTAATGAGGGGCAGCCAATTCATGGCTAAATTACAAGCCTTTTATTTCTTGTTGGTTGTTACAAAATTGCTTGTAATTGTGCGGCTACATGTGAGTTAGTTATAGGCTGACTGTTTTAATTTTTATTAGGCAGTTACATTTTGATAGCCACTTAGTAGTAATTTATGGTTGTTGGCTGAATACTAAAAGACTATATTTTGCGCATAGCTGAAGGTTATATATAGGGCGCATATTTCTTGTAAGAGAACAACTTGGAATTCAGAATTTATAAAATTGAGAGTTTGATTCTCTTGGTGTTCTTGTTATACAAGAATTGAGTTTTATCAAAGGTTCTTCACCCCTTTGTGTGTTTAAACTCTTAGGCTTATCTTCCATCCTTGGAAGTGTGACGTCTATCACTTTCCATTCCATTTTCTTCCTCTTTCCATTTTTCTTGTTTTAACATTTTCCCCAAATTTCTTAGTTATGAGCATTCCAACCTAGATAGATCCGCAAAACGAATCCACCCCCTCAGATTCGCGTCAGGTGTAAATTTTATGGTACACAAATGTCAAAAACTTGTACCGATACATGAGTGATGATAGTCATTGATTGTACATTTTAAAAATGGAAGGTTGTGATTAACACTATGCCAAAAAAGATATTTAAGGGCGCTTCCGTGCAGCATAAAAGGGTGCTTCCGTGTACCCTAATAGAAACTGTTCTTGTTTGGTCGTTAAAAGGAGGGCGTGTCCAGAAACGCCCTAACGGAAGGCACAGAGGGCGCTTATAAAAAAGCACGGAAGGCGCCCTCGTCAAAGTGTCCAGGAGTGGAGGGCGCTTCCTAGGAGCGCCCTGGTTGGACAGGACAAGGGCGCTTCCCTGGAGCGCCTACTTATGCACAGAACGTGCATTTGGAGGCGCTCCAGCGAAGCGCCCTTGTCCTGTCCAACCAGGGCGCTCCTAGGAAGCGCCCTCCATCTTTTTTTTTTGTTCTATAATTTACTTGAAGCTGTAAATACAATATTAAACACCTGCAATGCTCCATACCAGCAGCCAGAATTTCATCCTTGAAATTAATGTCAAAAGTTTGAATATGCTTAACATATACAACATCATTAACCAGGACCAAGTCTAGTTATTAACCTATAAAAAATTTGGCAGAGTTTCCTCTGTTTTTACAAGTTTTACCAATTTATCAAACACCTATAAAACTCCATACCAGCAGCCAGAATTCATGTCATGAAAGTAATGTCAAAAGTGCTTAGAATATGCTTAACAAACAACATCCTAAACCATGACTAAGTCTACTCATTATAACCTATAAAAAATTTGGCAGAGTTCCTCTGTTTTTACAAGTTATCCCAATTTATCAAACACCTGTAAAACTCCATACCAGCAGCCAAAATTCATGTCATGAAAGTAATGTCAAAAGTGCATAGAATATGCTTAACAAACAACATCCTAAACCATGACTAAGTCTACTCATTATAACCTATAAAAAATTTGGCAGAGTTTTCTCTGTTTTTACAAGTTTATCCCAATTGAATGCTTTCTTCCATCCCCTATAACGATGAGATAAAGGCAAAAACTTACGATGACCCTGGAATACATTTTTCTACAATGCGCTAAACGCATCCAAGAAGTATTTTCATCACACACAGGGACATGCACACTGACCCTTTACACTATAGCCAGACAAGATTACCATAGGCCGGGAAATCGTTAATCGTTCCAAACAACATTGCCCTCAACAAAAAAGATTCTTCTTTTGTAGCCATCATAGACCTCTACTCCAATATCCCACAATAGCTTCAAGTCTTCAATCAATGGTGCCAAGTACACATCTATATCATTACCACCCGGTTGTCTGGGCCCAGATATCAACATGGACAACATCATGTATTTGCACTTCATACAAAGCCATGGAGGTAGATTATATATCATCAATAACACTGGGCCATGTGCTGTGGGTACTAGATTGGACACCATGTGGATTCATTCCATCTGTTGATAAGGCAAGTCGAAGATTTCCTTACTTCCTCCCCAAAAGAGGGGTACTCATCATCTATCTTCCTCACTGTGGAGAATCAGCGAGATGCCTCAACATGTCATCCTTGACTCGTTCATTTGCATGCCATGTTAAGTTCTTTGCATCAATGACACTACGATACATCCTTCGAAACCTTGGAAATATGGGGAAATACCAAACCACCTTTGCTGGTGAAGTCTCTTTCTTATAACGAGACTCATTGAATTTAGGACACACACTTAATGATGCATGCTCATTTCTGAACAAAATGTAATCATTGGGACAAGCATGAATCTTCTCATAGGTCATCCCAATAGAACGTAACATCTTCTTTGTCTCATAAGTTCTGTTAGGCAGCACATTGTCCTCCGGAAACATCTCCTTTAGCAATGTCAGTAACTCTGTGAAACTCTTGTCAGACCATCCATTTGATGCTTTTAAATTATACAGCTTCAACACCAAGGACAACCTTGTGTGCTTGGTGCACCCGTTGTACAGTGATTTTTTCTGCATCACTAGCCAGGGTATCAAACATTTTTGGGCAATCTCTAAGGTCCTCTTCAACCACATTTCGAATCTCATCAATTCTGTCACAATCCTCCCATCCGGTCCCAAACTCATCTATCTCCCATACCACTATGTTCAATTCTAGTCTCACCATGAAAATGACCAACTTGTGTAACTCTTATCAATTCCGAAACAGAAAAGATGGTTCCTCAACTCCGCTTCACTTAGTTGCTTAGAACAAAAACATTTTATACACGGACACACAATTTTTCTAGGATTTGTTGGCATGGTCAACGGCAAACTTTATGAACATTTCCACTCCTTCCTCATACTCACTTGTCAAACGGTTTGCAAACATCCAAGAACGATCCATATTCTATGAACAAAACATCAAATCATTTATAAATTTATTCGAAAAACAACCATAAATTTAGAAGTAATAACAAATTTATTTACTACATGCATGCATAACTAATTCAGGTGAAGTTTACGGTACACAAGTTTTTGTGGCCGTTGATTTAGTGTTATTCCTTGCAATCCGTTGACCATAACACTAAATCAACAGCCACAAAAACTTGTGTACCGGTACACAAGTTTAAAACTTGTGTACCGTAAACTTCACCAACTAATTCATTCTAAAAATTTCAGCAGCATTCCAGTTTATTTTTTTAAGTATCACAAATTTATGCAACACATTTCCAATCTTAATATCAACAATTACATCAATATGAATAACAACAATGTTAACATAATCAATAACCATAAAAAAAAGAAAAAAGAAAAAAGGGTGCAACTAGTAAAAACAATGGTGCTGCGAGTAATTCAGTTGCAGAAAAAAAGGTGCAAATAGTGAAAAAAGGGGTGCAGCCAGTAAAACAGTTGCAGAAAAAAATGTGCAAATAGTCAAAAAAAGGGGTGCAGCCAGTAATAATGTTGCAGAAAAAAACCCTAACTTAACATACAACTAAGCTTGAGGAGGAGGAGCACCTACCTCTCCAAGATGCGGCCGAGGATGATGCCAAAGGCGGAGGACGACGGAGGACGGAGGGATCTGCTCGTGCTTCACCATTTGGAGTTGTTGAAGCGCGACGGACGTTCGCGTGAGATGGAGGAGCTCGTGCTTCACCGTTCGGAGGTTCTGCTCGCGACGGAGGACGGCAGCGGGACGTACGACGGCAGCGCGACGGAGCAATGGCCAGCGACGACAAAGAGAGGAGGAGGGACGAGGACGAGGCAGTAAGAGAGAAGGAGGAGGAAAACGATTTTAGAGAGAGAGGGTGTTGTGTACTGACGCGGGAAAAGAAATAATTTTAAAATGACTCTCAGATTAGGGGGAGGTGCGTTTCCTGGAGCTCCCTAAAGGGGAGAGCGCTTCCAGGAGCGCCCTGGATATCAATTTTTTTTAAAAAAAAATTAATATGTCTAGTTAAAAAGTAGGGCGCTTCAGTGAACCGCCCTGCACATTTATTTATAAAAAAAAATTAATGGCCGTAATAGGAGGGCGCTTCAATGAAGCGCTTTGCAATTTAATTTACAAAAAAAAATTTAATGGCCCTGATAACAGGGCGCTTCCCTGAAGCGCCCTGCAATTTAATTTATAAAAAAAATTAAGTGCCCTGCGAAGAGGGCACTTCGGTGAAGCGCCCTAGACGTTAATTTATAAAAAAAAAAAATACGGCCCTGCTAAAAGGGCGCGTCAGGGAAGCGCCTGCACATTTTAATTTAAGGGCGCTTCCGCCCAAATTTAAGCGCCCTGAAGGGTAAAACGTTCATTTCAAACACTTAAAAACACAGAAGCGCCCTAAAGTAAGTGCTCTTATATCCTAAATTTGGCATAATGTAATCACGTAGTACTTGATGTGCTGGCCGATTTGAAGTTTGTATTTTTATACTTAGTCCCTGTGAACTTTATAAAGTTGTTGCAGATTGATCCATTAGAGCAGCTCCATTGGCCACTTGAGGTGCGATGCGGTCAGTTGAAGTGCGATGCTGTCAGTTAATGCACCGATGGAGAGAATCGGTCGAATCACTTTGCGAGGCACAAACGGTGTTGCCTGCAGCACCCGCTTTTGCGGGATGCTGCAGGCCTTTTTTTTTTTTAAACAATATAATAATATTTTTTTATAATAGTATAATATTAAATTAATTAGCTGATGAAGTAACCGGTAAAAAAAAAGTATAACGTTAATAATATTATATTAATTATTTATAACAATATAATATTATTATTAACTATTTTAATAACGGTAAAATAGGTTTTAACGGCTAGTTTTTTTATTTTATTATTTTTCTTTATAAATAGTGAGAATTTGATGTTCATAGTCCAATTTATCCACCACATTATTCCTATTGTTGCAAAAAAATTTAGTTTCCACATTCTCAACATTGCTCTTTATTTTCAAATGGATCCCAACCAATTCAATCCCAACCTTTACATGAATTGGATGCAAAATTCTCACCCTACAAATGATCAAAATTCTCAAGTATTTTTCCACTCCTCCAAATTCTCAAAGTAACCCGAACATGGGGAATTTTCCTATGTATCCATACCCTGGTTTCTTTCATCCCCACATGACAAATATGCAAAATCCATATCCAATGATGGGGCAATATGGATTAAATTTTCAATCACCACAACCCAATTTGGCCATGCATAGTGGGTCTTCAAGGGGCACCATTGGTGGGGAAGGCACCAATGAACAAGCACAAACACCGGTTGCGTCTATAGCGGAGTCTGAAGTTCCACCAAAGTCGTTCGAAGTTGGGTTGGAGAATATTGTTATCAACGAAGAGCAAATATTAGGTGGTCGTACCAGGCCTAAAGCGAGATTACAATGGAAGAAGACACACTTCTTATTCAATCATGGCTTAATGTTTTAAAGGATGCAATTGTTGGGATTGACCAAAAAGCAGAGAGTTTTTGGCGACGAGTTCGTCACAACTATAATGAGTATCATGGTGAGCATCAAGAGAGGGGACCAATTGCACTAAAATCTCGTTGGAAAAAGTTGAATGTCGCAGTTCAAAAGTTTGTTGGGTGCTACAAACAAGCCATTGGAGCAAAGAAAAGTGGGACTACTGAAAATGATGTTATTAATCATGCATTATCCATTTTTTCGCAGGATGAAGGAGAGGCATTCAAATTTGAGTATGCATGGCGGTTGTTGAAGGATAATCCCAAATGGAATTCAGATTCACACCAAGGATATTCAAAAAGAACAAAGGTCTCTGCTTCAGGAGAGTATACTTCATCATCTGCATCGGAAGTTCCAGATAGGGTAGTAGAGGAGGACCCTACATCATTTCCCATGGTCCGCCCAATGGGATCGAAAATGGCTAAAAGGAAGGCTAAAGCAAAATTACAAGAAGCGTCTTCTGCTCCAGTTGAATCTAACAATATGCAGGAGTCATATAAGGAAAGAGTCACAGAGATGCATGAGTTAAGACTTCTTAAGGAGACTCAGGTGAAGATAAAAGAAAGAGAATTAGAATTTAAGGAGTGGGAAATGTTGTTGAAGGATACATCCGGGATAACTGAGGCACAACTTGCTAGTCATAACGCAATATGCAAAATCATTAAAGAAAGACGTGGATTGGTTTAAGTTTGTGATGTATTAGAGTTAATGTTGCATTAAGTAAGCGGTGTGTTTAAGTTAATGTTCTATTAAAGTTTATGATGTATTTAAGTTAATGTTGCATTAAGTTAGTGGTGTGTTTAAGTTAATGTTGTGTTAGAGTTTATGATGTATTTAAGTTAATGTTGCATTAAGTTAGTGGTGTACTTAAATTAATATTATATTAAAGTTTATTATGTATTAAAGTTAATGTTGAAACAAACTAGCCGTTATTAGTCAAACTAGCCGTTGAGTCAAACTAGTCGTTACTATTGTACCATATATATGTGTATCTTCCTTCTATTGGTTTCATTATTGAACTCCTGATTTACTTTCAAATGGATCCATACGATTCAAATTATGAGGATGAACTTGAGTGGAAGATCATCGAAGATGAACTTCGAGATCTTGAAGCTGAAGAGGGACAAATTCAGTTAATGCGTGAGAGACAAGTAGTACAAGATAACACTTCTGCAAGGCGTGCACGAAAAAGAGCTCACATAGAACGAGGTCGCGAGGAAGGGCACCTCAGATTGCAAAGTGACTACTTCTCAGCAAATCCAACGTACACAGAAGCTCAATTCCGACGAAGGTTCCGAATGAGAAGACATGTGTTCCTTCGCATTGTTGAAGCCCTTGGCAATCATGATAGGTAACTTCCAAATGATGACGGATGCACTGGTTAGAATTAGTCTTTCACCGCTACAAAAAATGCACTGCCGCAATTCGTATGTTGGCTTATGGATCACCCGCTGACAGTGTTTGATGAGTATGTGCGAATTGGCGAAAGCACTTCAATAAAATGTTTAGAGAAGTTTGTTACAGGATTGGTTGATGTTTTTGGAACAGGGTACATGAGAAAACCCAACAACCACGACATACAACGTCTATTACAGATGGGGGAAAGACGTGGGTTTCCTGGAATGTTAGGAAGTATTGATTGTATGCATTGGGAGTGGAAAAATTGTCCGACGGCATGGAAAGGTCACTTTTGTCGAGGTGATCATGTGAAACCCACAATCATCTTAGAGGCGGTTGCATCACAAGACTTATGGATTTGGCATGCTTTTTTTGGCATTGCGGGCTCAAATAATGATATCAACGTCATCAACCAGTCCTCCTGTCTTTAATGAAGTGATGCACGCGGCATGCTCCTCAGTACAATTCGAATAAATGGCACCACATATAACATGGGATACTATCTAGCTGATGGCATTTATCCAGAATGGGCAACGTTTGTTAAAACCATTTCAATGCCACAGGGGGAGAAAAGGAAACTATTTGCCCAACATCAAGAAGCAGCAAGAAAGGATGTGGAGCGCGCCTTCGGAGTGCTCCAATCACGATTGCAATTATTCGTGGTCCAGCACGAGCTTGGCATAAGCATACGTTGAAGAATATAATGTATGCATGTATAATATTGCATAACATGATTACCGAAGATGAACGAGAACATATAGTGGGCATCTCAATTATTCATATGATCAGGCAAGTGATGATACGCCACCCATTGAAGTATTTAGTGGTTCAACACCTAGTTTTTGCAACATACCTACAAAGGAGAGCACAAATTCGTGAAAGGAATATGCATCGCCATCTACAAGCGGATTTGGTGGAGCATATTTGGGAACGATTTGGACGTGATGTTAACCAAAGTTGAAGCATATGTTAATTAGAGCATCTCATGCATTGGGTTCATTTATAAAAAAAACATGTTTAATAGTGTATTATGCATATTTTAATTATGTATTATGCAATTTATAATTAATCATGTTTAATTAAGTATAATACATGATCTTCGTTTTTAATCTTGTTAACCAAATTTGATTTAAAAATTAAACTAGGAATATTTAAATATTATAAATCAAATTGGATGAAAATAATAAAATATATAAGTGTGAGGTAGGTTGTGGGGTCCATTAAAATTTTTTTTAAGAGTTGCTGGGTTGGAGATAAAAAGTGAATGGATTGCTTAAAGTAATATAAATAATATAATAATATAGGAATGTGTGAAGAATTATAAAATATTGGTTTAAGAAACTTTGATGGGTTGCTGGGATAAAGATGCTCTTAGGGTACCCTGGGTTTTCCACAAAAAAAAAAGGTGTAGTGGGTTCAAAGGATAATGTATGAGGTTGTTGATGGTTATTAAGATAGGCGGTTTCCATGCCCGTGAGGTGGACAGAGTTTCTTTTTCTTAATTTTTTCAATTATAAAATCATAATAATTACTATTTTGAGATAAAAATCAACAATGATGAAGAAACAACACCAAAATGTGTTGTGTATTATTAAAGAAATCAATCTACACTTATGACAATTCAAGGTTACTGTTGCGTGGTGCCGCCTTTCTCTATCTTAGTCCACCAACGTCGTCAAGGACTCCTCCCACCTTCATCCACACTCAGCAACACCATTCCTTTAAAATGAACCAGAGGAGGACTTCTTTCAGTACGATCCCTCACCGGAGCTAACTGTGAAGCAGCGACAAGCAACTCCAACGTTCATAAGAGAGCGGAAATAATGGCAAGCTACTTGTCAGGACAAGGCTCGTTTGAGAAAGAAATAAAGGTCGAGAACATAAAGTGCAAACCCTAAAGAAAAACTGAAACCTACATGTTGCAGTTACTTGACTCATGTACTGGTACATTAAATTCAAATTTATGTACCGTATAAAGCACCTTATGTAAGGTAGGTAGAGTTTAAAATTGTAATCATATAGAACCATTGAATGTGTTGCTCATATTTAAGGGTTATCCAGTTCACTTCATATTTTTGGATATGATTAAACTGCCACCTTGACCTCTTAACGAGATTTTGGTGGAATATTTTTAGCACATTTTTTTTCTACTTTTTCAAAAAATATAAAATATTTCTCTTCACCCGAATTCCTTTTCTTTTATATATCACTATAAATATAAAATAAATTAATCAAAACATTCCTTTTTATTTGTCACAATTTTTTCAAACACAAGAATTAAAAAAAATGAAGTCCATGTTCTTATTTCTATAAATTTGTTATCTAATTTTCTATTATATTATTTATCTCTCCTATTAATCATCTTCTTTTTTATTATTATTCTTATTTGTTTTGAAATAAAATGTAAGGATATATTTGAAAAAAATGTAATTAATGGTAGCTTAAAACTTTTAAAAATGATAAATCAAAAGGAACAAATTAGAGTTGTCAATTCAGATTATTCGACCCGATTTGATGCCAATAACATACTTTTGCGGGTCGGGTTATGAAATCCGGGAGTTATTCAAACTTCTTAAAACTTAAACCCTACATTTTTTGTGGGTTTTTTAGTTTTTATGGGCTTTTGTGGGTAGGCTTTATCAAGTAAGGTAAAAAAGTCACGAAGCCATTCGAGATTCTAAATAAAAACTTGAACCCTATATTTTTACAAGTTTTTACATACGGCTCATTTTACCAACTCTAGAACAATGTAATGTATTAGAGACATGTAGCTTTTTGACATTTTTTATCTCAAATTTTTTTGTTACCTTTGCGCTATTAGTGCCCGAGTAGATCTGTTGATCATGTTGGGCTTGAGAAGAGTTCATTCAAGAAGCACACAATGATCATTCTGGGGAGTTGCTTTTAATACCCCTTTTAATATTCATACCCCTTCCCCTTTTGGAAATTATCTTTTCCAAACTACTCCCTCCCCTATCACCCCTCCCACACCCCAGTCCCACCTCCACCTCCTGCAAACCCCCACTGCCACTCCTATCCCACCCTTTTTTTTCTCTTCCAATAAATTAATTTTCGGTCAGGAAAAAGAAAGCAATTTTTTTTATGAAGTTTCAGTAATTAGAGACGGAAAAAAATTGTCTCTAAACTTGTTATAGACGAAATAGGGACGAAATAATTTTCATCTCTAAAAAATGTCACTTATTTAATTTTTTTGTTTTAATTTTTAGAGATGGAAAATATTCATCTCTAATAATTTTCAAAAGTGAATAATATAGTTTCATCTTCTAGAGAAGAAATTTTTTGTGTCTCTAATTTGTCTCTAACATTTTTAGAGACAAAATTTTTTTCCATCTCTAAAAGCTGAAACTTTGTAAAAAATAATTCACTTCCGAAAATTAATTTCTAGAAATATGTTTTTATTATTTAGCTTCCAACAGTTAATTTTTGAAATGGCTGAAGGGTATTTTTGGAAAAATAACTTTTCACAAAAAATAAGGGGTGTGAAAAGCAATGCCCATCATTTTGTGCCTTGTGAATTGCTTATGCATAGTAGCATGCAACACACGTGTTGGTTAATGTCATGAACCCTGAAAGTCAAAAATCTTAACTCAAATGGGTACAAGCCCATTCTCCTTACAAACATTAAATATTGCTTAAGGGTGCAAACATTATGTTTGCAAAGAGAATGAGTCAGTGGCACTTGGGAAATCTCCATCTCAGCATCTTACTTTTTCATTATTCATGGATTTTAAGTGGATCCTATACCAATACACATCATCTATTTCTATTTTTTATAATTTAAGCACTCATCCTCTCTATTCCAGCACCGCTAAAAATTCAACTAAATGGGTCCCACAAGTTAACCCACATACTCTTACATTTCAATAAATATAAAATCTTCAAAATAATTGAATTGTAAACCAATAAAATTAAAATAAAATAAGATAAAACATAATTAATATTTTTTAATAAATAACGAAAAAGAATTGTTTATGTTAATTTGCTTTAAAAATATTATTCATTTTTTTCTTATTAATTTTTTTAAAAAAAGATTAATTATTTTTATGTTAAACCTATCGCGACGGTTTTGAATCGTCGCCATAGATGATGAATTTTGGGGAAAAAAATAAAATGAAAGAGAAAATATAAAGTTATGCACTGTTGTCACCATAATTCCGCCACTTCCAACTTTTTCTATCACATTTTGACATTAAGTTTCGGTACTTAAATAAGCACCTTATTTTTTCCCACTCCATTGGCCTTTAAAATTTAGGATTGGTGCTTAGGAACTAAGATCTCATTTAGCAACACAGATGGAGATGGCCTTAAGCATGTTTGCACCCTCATCCTCCAACTCTCTACAATGTTAAGGTTCATTTTTTTGTCTAAAGTACAATAAGTTTTGTTAGTTTTTAGTCATTTGTCTCGATTGAAGTGAGCTAACTTTGTTTTTTATTCCACAGAAGGCAAGCATACTTGTGTTTTTGTTCCCTTCTCCATGGGATTTCCTCTCTCTTAAGTGGGAGTTTTTTTATCTTCACATTAAGTTTTTTTTTTAAGTTTCTAGTTTTCCCTTTCACTCCTCCCATTTTCCACTGCCACCATACAAGTGAAAAAACCGATCTGCCATGTTTCCACCGCCTCCTTGTTGTGTATACGACCCCTGTGTTGTAGTAAATAATGGGTGTTTCACTTGCAATCTCATTGAAAACCCTTGGATATGAAACTCCGAATAGCACAACTGTGGAGTAAAGTTGCAGTCTTTGTTTATGTAATATGCTCATTTTACCGTTGACATATAACAAGAAATATTCAAGTAGATGGTGGTAGATGATTAGGGATTTCTAGTTTTTTTTCCTGAGTAAGTTAGAGCATGTTGCCTTGTAATGTATTGTTTATCTTGTTAGGCACATAGTTGTATTGCTCTTGGCTAATTGTAAGTGTTGTTTGGTTGTCCAATGGGATTTGATATCATGTTCCTTTGACAAAAAAAAACTTGAAATATACCTTTTTTTTACAAAAACTTGAAGTGAACCTTTTTCTTGGGACAAAAATACTTGAAGTGTATTATTTTTTTGGTCAAAAATATCATTGATAGAAAAATGGGCAACGATCCTTACATAACTTGTAGGATGCTAAATAAAAAATATTACCACAATGCATACTCATAAAATCTAAACTATTTAGTCATCCTAAAACACAACTATGCATTTCTTCCTCTTTTTTTTTCCTTTTGGAGCAGTACAAGTACAAGTCCAACACCAACTCAAAGCAAAAACATCCACGACATCAACAATAGCTAAACTGGGTAAAATGGTGCTGCAAAATTGAGCTACATTAATAGATGTGTATAAAGGCAACATATTCTAAGTAAAACAATGTTGCCAAAATGCTAGGACAACTCTATCAAACTGTTAAATAGTAGAACAATGGGTGAAATAAAGAAAAAAGAAAATAACATAAACTCAAGAAAAGGAAGGGGTAGAAGTTATGGAGGTGGTGAATGAAATGAAGAAGGGAAAAGTGACTGAAAAATGTAAAAAAATGTGACTATAAACATAAAAAAAAATATGAGAAAAGAGTAAAAAAAATCTCACTAAAAAAGGTAAACCCACCTAAAATGGGTAAGAGATCTCCCACTATGGGAGAAGAACCCAAAGGGGCACGGCGGGAGTTTCTATTTCCTAGGGTTTTTCTAACGCTAGTGGATAAATAAAATAGGTTGAAATGTACTTGTAAATCACTTCCGCATCTCATTGTATTTTATTTTGGGCCTTCAGACCCTTTTTAATGGAACCTCAGAACTTTCAACCTAAAACAAAAATAGCATGTTTGCACCTTTACTCCATTGGATATATCTATTACAAACATTTTAATTAATTTGAATATGGTCTCCTGTTTTCGTTAAAAAAAACAGAGAATATGGTCTCCTGTACGAATGAAAAGATGTTATATGAAAAACTAGTCGTGTAGCTGTGTTATGAACGACACATGATTTAATAATAAAGTATATATTAAAAATAAAAAACCAATAAAGTACTCCCTCCACATTTGAATATAAGCAACAAAAAATCCACTTGTGGTGGTCTAAAATATAAGCAAATCTCAACTAATTTTACCTTATTTAACGACCTAATACTAAAATACCCTTTATTTAAATTCAGATTTTATTTTCCAATGACCCTATTTAATGAACCATGTAGAGAGTGTGTTTCCACTTGGAACAAGTTTCAATAAAATTGGAGTCTTCTATGAAGGTAATTTAGAGAATACTATTCATTTTTAGATGATATCAAGGAAATTTAATGAGGTTAACTAACATTTCTTAATTAGCGTGAGTTAATTTTATTTTGCTTATATTCGAGTCCAGAGTAGTATATATTTGCATTTGATGAAAAATACTCCCTCCATTCCAAAACTCTTGTTGTTTTAGATATTCAAGAAAAATTAATTAAAATTTTTCCAACTATGCCCTTATTTAATTACTTACATCAACTAACACCTACTCTCATTATCTCTCTCTTAATTATATAAGTCTTTATATTTTCAAGGCAGTTAAATGATATGGGTGGATATTAAATGAGGCTATTTTAGTAAAATTAGTATTAAATTAAGACACATCAATCATTTCCTTGGTATGTGCGCATAACCTTAAACAACAAGAGTTTTAGAATGGAGGTAACTAGCTCAGCTCAAACCAATAAAACCCAACACAGCTAATAAATAATAATTTTTTTTTAAGTATGATGACAATTTGACAAAGGGTTGGCGTTTTATGGATATTATTGGTGAATCCAAACAGGCGGAAAATTATCTTCAATGGGAAGAGAGCCACATGCCCATATATATACATATAGAAGCATTTGCACCCCTTGTAACTGTATTGTAACAACAATTGGGGTCGGCAGTGTTGGAAAGAGTACCAGCATACACTTCCCCACCCAAAACCAGACATTGAAAGTGGTATTGGATAGCTGGAAACAGATCACCAAAGACATAGATAGATAAGCCTCAAGTCAAGGCAAGGGATGATACCAAGCCATGGAAAAAGCGAAACGTGTCCAGGGGTTGTTAGCCAAGTGGCACCTCATGGCCTCTTCATAAATATAATATAGAGCTTAACAAAAAATACTGTGGCCCCCATCAGATATCTAACTTTACATACCAAGATTTCATTCAACCTTATGCTATTCCGTGAATTGTTTGGAGAACTAAGTCTCAACCACATACCACATCATACTTTTGTCTTGTTTCAGAATAAAGTACCACCCTTCAAGCTCTTATAATAAAACCATCCATCCCAACAGCTTTTGAGCAGTTGATTCATGAGTCCTTATAACAAAGTGTTTAAGAGTTCAATTCTTGTTGTCCTCATTATTTCAATAAAAAAGTTTAATTTCAACCTAAGATAGATGAACTTGTACATTGTTCAATAAAAAAATTTAATTTCAACATAAGATAGATGAACTTGTACATTGTTCAGAACTCTTGCATGATGGGATGTATTAGAATAAAATCGTCCATGTGTCATCTTTACCCAAGAGCTTAAACTTTTGAGATAATTTGTTGATAACCACATCTACATGCACTTTACCACTTTACCTCTGCCTACATGGGAAATATTCAAATTTTAACTCCACATGCACTACTGATCCAATTATTCCAATTTTTAATTAATCTTTTTATGATTTTATTATCACAAAAATAATTTAAAGGTTGAAATCCTCTAGGCTGCATTGCAAGAATGGAACTTATACACAACCAACCAACCCAAGTTTGGGCATCCCTAGATGCATTCTATCTATTTGATCATTTCTATATACAGAGTAAATGTGGGGTATGTGAAAATGTATCCCCATAAGCAAGTGTCCAGAAAACAAACCAACATAAGTTCAAAGAACAACTCTAGAATATATAACAAAAGGTAACATGAATTTTTTATTGGAGCATTCCACAATACGTCATTTTGTAAAAACAAAACAATAGTGATTGAGCAAATCTCAGACCCCAGAGCATTGACTTAGAACTAAATAATGATCCAAGGCCTAAAAGAGTCAAAATTGACTAAGAACTAAAATTCAGACCCCAGAACAATAGTTATTGAGAAAATTTCAACCTATTATAAAGAGGAAGTCTCACTAGTAATGATGATCAACCGAAACGTATTGTGGATTTTGCTCCCAAGTGTAACTACTGTGAAGGAACAACCACTTGTTCAACATCATCATCTGTTCCAAAGTACCGATCTCCAAACTCACCCATTCCTGGTATGACGCGGTAATCTTCATTCAAACCAATCTCAATCTCAGATGTCACTATTTTAATTCTTGGAAAACTTTTGCAGACCACATGCACACCTTTAGGTGCCTGAAAAGATGAGAAGATAAAATGTAAATCATCACAAGGACACAAGAAAGAAGCCAGAGAAAATAATGAATGCAAAGGAAAAGAGGAAGAGATACAAAGGAACCAAAGATCAGTAACTTACAGATATCAGATTAAGAAATATAATGTTGGACTCTGGTACACCCTTTTTTATAAGTAAAGAAATTGCTTGAACCGCCGAATTACCTGAAGATGAAAATTTCTAAGTGAACCCAAATGAAAACCAGTAAACCAAATATCAAACTTTGAAATCCACCCTCATTATGCTAAATACTCTAAGTTGCAGTAGGCTGCAGACACTAGAAACTTCAGAACAACCATGAAACAAACAAGAGAATGACAAACCTGTGCCGAGGATAGGGTCCAACAATAACACATGCCTGTCTGAGATATCTTTTGGCAACTTTTCATATATTAGCTGTTCATTTGATTAAAGGATAAGAAGTTAGTGATCAAGAAAAGAAGCATTGATATGCAGCAAAGCATACATGCAGATGGACAAACCTGCTGACCATTGTCACCTTCTCTGTGAATTAAAATTTTCCCAATCTTGATACCTTTACAGCATGCTCTTAAAGCATTCTCCATGCTCTCCCCACTGAATTTAGCAGAATGTTAAATAAAAATATAAAAATAAAAGAAAGTGCTTTTCTAAACAATAAATTATAAACTACAGATATAAGTTCACATCAAACCAATGAGAGGGAGGAAAATAGCTAGTTCCTCAAGAGAATACAGTCTAATGAATTTGGTACTTCTAAACCTAAATCAACAAAAAATGTTTTCTTTATATATTTAGATATTTTAGTCAATACTTGGAAGGTAGCAAGGATGAAAATGTTTAATCAAATGCCCATGTGACTCCAGCTATGGACTAGACTATATTACCTCCTGATGACAGAGACACCACACAACCTCTTACAAAAATCCACACCAGTGTATACAGAATCTGCATTTGAGGACACATCAACAGTTACCATAATGTGGTCGAAACATGAAACAAACTAACTGTATTTTGTAAATTGAAGAACAAGAACAAGAACCACATGGAGTCACTGAGACAGATGCAAAAGCTTTTAGTTTAGCATGGTAATTGTAGCAATTAACATGGAAAACTGATCATTCCTCTCTCAAGTACTGTAACATGATAAAAATTTTGAAACCAAGCTATCAAGAGAAGTCCCTCGACATGGAAGTCAAAAATGCAACAGTTATTTGTAAATTGTAGAAGCTCTACCAACAAGACTAGAGGGTCTAAGACATAGGTTAATGGAAATTTAATACCAAAAAAGTAAACAAACTAAAACTATAGCCATAAACTTTTGTAGAACATGGTTGAGAACATATAGTTCTTGTACTTCTCAAATTTGGGACAACAATATTGTCAGCACGTAAGAAACTAGATACACAATATACACATTATCCATGATACATACAGTAAAAAAAGAGTGAAGCATCTGCCAAGGCAAATGTGATACAAACTAAGGTGTTCAACTTATTCAATTAAAACCTTTAACTGCTATGATCAACATTGAAAATACAAAGTAAAATTTTGTACATCACAATAATCTTACAAGGAAGGTATTAGAAAAGAAAAGGTTACCAGTGGGAGTGATTACTTGCTTTTCTGTAAATGGAAGATGTCCCAATCCATGTTCTACAACCTGATCAAGTTTATGAATTATGATCATTAATAATTAAAGAAAATGCAATGTCACCACTAAACTAAGAAAGCGACAAATGAACCATGTTTACTTACCAATCGAATCAAACGATCAGAATAAAATACAAAATCATGCTTTGTTGTCTGAGCATCACGTATCAGGGTATGCATACCCCGTATCTACATAGCAACAATTATTATGATTTAATTTTTAACAAAATCAAAGCTTGGAGCTCCAGGCATGATAATGAAAAGGTAAATAAATTGCAAGAGCACCTGAAAAGTTGACTGAATGACATATAAGTTTGGATATATTTTACAGAGGTCATGCTGACCAAGCTTTGTGCGGATATGCTGTACAATCAAATCAATGGCCACATGATTATCTCCTCCACGGGGTATAATTATATCAGCATACTTCTTTGTTGGAAGAATGAAGTCATCAAAAGCTGGCTTCACAAATTTTGAATACTGCAACAAGTATAACATAAGAATCAGCTGCCAAAATCCATTAGATTGTAGAAATTAACCATCAAAATCTGATAAAGAATATGTTAGCTTAATCAATATTATAATGAGAACAAAATCAACCTTAATGATTCAATTCATCAAAAAATCAACCTTAATGATTCAATTCATCAAAATCGGAATAATCACAGGTTTCATTATTAAGAAATTTAAAAAGTATCCAATCAACAGCATGAAATGAAAAGAAGACTTCACAGGTCTTGTAATGAAGTAAATATAATCAAATAGGAAAAAGAAGCAGGAGATAATCAAGATGCTAATGGTAGGGCAAATGGTGTAGCAGAAAATTGCTACCTGATCAAGAACTGTTCCAATATCCCGACCCTTCTCAACAGTATCACGCCTAATCCTTCTTGCCAAACGAACATCAGCATCTGCACTGAACATTTTAAAATGTAAAGTGACAGCTTAACTTAGTATGTCAACAATGATACAGAAAATGTACAGGCTTATAAAATAATTAGATGGTACACATAGGCAACAATTTAATAAAATAATAAAGAATCAGCAAATAAATGAAAAAAAGAAACAAATGTGAAGATAAAGGTCAAAGTGTCAAAAACTCAGTATACTCCCCGCCCTCCCAAAAGAAGAAACAAAAAAAATCATTTCCTTAAATAATATGGAACAATTCAGCATATGAATTTTTCTATATCACATGTATCATGAGGAGGGGAAAACCAATTCCATGAGATGAAAGAAAATTAATCTAACAAAATACCCCATATAAATTAACAAATGCTATGGAAAACATACAATACAACATATTATATGGGTTAAAGGTGAACAACAATAATAAAGGACCTGTGTCAACAAATATCTTCATATTCATCAACTCCCTAACACGTGGATCATGGAAAACAAGGATGCCTTCCAAAATTATAACATCTGAAGGGTTTACCTGAAAACACATTAAAGTGATGTAAAATGGAATGATAATGGCAACAACTTTGTATAGAAAATTAAGTCTAATATACGCATTTGGATTATCATGTCAAATATATTTTATACTTGTTATATGCATTAAAAAGAAAGGTATTCTTTTGCATGATATTCACAACTTCAAAATTAGAATTTCAATCTTAAGCTGTTAAGCATTATGAGAAACGAGGGGTAAACAAGTAATAAAAAATGGAAGTTCTATCAATATACCCTTCTTAACACATCACTCTTGTAACTCTTAAAATCATACTTCGGGATATCTACAGCTTCGCCACGCTTCAACTTGTCCATAACATGTAGCAATTCCTCAGTATCAAAAGCATCTGATGATACATCATAACAGAAGTACAAAAACATTCACACAGTCATTAAGAAAATTAAAATGTTATATATCTTCCTTATCCTGTTATCCTATCAATTCTCAAAAGTATTATTATTCACCAACATGTAGCCTTAACTAATGTGTTCATAATTGGATTACAGGAATGACTGAAGCATGAGAATGATTAAAGGCTTTCGAACCTCATCCTTAATGCATTTTAGGAAAAATAGAATTCCAAGACCTAATGATAAAGAAAGAGACAATATAAAAAAGCATCGCAGCAAGGTCATAGAAGTTCATTCTTTATAATATCTTAATATTAAGAGAAAGTCACTGATAATGACAGGCTAAGAAGTATAATTGTACTGACCAGGATGGTCAAAGTTGTAATCCTGTACTCTTGTAAGTTCCTCCTCAGTCAAGTTATTATAAAAAGAATCCTGTCATAAATTAAATAGTTCATTTATTAAGGCCTAAGTAACAATATTTGTATGATAAGAAACATTTAGACCAAATTTTGAAATACACCTCCAAAAATGAAAATAAGACAAAAGGAAGAAAGGAACGATTAATAGAAGTAGCAAATCAAGAAAAAAAAAGGAAAAAGAAGATAATAAATGACAAAGAAAAGACATCCAGAGTGTTTTTTTCAATCACATGACCCAAATAAGTATGACATGTTGAGGGGAAATTTGAGGAAAAAAAGAGGTATATGATCTTAATAAAAGATGAGATTAGGACAAAGCTAGACGGAATATTAAAACTAATCAAATAACAAAGGGTGAAGCATTAAGGTGTTATGAATGGTGTCTTTTAACAATAAAATTTTAAAAGAAAGGTGTAAAAATATTCCATGAATTCTTTGAATACCATAAGGAAAATAAAAGTAGAATAAAACCCCAAGGGGATTCAGAAGGTGGAGAAAACATGATGCCTGAGGCCTGAAGAACTAACTGATTGATTGTCTGTCCTCAACTATCATTTTGAATCACAAACAAGAAATCTTAATATATTCTCAATTTGACCACCAATAAGTATGAATAGAAGGTGTTCGTTGCCTGGTTAACAAGTACAACTCGCTGGTCATGAAGCTGCTGAATAATCATGTCACAAACTGTTTTCTTGCCAGATGCAGCACCCCCAGCAACACCTGCAACATAAAACAAAAGTAGATAAATAAATTAGAATCACAAGATCAAAGAAAAAGTTGAGTTTATGACATTTGAAAACAATGCATCCAAACTTAGGATCTCGTAATGTATGATAAATTGTGCAGGAAGCTCTACTTTATAAAGATAACATGATATGCAAGTTGACAGAATTTGTAGCATAAAGTGACCGTGTAATGGGAATATTAGGTCAAATGATATTATGATGCTAGAATTCATACCCATATGTAAAATGCTAAGTAATTCAATTTCATGTTAATTCTTAACAGCTCAAGTAAGATGACTGTGATTTCTTTTCACAGAAAACAAGAATTCTGACCCGAGTAGGTCAATTTTATTTCAAAGAAATATATATTTGCAGTCAAGAAATTCTGTTACTTCAACTAAAACAAATATGTGTTATTGTCTGATGCTCTTCAAGAGTAGTTTTATTCATGTACACTGCAACACAACTTAATGGCTCATGTGAACTACATCCAAAGTGACAAATAACAGGGCCGGTGACATTTTCTCCTGCATTACTGAACAGAAACCAATCCATTTATGTGGTCTCTAGCACCTTAGTTCCTAGCAGGAAAACCATCAAGATAGTACATTTAGCACCTATTACTCATCATAAGACTCGAGAAACAGAGCAAAGTCAGTCCACTGTCCCCCACCATTGAATTCCAGGACCCAAATAGGTAGTTGGGGACTTCATTACTATTTTTGGAAGCTTGCCATAAGAAAACACACCTATGACAAAAGGTTGTTTATACATGTCAGTTTCTGATGTTGTTGGTTGTTCTGTGTTGGCCTCTCTTTCTCATAACCATCCATGTGAAATCCAGAAAAATGAACCTCAGAGGAAGACTCCATTAAATCTACAGCTGACTTAGCATCCATTAGCAAAGACCTGTTAAAATAATGGTTAAACTTAAAATCACATAGAGAAATAAGAAAACATACAAATATGGATAGGGAGAGTTCATACAGGTTGCCACCATTTAAAAGTATTCACATTTAGTTTGAACAGCTTGTAAATGTGTTTGATTGAATCAAGTCAACCATTTCACCCTTTGTTACTCTTGGTTATTACTCAATTCTTATAAAAGACTAGGAATATTCTTATTGCAGATCCAGACATAGCAATAGCATTGACTAAAATAGCAAGTAGCCTGCTGTTTCTTCTTCTTCCAAGTCAATGTCAAATGTCAATAGACTAAAATAGGTCTTGAGATGTTGTGGAAACACAAATTCAGGGTCTGGTAATTTTCTTACCATACATGGTATTAGACTCTGGTTTTCAAAGAAGGCCTAGGGAATACTGCAAAGGCTTCTGAAACCTCCATGTACCATTTCCTTAAATCTTCCCAAAACCCTACAACTAGACTAAGCACTCAAATTCCTCAAGTAAGACACAATTTTGTTTCCCAATTTCACTTTTCTCTTGTCTATAATGAACAGATTAGAGTAAACAACAGTAGCCTTCATATTGTGGTTGATGAAGTACCAAATAATATGTTATTTAAACAAAGTAGTGCACAGCATCTTATGTCCAACGGACATGATCTTATTGTGTTCATGATAATCCTTCCAATAAAGAAGTCCACGGTAATTCCAGTTAGGCAAACCAAGTGAATAAAACACCTACAGACAAAAACAAAACAGCACTCAAGCAAGGAGAAGCTCCTTCTAAGGCAACTGGCACCCAGAAAAAAAAAAAGAATAAAAAAGCTAACTTTATGCTCACCCACTTCATCACTGTACAAGAGGCACACCCCCAACCCCAACAACCACAATCTAAATACCCAAATGGGTTTTCTACAACTACAACCAAATCCAGATCCAATAGGAGAAAGTAAAAAGGTAAAAAGATTAATGATTTCGTCAAAATTGAACCCCAAACAAAAAAAAAAAAACCAAGCAATGCACAGAAAGGATTATTGTACCAAATAGCCAAATGGGGACTCCAAAACGTACCTGGTGAACAGAAGAATTTGAGTGAGAGAGAAAGAGGTGCACTGAAGTGGAAGTAGGTGAGTTATTACAGACAGAGAGCAAGCAGTGTAACATACAATGATGAAGGCTTATGTGCAGTCCCTTTGTTTCGGTTTGGTTTAAATACACTCATTGTTGGTAAAAGGACCCTATTTTTTCTACAAAATTACCACTTTCACCTACCATGGTAGTATTGATTCTGATTCTGTTTGTCCATGAAAATTCAAAGCTGTAGAAACCATAGTTTATAAAAAAAAAAGAAAAAAATAAAACTGTAGAATCCATAAACAGTCATGCTTTTTTTAATCTTTGTTTTACAAAATTGATTTTGTATTTGCTAAATTTCATTTTTTTTAGGTATAAGCAACAGCAACAAACATTGGTGTGAACTGTGAAGCATTTTTGCTTCTCCTTTTACAAGTGCTTAAATTTATATACTACAACAAACTTCTTAACTAATCGCACTTTATCAGTTTTACTTTGATTTATATATTTATACAAACGAAATAACATGTTAAGTTGGATTAAAGTGATGAATGATAAAGAATGTCCAAAATTAATGGGGTAATTTTTAAATGTCAGGACTAAATTATCTGACAATAAAAAGTTGAATCAATTGTATGGATTTATTTATTATTTTGTGATTATTTGGTTATATTTTTGGTAAAAAAATTATAATTTTTTACTTATAAAACTGTAATTATCATTTATAATATGATATTGATTAAAAATAATATAAGTTAAATAATAAAATAAATTCATGAAAAATAATTATGGGCCGGTGTAGTATTTGTTTCTTTTTTGGGGGAAAAGCAAAGGAATATTGGAGTGTGTGTTTTTACTTGTACGGTAAATGACTGTAGTGTGTCAGTGTGTGCCTCAAAGCTGATCAGATTTTTAAGAATCCACGTCGGCATTGAATCGGATATGGGGCCCACTTACCTCTTTCTCGCTTCTTATATTTATTTGTAGTATTTGGCTCTCCGCATGTCGTTTTAGACAGTTTCGTTTCGTTCTGCTTCTAATCTCATGTCACAGAAGCTTCACTTAGGTGGGTCCCACTACCCTAATCAACTTCATCTAGATTTCGTTCCATAATTTATTGCGTGTATTTTTTCATATTAATATAAAGATAAAATATATAATTAATAATTATAATTATATTTTGAATTTATTTTTCATTTATATAAATATATATCATTAAAATAGGTAATTAATAATTATAATTATATCATTGTATTGTATTTCATTCCAAGATTGATACTCAATTTCAGCAAGATTAAGAAAAAGGTAATACATAAAAGCATAGAAATGATCGGATTTAATTTTTATTTATTATTTTCAAAAATCAAACTTTTCAATAATTTTTGTGGGCGTTAAATTTTTTTAAAAAAATGGGTGATACACTATTGAAGATAGGATGAAAACTTTTGGGCTTAGATACAAAAATCTCCTTTAACTAGGTTCATATTGAAAATTTATTATAATTCGAAACTCAACTTCGACCAAAAAAAAAAGAAACTCAACAACTCAACTCCTTCAACTTATCACATTACAGTGTTACAATTTACACATATTGACCTTTTATAAGTTGACTTTTTACACATTCAAAAGGGATTGTTTTACGCTATTAGTTACAAATTTTGGATTTTATTTTTAAGAATTTAATTATTATACACTGACTGTGTAAATAAATTTTACACTCCCATCCAATAATATTATCAAATTATTAGAAACTTTTTCGAAAAACGTTCTTAAAGCATAATTTTTTATATACAATTACAGATAAATTAAATTTATTTTAACATATTCTGTCAAAAAAAATTATTTTAACATATGATGGAATAATTTTGTAAAAATATTACATTAATAATAGGGAAAAGAGCATAAAACCACCATGAACTTTTGGTCTTTTGTATATAGACACCATGAACTTTCAATTTGTCCCAATTAATCCTTAAACTCTTATAATTATTACAATATGTCCTTTCATTAATATTAAGTTAAATAATTAGCATAATAAATATCAATTTTTTAATATTTTGTGTTTTAAATGTTAAAAACATATAAAAGAGTAAAAATTTTCAATTTTAATTTGTGAATTCTGTCAAATTTCAAACATAGTTAAAATTCTAAAAGTGAAACATGATGGTGTTTTATTTTAATTTAGGGTTTTTTCTATTTGTTTATTTTTTATAAGTTATTTTATATTATTTTAATATTTTAATTACAAAATCTTGAATAATTATGATTGGTCTCGTTAATTATTTAACTCTATGTTAATGTTGACATGTTATAACAATAATAAAAGTTTAAGGGTTAATTGGGACAAAATAAAAGTTCACGGTGCAAAAGGGTGAAAGTTTAGGGTGATTATATACTTTTTTCCCTTAACAATATATTAAGAGAAATGCTAGGAACACACTCTTTTGAACACTCTCCCTAACACACTCCATGTGATTGGTTAAAATTCACATGGGTCCCACCAAATTTGTGGGTCCCACTCTCAAGTGGTGGGACCTATGTGAATTTTAACCAATCACAAGGAGTGTGTTTGGGAGAGTGTGTTGCTAACACTCCTCATATATTAAAATCAATTTATGAAAGTTGTTATTACATTTTATTAATGATAAAAACCTTAAAACTATATAATAATTGTTTAAACAGTTAATATAATAAGAATCATAAGTATTATAATTGCAATAGTTATTGATATTAAAATTAATTTTATTGGTCAGATTTATTTTATAATGAAGAATACCGAACAATGCATTGTTCTGCCGCCGAGTTCTTCAAATTTTTAAAATATATTTTGAACTTTATTTTAGGGCTACATATCACTTTTGTCGGCTTATGTATGTCTTTGTCTATATCTTTTTTGATCTCCTGTAGCTATCGATTTTGATGAATATTAATGTATTTTACCGTAGAATTCACCTTAATTTTTGTCTTTTATATTTGGGTTAATCGTTAATGTGCTTGCAGTTTTTACCAGAAGGGAAAAAAACTTCCCTGTTTTTTTTTATTTTAAAATTGCCCTGTTCCAAAGACCATAATATCCGAAATTCAACTATCTCTTATCTGGAAGTGGAAAGTAGCAAAGTTCTAAAGAAGGTTTATTTGCTTACGGAATTAGTAGGTGTTTGTATTGTATTTTTCAAATAGAATATAAGAAAGTTTAGATAAACATGATTGGAATTTTTGTGGGCCAAAAACGACAATGTCATCATGTGCACAGTGTGCTCGTTAAAATCCCTTCACAATTTAATTCAGAGTGTGATTTGCATGTGTCGCTGTTTCATTTGGTAAGCTGTCCTATTTCTCAAAATTCAATGAACTGGCGAAGCTGATAAGATCATTTTTTGATCAACTAAACTCACTTCTTAAATGAATTATGTTGATTTGACAAGCAAACACTTCAATAAAACGAAGAATGAATTATTTACATAATTTCTGATTGTGTAAATTATTAAAAAAAAAATTGTAAACGATAACAAAAAAAAGTGTTCGAGGAAATTACTTTAATCTTCCTTTTATTTTGTATTTTCTATTAAATCCCAAATAAAAAGGAGTTTGGTAAGTCTCAATACCTTAAGGGTGTATTTGTCAGTTTAGAGAGGAGGAGGAAAAAGAAAGGATTGGAGAGAGGAGGGAGGAGGAGAAGAAGAGAGGAAGACTTTGTAAAATACTCAAACTCACAAACACAAAGGGGGAAAGAGTTTCTAATAAACCTTTCCCTTCTCTCCTTTCCCCTCTAAAATTCAACTCACAAACATATTCTAAAAGTCTGAAAACACTCCTATGATGAGACTTTGACCCAAGTTTTGATGAATACAAATTTAAAATAAATTTAGTAAAAACTTCACAAATTTATTGATGTTTTGATATTTCAGATGTAAAATATCTCATATTCAAGAGCTATCAGAAATACGTCAAGAATCTAAAGGAAGCTTTGTCTCAAGAACTCAAGGTTGTTTGAAGTTTAAAGACCCAAAACTGTCTGAAGAATGAAGTAATGTCTGAAGACTGAAGATTGATATGCTATTTGAAGCCAAGGTTCTGTCCGACGTGGCAAATCAAAAACTATCTCGTTCCTTCACATAATATCAAAAGATTCAAAACACAAATCAGGAAATGAACAAACCACTTTTGACAAGGATTTGAAAATAAGGTAAGCCTGACCTACAGGAGTTGCAAAAGCCAAAAAAAGCGTTGCAATCTCGTACTTCCGTCAGAAAGGTCTCACAACGGGAAAATCCTATCTCTCAATGACTCTCTAAACGGACTTCTCATGCTCAAGCACAGACACATATGTGGCCTATGAGAGATGAAGCTATGCAACGATGAAGAGATGCAGTAACACAGAAGTATGTAGAAAATAAAAAGATGAAGAGCTGTTGAGCTAAGAAAAAGAAGATATGAAAAAGAAAGAGTGTTGAATAGAAGGACAAGAAAAATGAAGAGCTGTTGAGATGAAATGCTGCAGAGCTGCTAAGTTTAAGAGCTGCGAAGCTGCTTATTTTTTAATAAGCAATATGCACAAGTAAGAAGCAGTTGAAAAGATTTATATTTTATAAATATACTACATACAAATCGATCCTCAACATTTATTTTTATGTAAAATTAAAAAATATTCTTATTATAGAATTTGACTTATTACATAAAATCTCCTATATTTTCTAAACATTACAAAAATTTCATTTCATTTTATTATTATTACTATTATTATTATATTATTAAATCTCTATGTCAGGATAAAAATTTAAATTATTTAATATTTAAATAATAAAAAATTAAAAACATTAGAGTAGCGTAAAAAAACAATGAAATCAATCATAGTTTCATATCATAAAAATCGTTTTACAATTTCTGTAACAAAAATTTAATAAAAAATTAATCACATGAAATTTTAATAAGAAAAAGTAAAATTAATTTATCAAAATCAATTTTAATTTGCATATAATACACTGCACATTACGGGCCGCAAATTCCTTTAAACTTTAAAGTAAAAAAAGTAGCAATGTATTTGATGTAGAGAGATTATTCCTGCATATTTGAATTTGTTTCCAAATCATACATAAAAACATTTATTTTATTAAATTTATATCAAATTTTATTTATAAATTTATTTGCTAATTAAGAGAAATAATTTAAACAAGCTTAAACTTATTTTTAAGTAAAAAAAAGTTATATAATCAAATTTATTTAACCTCAAGTTTATATGTCTTCACTCAAATATGCACTACTTTTCTTTTTACCTGTGATATTTGTATTATATAAATATAATTAAAATATATATAAATAATTTAAAGGATAAAAAATATTATAATAATAATAACAACAAATTAAAACATGAAAATGTAAGCATATGAAATTTTTTAATTTTAAAATAATATATATTAATTTAATTAATATAAAAATTAATATGATTAAGTTTTTATTAATTTTTTACTTTAACACTTTTTAAATAATTCTGGTTATTTTTACGATATGAAACTGTGATTTATTTCGTCGTTTATTCTCTCATGTTACTCTAATGTTATTTTATTTTTTTATTATTTAAATATTTAATAATTTAAATTTTTACCATCGTATAGGAATTTAATTATAATATATTAATTAATAAAATAAAATGAGGTTTTCTTGTGAAATAGAGGAAATTTTATATAATAAGTTGAAATCTATGATAAGGATTTTTATTAATTTCTCATAGAAGTAAAGGTTGGGGATTTAAGTGTAGTATATTTGTAAAATAGGAGGGATTATATATAGATTTTAAAAATGAAGGGGATTTTGTATAAAAAAATACTAAATAAAAGGGAGTTTAAAGTAATTTACTCAAAATGTTTCATATACATCCTCTAAAATCACATTAATAACTTCATATTTGTGTATGAGATAGTAAATATATATAAAATTGCAAAAATATAAAGTAAGATATGTATGGATTATTATATATGTATGTATAAGCATGTATTTAGTAATATTCTCTTTTTTTTTGTCACGTATTTAGTAATATTCATTCAAGATAGAATCAATGGGTGTTTAGTGCCAGCAGTCCCTTTTGTTTTTGGGTCGGGTCCAAATGCCCAGAAGTCCAAAGCTGTCACAAGCATCATAGAGCAATGACGGAAGTTGCTTTTAACGCTCCCTTTTTGCTATTCGCATTCCCCAATAATATTTGTAACTTTTAAATTTCTCACCCTACCCCACCTCCACCACCACTACCTCCACCTCCACAACCCATCTCCACCTCCCAACACCCCTCATAACTCTTTTTTTTTCTCTTTAAAAAGCATTCCGGAAATAAACACTTCCGGGAATTAATTTCCGGAAACTTCCGGAAAAAATAGCTTCCGGATGTATATTTCCGGAAATTACCGGAAAAGTGGCTTCCGGATGTATATTTCCGGAAATATATATTTTTTTTACAAATTTTCCATTTTAGAGACGCAACAAAATCCGTCTCTAAATCATAAATGAAAATTTTCCTGGCACGTAAACGAGGAAACATTTCGTCTCTGATTTAGAGATGGATTCTGTTTCGTCTCTAAAAGTGAAAATATGTACGAAATATATATATATATATTGTTGGTTTTCGAAAATTTATTTCCGAAAATTTATATCCGGAAGCCACTTTTTTCCGGAAATTTCCAAAACTATACATCCGGAAGCTATTTTTATCGTTGGTTTTCGAAAATTTTCGGAAGTGTTTTTTAAAAGAGAAAAAAATTTTAATAGAGTTATGGGGAGTGTTGGGAGGTGGAGGTGGGCTGGGGAGGTGGTGGTGGTGAAGGTGGGATAGGGAGGGGTAGGGTGGAAATTTTAAAAATTACAAACATTATAGGGGGTGCGAATAGCAAATAAGGGGTGTTAAAAGAAACTCCCAACAATCGTCAATAGTGGAAATAGCAAATTGGATCAATGGAGTCTAATGATAATCCCAAGCAACTATAGTGTGGGTAAAAATCGTGGAACTTGTAATGAACTTCCTTAACAAAAACGGTAACTTAAGAGTCTTATTGTGAGTATCCAACCATATCCGTTTGGGCATGACACTTGTTAAGGCCTTATGCTTTAGTAAATGGGTCAGTTTGGATGAAACTTCTGCAAAAGTACTTCTAAGTGAAAAAATAGAATGAATCAAAGAGGTTAAATGTATTTAACTTCTCCATAAGTTGAAATAAGACTTTGTAGTTGTAGCCCACCTATTCTAAAAGTTCTCCCATTTAACTTCTCAATAAGTAACTAATTTTAACTTATGGAGAAGTTAAATTTATTTGACCTCTTTGGTTCATTCTATTTTTATCTTTTAGAAGTTCTTTTGCAGAAGTGTATCCAATTTGGGCCAATATAAGGCATTGTTTTTTGTGGGAGCTTCCCATCCTTTGTGCGGCAGAAGATATGGACCCTCAAATGGGGGGTGGGATTACAAGTGAAAGGCACGGCAGCACAGCCAGCCCCTTATGGAGCTCTCTCCCTCCATGGGAGAGCTCTTCTCCCTTTATGGGAGTCCTCCTACCCATTTTAGATGAATTTTCTCCTTTCTATGGTGAGAGTTACATTTTCTTTTCCTTTTCATTTTTTCTTTTGTTTTTTTTCATATTCATAGCCACATTATTCTCCATTTTTTCCACTCATTTTTCTCTTCTCCTTTCCAACCTCCACCTCCATAACTTCCACCCTATTCTTCTTCCTGAGATTTTGTCCAACCCTTTTTTTCCGTTCTTTTTTTCTTTTTTACCTCTGTTTTACTATTCAACAGTATGTTGGAGCCACTATTAGCATTTTTGCAGCACTGTTTTACGTATGATATGCTACCTTGGTATACCTCTACCACTGGAGCTTGATTTTGCAACACTGATTTTACTCAGTTTAGTTGTTGTTGATGCTATGGAGGTGTTTGCTTTAAGCTGTTGTTGGACTTGTGTTGCTCCGGAAGGAATAAAAAAAATTAAAGAAATGTCCAATGCTCTTTCGATTGTTTTATAATAGTTGTATTTTAGGACTGCTAAATAGTTTATATTTATGAGTATGCGTGCTTATTTTGTTGTTTTAATCTATAGTGCACTGTTGTAATACTCTTTATTTAGCATCCTACAAGTTATGTAAGTGTCGTTTGGCTTTCTTCAATAAACTGATATTTCGACAAAAAAAACTTACAAGAAGTTGGGGTTTTTTTTAACTTGACTTCACAGATGAGGATGCACTATAAATAGGTAGTAAAACCTTGATGAGCTGAATAGGTATGGGTTGTAAAGACTAAAGAATATGATAACCAAAAGATGGAGGGGACCCAATTGGCTTATCAGTTTCTAACATTGAAATTAAATGGTTTATGAATTATGGTTCGGGGTTATGGCCGGTTAAGGATTAAGGCAGAAGGTCCTTGTAAGTTGGAATGTTATGAAACTTGCTTTTAGCACCTCCCTTTTTTTCTATTCGCACCTTTTCTTTTAGTTTTTTTTTCAAAAATACCCCTTTACGCTTCCAAAAGTGCATTTTCGGAGACCTCCGGAAATCAACTTCCGGAAGATAAATGATAAAAATTACTTTCATAATTAATTTTTTAAAAAATTTTAGGGCCAGTTTGGTTTGCATTTTCATTTCCTGTTTACTGTTTTCTAAAATTTTACAAAGGAAAAACTGGAAATGCTAGAAACAAAAGATTTTTGTTTCCAGCATTTCCATTTTTTCAATATTAAAATTTCAGAAAACAATAAACAAAATGAAAACGAGAAATGAAAATACAAACCTTCCAGATGTTAAATTCTAAAAGGTTGATTTTTTTTCAAAATAAATATCTTAATGACATGCTTAAAGACAAAAAAATGTCTTTAAGGCCAAAATCTTCAAAAAAAAGTTGTAGAGAACGGGGAGGGGGCTGGGACGAGAAGGGGAGTGGGGGTGGGGTGAAGGGGACGAGAAGTGGGTGTTGGGGGAAAGGGGGTGGGAAGTGGTGGGGGGTGCTTGGACGTGGGAGGGGAAGGGGGAAGGGGAATGGGTCACGGATGGGGGGAGTGGGAGGGGGCAAAGGGGTGGGGACGGTGGGTCAAGGGTGGGGTCGTTTAGGTAGAGGATGGGGTGCGAATAGCAAAAAGGGTGCTAAAAACAACCCTGAATGTTATGTGTTGTTTGTTAAGTCGGCAATTTTAGGCCTTATATATGCTTTTGAAGGGGATTGTTATTCCCACCTGTTTGTGCTATTATCACCCCTTTTATTTTAATTTTTTTCTAACCACCCCACTTCTTCCGGAAGTGAGAATAGCAAAAAGGGATGTGAAAGGCAAACCTCCTATTGAAGAAATAAATTTTGGGCCCTAAAGTTTTAGGTTTAAATTCATGGTCTTCCCATGAATAATTCAACATGGAAAATGCAACAAAAATTAGAGACATGTTACGATAGGTCTATGAGGTGGAAAATCCTTAGTAGATGATGTTCTACTCTAGAGATTTACAAAGGGTCTATTTGGTATGTTGTATATGATAAAGCCTGATAGTATAAAGTTTGATAGTATAAAGCCTGATAAAAATTTAATACTATACAATATTTGGTGTCTTATTATATAAGATGTAATATTGTATAATGCAATCTTATATTTGGAGAAACCTTGTATAACACTAGATAATATAAAAATAATTTTGTTATAAAAAATACCCTTTACTCATTTTTTTATTTGAATTTATTATTTGTTATATTTATTTATATGGAAATTAAATTCCTAAAAATAAAAATGAGCTTATTTCATATTTCATATTATTTTATGAAAAAAATTTGATGAGAGTGAGAGAGAAGATTGAAAAGGGTTAAGATTGGAAAATGCTTATACATGAAAATCCAATTCGCCCTCATTCCACCTCTCTAGGCCTGATTAAGTTATCCTTCATTTTAATGCATAAAATAAAATTTGATGGATAAGACTATAAAATACAAAGTTGACACCAAACAAATTATATGACTATAATGTATTACATTAACTTATACTATCAGACCTAATACAATGTACCAAACAGGTCGTAAAAGTCGGAGTTATTAGGAATCTTTTTTTTCAATTTGAGTTTATGTTTCAAAAGAAGAGATACCATATGCTTGGTTGGGGTACATTCTCATTACGAAAAAATTTATGATTTCTACTTCTAACGTGGGATAGGTCACGACCAGAAGATTTGTATAAACAAATCAGACATGTCTTTATTAGGCCTATGTAGATCAAGGTATCATTCTTGGTTAGTCATTTAAGCAGTTATGTTGTGTTGTAATTTCCTCTTTAAAGTAATCTCGATAATTATGGTGAACCAATTTTAACCCTTTATGAAGGATATTATAACTAAACATAAAAGTGCTCTCATTACAGGGAGATAGATACAATATAACATTCTAGTAGCTCATGAAGTTTTTCACCAACTGGAGAATGTTAGCTAGGAGAGAAGGGTTTTATGGCAATTAAGGTTGACATGAGTAAAACTTATGACTATCAAGAGTAGGATTTTTTAAGGAAAATGTCTTGCCAACCAAAATTAGTTACCGATAAAATCAGTCACTAAAGGAGGATTTAGTGACTAATTGATTCGGTAACTAAATTAGAGACCGGAAAATTCAGTCACTAAATCCTTATGTTAAAAACTAAGAATAACAAACATAGTGACTAGAGTTTTCGGTCACTATTATAGTGACTGAAAAAACCAGTCACTAAATCCTCCTTTACAAAAACTAAGAATCACAAATTTAGTGACTGAATATTTCAGTCACTAAATTAGTGACCGAATAAATTGGTCACTAAATTTGTGATTCTTAGTTTTGTAAAGGAGGATTTAGTGACCGATTTTTTTGGTCACTAAATTATCACTAAATTTGTGAGTCTTATTTTTTCAAGGAGGATTTAGGGACTGATATTTTCGGTCACAAAATTAGTGACGGAGAAAACCAATCACTAAATTTGTGATTCTTAGCTTTGTGATTTTTCATGTTTTTTTCCCACTTTGCTGCTTTTTAACTTATGTCTTTTTTGTTTTTATTTTGGTGGTTGTTCAGTATTTTTAATTTCTTATGGTGATTACTGGTTGTTGCAGGGACTAGTGAAATGGTTGTAAAATAGAAGCCTTTTCTCTCAAGGAGCATACGCCACGGCACAATGGTTCAAGACTAATAAGGCGGTTTGTGCTGTCAAAATTCCACTATGTTGTTTTGTTTTTGTTTTGTAATATTTTTTTGGGTTCTTGTATTGTTTTCTGTAAGTAATTTTTTATTTTTGGTATATGTATACATAAAGTAGTAGAAAATAAAATCAAAGAAAAATTAAAAATTCCACTCTATAGTTTTCTTTTGTAATGGTTCTGTATTGTTATTGTTTTCTGGATTCTTTATTCTTGTTTTTTGTTTATTATTTTCTTTTTGGTATATGTAGGTAAAAAATAAAATCCAAGAAACCATGAATTTTTTTGTTGTAAAAATTTTTTTGGTGAGAATTGGGCCTTAAAATAAATCAGTTATTTTTTTACTATAAGTAATTAGTAACTGACTTAGTTACTAAAAATCTATCTCTAAAATTCGTTTACTAAATTGGTCACTATACTAGGCATGAAATCACTCACCAATTCCATCTCTAAAAGTGGACTCTAAATCGGTTTCAAACAACGGTTTTCAAATCGGTTTCTAAATTGATTTCAAAAGATCGGTCTCTAAATTAATTACTAATGATTAGCGATCAAAGATTTAATGATTGAAAAAATCGGTCACTGATTATTAGTGACCGATTTCATAAAATTAGTGACCGAAAATTCGGTCACAAATGGCCAATTTTTTTGGTAGTGTTTGTTAATTTAATTAACTCACCTAAAAGTGCAAGCAACAAATGCTATTGGAGTCAAATTTCAATAGTTATGACCATAATTTTAAAAGTGGATTGGATTGGCCAATTCAATTAGAAAAATGGTGAACCAAACACTAGTTCGGTCTATTCAATCTGAAAAGGTGATTAATCTTAAAACCTGAACCATTAGAAACTTGGTCAAATCGATAAAAAAACGTGTAACATCCCGCAAAATTAGAAGCTTTAATAATTGATTTGGCTAAAACAGAGATGTATGTGTTAGTAATTAACGAAAGGAAAGTTGAGGGATTTAGGGGTTAAAATCTAGTTATAAAAACCAAGTTTTAGGTTTTAACTTAAGTGAATTTAGGGAATTGGGTTACTGGTAATCGATTACAGTAGGCTGGTAATCGATTACAAGAGAGCTGAGTTATTGGGAATCGATTACTCACAGGTTGTAATCGATTATGTAATCGATTATGGTAATCGATTACCTGAGGGCTGAGTTTTTGGTAATCGATTACTAACAGGTCGTAATCGATTAACCGAGAGCAGAGTTTTTGGTAATCGATTACAAGATGTTGTAATCGATTACCAGGAAATCTGGGTGTCTTGTAATCGATTACCCAAAGGGTTCTTAGTGTTATTTTGCTGCTGGTAATTGATTACAATGGGCTTGTAATCAATTACCGTCACTTGAGTATATAAAGCCAGGACATGCAAAAATCAGAAAATGGGATGTTCTTTCTTCTTCCTCTTTGACCTAGAGAGAGGGAATCCTAGTGAGGGAAAGTGGGGTTTTGATGTTGATAAAGGGAATCGAAGCTAGGAATCATCGAGGGAACGTTTCTACTCATCAATTTCTCCTTTGAATCTCAAGAATTGGTGAGTATAACTCACACACACACCCTCCCCTTTGATTTTTTATTTTTCCCAATGTATGGACCCTACCCTCTAATTCCCCTTTCTATATGATTATTGTGATTCGATTAGTGATGGTTGTATAATATTGAACAATTGTTGTTAGATTTTTCATTGAAAACCTTAGGGTAGTGAGATTTACGAAACTAGCGAGATTTACGAAACCGTCGAAATGCTCAATGTATGAACCCTACCCTTTGATTCCCTTTCTATATGGATGTTTTGATTGGATTTGTGATGTTTGCATTGGAATTGAGTAATTGATGTTAGGATTTGCTTGAAAAACCTTTGAATATCGAAGTTACGAAACTTGCAAACTTACGAAAGTTACGAAACTATCGAAAAGCTTTTAGTTTCAGTTTTTAGTAGTTGATTCATGTATACCAGTTTCGACTGTGAGTTAAATAAGTCGACCTTGTGCTGTGAGTTAAGAAAATTGATTGATTATGTGAAAATTGCCTTCGGTCCAGTAATGGGTGGGATACGTCCCCGGGAAAGACGTTTCCCGTAGTCTAAGCTCAGTTCTAACTCCAGTTTAAGTTATAATATTATGCCTGCTGAGTATAACAGTGAGTTGCATCTTTAGCGTTTCCATTTTATTCATTTATGATATTGTTCATTTAGGTATATTGACTATTGATGCATGTTGACTATAGATACATGATGATTAGGAATAGCTTGCTTCTTCATTGCATATGCATGGTTATATTTCACTGAGACATTAGTCTCACCACGCGTTTTGTGGATATAATCTAGGTGTGCAGGTAACTCCTGGTAGAAATCAGTGAGATTAGAGCAGGAGCTGTTCATGTTTTGATGTTTTTACCCTTTTGGATTGTATAAGACATTATGTATAACTTGACTTTTTATTAGGGCCGTTCAGTTTGTAGCCTTCGGGCCATATGTATATATGTTATAGTTGTGGTTATGTATATAAAGTTTAAGTCATCCACATATTGTATAAGTTTTCGTTGGTTACTTATCGAATTGTGATGTTTGATACCCGGAATCGCGCATTTTGGTTTCGAAAATTTAGGATTGAGTTTCCAACGAACTAAATCTTGAATTTAGAAATTAGGGCGTTACATTTTGGTATCAGAGCAGTTCAATCCAATTGGACCGTGGTAGTAGGATTTTCTTGTGACTTGTTATTTTGATTTATGCATTATTTTGTGAATTGAGAGACTGATCACCTCGATGTTTACTTAATGATGTGTAGAGAATTATGGCAAGTGGCAGGAGAGGTCGTCCTAGAGTTAATCATTCTTATCAGAATCCACCACCAGACCCAGTGGCAGCAGCTTTACAAGCTTTCACACACATGATGGGAGAACAAATGAATGCTAACCGGATTCAATCTGAGGCTGCACGAGAACAAGCGGCTGCCATTGCAGCATTGCTTCAGGAATTGGCCCGAAGGACAACGGGGGACACCACATGCTCCTATGGTGGATCCGTTTGTTCATGGGCTGGCGGAATTTCGAAAGCACACCCCTCCCCAATTCAATGGAGTCTACGATCCAGATGTGGCATCCAACTGGCTGAGGGATCTCAATAGGATTTTTGATGTGATGAAATGTGCTGATGAATCTAAGGTGGGCTTTGCTATTTACATGCTGAGGGGTGAAGCTGAGGATTGGTGGAAGACCGCTAGTGCTAGGATTGCTGTGGCGGAAACTCCGGTTACCTGGGGTATCTTTCAAACCCTGTTCTTGGACAGGTATTTTCCCGCTACAGTCAGGAGACAAAAGGAAGAAGAATTTCTACAACTAAATCAAGGGAGTATGACGGTGGGCCAGTATGTGGCCAAGTTTGAGGAGTTAGCTAAATACTCAAGATACCTTCAGACGGTGGCTGATGAGGAGTGGAGGTGCACTCAGATTGAAGGAGGACTCCGACCTGAATTACTGGATCGGGTTGGAACACTCGAGATCAAGGATTTCCCCACATTAATCAACAAGTGTTACATTGCGGAGAAGAATATTCGAGGAACCACCAATTCTACACCACCTACTGACAATAAGGGAAAGAGAAAGATAGATGGAACAAATCAGTTCAAGGGCCCGAGGCCTAAGTGGCAAGGCACCTCAGCCTTGACTACTAGACCGGCCCAACGCCAAGGGGTACCTACTTGCCCCAAGTGCGGAATGGAACACTATGGAGAATGCTTGACGGGGAAGAATGTATGTTATTTTTGCAAGCAGCCTGGTCACATGAGGAACGAATGTCCAAAGAGAAAAGATCCACCAAAACCCCAAACCACTGGAAGAGTCTTCACTCTGAGCGGGGAAGTGGCAGCTTCTGCAGATACTCTGATGCGAGGTACGTGCACCCTAGGAGATCGAACCTTAATTGTGTTGTTTGATTCAGGAGCTACTCATTCTTTCATTTCCCATGATTGTGTTAAACAGTTGAACTTACATGCTATATCCTTGCCATATGTTCTTAGTGTTGTCACTCCCGCCAAGGAGGCCATTTCTACTTCCCTTATGTGTATTCAGTGCCCCATTGTGATACAAGGGAAGGCCTTCCGGGTTGACCTAGTTTGTTTACCGTTAAGGGGTATAAATGTTATTCTTGGCATGAATTGGTTATCTTCAAATTGAGTCATGCTTGATTGTTTTAACAAAAAGGTTGTTTTTCCACTTTTTCCTCCTCCTTCGGGGGAGAAACCATCAATCCTTTTATCCAGTGTCACCAAATTGTCTAAATGCTTCAGTGATGGGAGTGAGTGTTTTGTTTTATTACTTTCCTCAACTCTAGAGTTTAAGGTAGACATAAGTAGTATAGCTACAATTAGGGAGTTTCAAGATGTTTTCCCTAGTGAGGTAACCACCTTACCTCTGGACCGAGAGATAGAGTTTGCCATAGACCTAGTACCAGGTACAGGACCTATTTCTAAAGCACCATACAGAATGTCCCCACTAGAACTTAGTGAACTTAAGGCCCAGTTAGAAGATCTTATGTCTAAAGGGTTCATTAGGCCTAGTGTGTCACCTTGGGGGACTCCAGTACTTTTAGTGAAAAAGAAGAACGGGAGTATGAGGCTGTGTGTAGACTATAGGCAGTTGAACAAGGTTACCATTAAGAATAAATATCCTTTACCCAGAATAGATGACCTTTTAGATCAACTTAGGGGAGCCTCAGTTTTCTCTAAGATAGATTTAAGGTCCGGTTACCATCAGATAAGGATTAAGGGGGAGGATATACCTAAGACAGCCTTCAGGACTAGGTATGGGCATTATGAGTATTTGGTGATGCCATTTGGAGTAACCAATGCTCCTGTTGTGTTCATGGACTACATGAATCAGATCTTTAGGCCCTATCTTGATCAGTTTGTCGTTGTGTTCATTGATGATATTCTGATCTACTCCCGTAGTTTAGAAGAGCATGAGCGGCATCTTAGAATTGTGTTAGGAGTTGTGAGAGAAAAGAAGTTGTTTGCGAACCTTGAGAAGTGTGAGTTTTGGAATGATAAAGTTTCATTTTTAGGACATGTAATTACTAGTGAGGGTGCATCTGTCGATCCTAGCAAGGTAGAAGCTGTCCTTGAATGGGAAAGACCTAATACCATTACGGAGATTAGGAGTTTCCTAGGATTGGTCGGCTACTACCGGAGATTCATTAAGGGATCACTATGCCAAATTAGGGTTATTACCGCGCCCCAATTACCACGGTTAAATAAAGGAACCGGGGTAAAATTCCATATAAATGGCAATTACCGCGGTTCCGTAGAACAACCGTGGTAATTGGATAGGTAAACATAAAAAAATAAATAAATAAAAACTTAAATACCGCGGTTCCGAAAAGAAACCGCGGTAAAAAGTTGCGCGTTTTGAAAATTGTTTTTTTTTTAAAATTAGGGTATTTACCACGGTCCTTTAACGGAACCGCGGTAATTGGGTTTTAAAAAACCCTAACCCTTTTCTTCTTCCTCCTTCCCCTGCCCGCGTCGACCCTTCCTCCTTTCTCCTTCTTCTTTTCTTCTTTTCTTCTTCCTCTTCGTTCCCTCTAGTTCACTGTTTCGCGTTTTCCTCTGCTGGAGCCGCCGTCGCTTTCCGTCGTCGTCCCTCTGCCCGTAGCAGCCGTTGCCGTCCACTCTTTAGTCATCGCATTATCGCATAAGCGTTGGCATCGCCGTCCTCACTGCCATTAGTAGTCTCGTCGTTAAGCTTGCTAACAAGGCTCAGGTCACTACTCTTCTCTTAAATCTTTCTCTATACTGCTCCTTCGATGTTACAATTGCAGCTAGGGTTTTGTTCGGAAAAACAATTGCATGCTTTTTGTATTTTTAAATTAGGGTTTTGTGGGGAGCTCCGAGTTGTTCTATGCTATGATTATGTTTTTTTATTTTTAATTAGGGTTTCTGTGCTAGGGTTTTGGCTATGTAGTTTATCATGGCCATTGTATTGGCCAATGGAGGGGTAATTACAAATCTCTCATGTCTATTAGTTCATATAATGTTGTTTCCTTAGACTCTATATATAAAGATAACATTTTTCTATATATAACAGGGCAAGCCACCGGATTGGCAAGATTTCACTGGTATTGTTGTGTTGCTTATTATCAACTCAACCATCAGTTTCATTGAGGAAAACAATGCAGGCAATGCTGCAGCTGCTTTGATGGCTGGTCTTGCACCCAAAACCAAGGTGACATTTGTTCAAATTTTTCATGTTGATAAGGTTGTTAATTGTAGACTTGTTTACACCAGCTAACAAGAAATAAGCCTAATTTATAGGTTCTGAGGGATGGAAAATGGAGTGAGCAAGAGCCATCAATTTTGGTACCAGGAGATGTGATTAGCATCAAGTTGGGAGACATTGTCCCTGTTGATGCCCGTCTCTTGGAGGGTGATCCTCTCAAGATTGACCAATCTGCCCTCACTGGTGAGTCCTTGCCAGTCACAAGGCACCCTGGTAGTGAGGTCTTCTCTGGTTCCACTTGCAAACAAGGTGAGATTGAGGCAGTTGTCATTGCCATTGGTGTCCACACCTTCTTTGGTAAGCTGCACACCTTGTAGACAGCACCAACAATGTTGGTCACTTCCAAAAGGTATTACTATTATCATATATAAGTTAGCTTTTAAGTCAAGTGTGTATTTAGATTTAAAATTGATTTTTCATCTTAAAATGATCCAAATTTGGACTAATATTCGTGTTGGCTTGCATTAGGTGTTGACATCCATTGGTAACTTTTGTATCTGCTCAATTGCTTTGGGCATGTTGGTTGAGATCATTGTCATGTACCCTATCCAGAACAGGGCTTACAGAGATGGTATTGACAATTTGTTGGTGCTTCTCATTGGAGGTATTCCAATTGCCATGCCAACTGTCTTGTCTGTGACCATGGCTATTGGATCTCACCGCCTGTCTGAGCAAGGAGCCATCACTAAGAGGATGACAGCCATTGAAGAAATGGAAGGAATGGATGTTCTTTGCAGTGACAAAACTGGAACTCTCACCCTTAATAAGCTTATATTCTGCCAGAGCTTCTAGGACTGAAAACCAAGATGCCATTGATGCATCAATTGTGGGAATGTTGGGTGACCCCAAGGAGGTATTATGATTCACACTGTTATATGAAATATATGAAGTATGCAAAATAGATGAACCTTGTGATTGGGATGTTATGATGTGTCAGGCAAGAGCAGGAATCACTGAGGTGCATTTCTTGCCCTTCAATCCTGTGGACAAGCGCACAACTATTACCTGCATTGATAGCAATGGTGACTGGCACAGAAGCAGCAAAGGTGCTCCTAAGCAAGTAAGGCTATATAACTCATATGCATCAATATAGCAATAGAATTACCATGAAATATTATTCCTTGAAAACAAAAAAGAAACAATGACATGCATATCACTTCAGATATTTGACTACTCATTTTTATGTATCAGATCATTGAGCTTTGTGCCCTCAAGGGAGAGACTTTGAAAAAGGCCCACAATCCATAGGGAGGTTCAGTGGCATTAACTCAACAGCAGGATGTCCACTGCTCGGTTGAACCCCACAGGTATGTCTTCAATCTTTCTTATATTTTTTTTTGAGTGAATGTATTACTTACTTTCTAGATGTGACCAGACATTAAGGTAAGTGTTAAAACCATAAAAGGGTGAAAAGTGCAGGTGCTACAAGTGAAAGAACTTAAACATGTGTTATCCTATTCTATGTTGGTCAGCCTGTAGTTTAAAAGGTCTAACTTTTTATATATTTGTCCAAATTTAGTGAAACTGGTCCCAAATGAAAGATAATACTCAAATATAGATTTTATATAAATTTCATTGTGTTTGGATCTCTAGTTTTGCACCAGTTTTTATTTGAAGTTACCATTTCTTTTGTATGCTTAACTCCTGAACAATGTGTATTGCAGAAGGTACATCTCTTATTGTAGGTATCCAAATTTTGTGAAAATTATTTTTTTTGAAAGCTCACTCAGAGGAGTATCACACGAAAAATTTTCAAAATTTAATCTCAATCACATAATCCCCAATAAATTTTTTATTATAGCTGCCCTGTTATGGATTCTGATATAAACCAACCTAATTTAGCATATCATAACTTGAGCTGTATAAATCCTTTTTGAGTGAAACCAATTGATTTTGAAAGGTTACTTGTACTATTATTAGACTGCAAAGTTTAAGAATTGTTTGTTAACTGTGCAGTTCCCAGTAAATCTTTGAATTTGTGTACTCTGTTATGTTTACTTTGAGACTGTTAATTTTATATGCATATAACTTGAGTTGTAGAAATCTTTTTTGAATGGGACCAATTTCATTTGAAAGTCTAATTATACTAGATTCAAACTGCATAGTTTCATGATTTTTATATGACTTTTATGATTTTTTGTGAGTTCATGAACATGACCGTTGTGTTATAGAGACTGATACAGGAGACTACCTAATTGAAGGAATTATAACTCGAGCTATAAGACTCCAAAATTTATGTTCTTTGGCTTGTTAGAAAGCCTGAAATTTGTAGAGTATTGCTGTAAAATCTTAGCTTTGAATTAGTTATGTGATACTTTATTTATGAATGAACTTTTTTTAACAAAATAGGTTTGTTATTCTATATTGCATTTTATTTTGCTGTTTGTCTTGACATTCCTTTATATTAAAAGGTTCTTGTCCTTTGCATAGCAGCACTTATCCAAATGGTTTTCTTTTGCTTTTCATAGTGATAGTGGTACATAATACATATACAAAGTATGTCATGCATCCAGATGCAAAGTTTGCAGTTAGGAAGATACCAAATATCTATTATTGCTTCGAGAAATGAAAAGAAAATTCACTATTTATATGCATGTACGTGTATGCCTGCCTTTATGCCAGGGTGAGTCATTTTTCATACCACATAGTAGGTGGATATATCAAATGCCTCATGCAAATATGTAATTTATGGAATAGCTTACCAATAAATAGCATCATGAAAAGCATGTCTTTGATCCACTTAGGCCAACATTTAGGTTGCTTGGAAAGGATTGTAGCCATTTTCAGGTACTTACACTAGAGTGCAGGTTTCAACACAAAAGACACTTCAAGTCACCACTTTGATTAAATCAGGCTTTCTATTAGGATTTTTGGGATTTTTAATATAACAGATAGGCATTAACTACGAAATAGCTACGATTTTTGGGATTTTTTACCGCGGTTCACAAAGCCAACCGCGGTAAAAAAGTGTGCCAAAATTTCTCGTTTCCACGCTTTTTATCGCGGCTGATTTTCGGAACCGCGGTAAAAAACCAACACCAATTACCGCGGTTCCGAAAATCAACCGCGGTAAAAGGCTTTTATCCCACTGTGCTACACCGCGGTTCTACCCGCGGTGAAAAGCCCCCTTTAACCGCAGCAAAAGGGGTTTTTTGGCATAGTGGATTCTCCCAGCTAGCCTTACCTCTCACAAGGTTGACTCGGAAGGGGCAAGCCTTTGTGTGGGATGAGATCTGTGAGTGGAGCTTCTTGGAGCTCAAGGAAAGGTTAACCACCGCTCCGGTACTGGCGCTACCGGATTTGTCTAAAGCCTTTAAGGTGTATTGAGATGCTTCAGGGAAGGGTTTAGGTTGTGTTCTAATGCAAGATAGGAGAGTAGTGACTTATGTATCTAGGCAGTTGAAACCTCATGAGGAGAATTATCCTACTCATGACGTGGAGTTGGCAGCAGTGGTCTTTGCCCTCAAGATTTGGAGGCATTACCTGTTTGGAGTGATATTTGAGGTCTTTAGTGATCACAAGAGTTTAAAATATCTCTTATATCAGAAAGAACTCAATATGAGGCAGAGGAGGTGGATGAAATTTCTCAAAGACTATGATTTTGAATTGAAATACCATCCTGGCAAGGCCAATGTGGTGGCTGATGCCCTCAGTAGGAAATCCTTTCGTGTGTCTTCCATGATGATTCATGAAATGAGTTTGTTGGAAGAATTCAGGAACCTAAGTCTAGATGTTACAGTTGGAGAGCATAGGGTCATACTTCATAGGATTGAGATCACCAGTGAGCTGAGAGCTCTAATCAAGAAGGCTCAGAGTTTGGACTCAAGCCTTCAAGAGAGAAAACAACAGTCAGGATTTTCAAAGTCAGAAGATGGGGTGATTCTCTTCCAAGGGAGAGTCTGTGTCCCTAAGGGGGGTAGCCTCAGGCAGCAGGTTTTGGAGGAAGCTCATAGGGGTAAGTTTTCTGTACATCCTGGTTCTACCAAGATGTATCAGGATTTGAGGAGGATGTTTTGGTGGGATGGTATGAAGAGAGATATAGCTGATTATGTTTCTAAGTGCTTAGTATGTCAGCAGGTCAAAATAGAACATCAGAAACCATCAGGAACCCTTTTACCATTAGGAATCCCTGAGTGGAAGTGGGAGAGTGTAGCTATGGACTTTGTGGTAGGATTGCCTCGAGTCCAAGCTGGTTTTGATGCCATCTGGGTGATTGTGGACCGACTGACCAAGTCAGCCCACTTCCTACCAATTAAGAGTACTTATTCCCTTAGCAAGTTAGCAAATATGTATGTTAGAGAGATTGTCAGACTCCATGGTATTCCCTCTAACATCATATCAGATAGGGACCCTAGATTCACTTCCAGGTTCTGGAATGCACTTCACCAGGCTTTCGGGACCAAACTTTGGTTTAGCACTGCTTATTAGGGGTGTTCATATCTAATCCAATCCAACGCAAACTGCAAAAACCGAACCGAAAAAATCGAAAATCAAATCAAACCGAAATCCAAAAAACCGCAAACCGCAAAAAATCGAAATTTTTTATTGGATTGGATTGGTTTTCGGATCCTATGTTGAAAACCAATCCAATCCAATCCAAACCGAACTTATATATACATATATTATTACTTATAAAATAATCATATATTTATATTTGTATACATATATATTGATAAAATTACTTATACTAATATTTTTTTTATGATTTTATTATCTAATATCATATTAATATTTCTAAAAATATATCAATACAAAACTAGTTTTAAATTATTTTTCATGTCTCGTGTCATTCTTTTTATATAATTTTATATTAATTTTAATAAATATAAGTTCCAATAAGAAAATGTTTATTATTACTTCATTATTTTATCAATTTTATCAAATATTTATTGTCGCTTTAAAAAACCAAAAACTGATCCAATCCAATCCAATTTAAAGTGGATCGGATTTGAAAAAATATCAAAACCGATCGGATGATGAAATGGTAAAACCGCAATGATTGGATCGGATGATTTTTGCCACAAAACCGATCCAAACCGAACCGCGAACACCCCTACTGCTTATCACCCTCAGACTGACGGTCAGTCTAAAAGAACCATCCAGACCTTAGAAGATATGCTCAAGGCTTGTGTTTTAGAGGAGTCAGGTAGTTGGGATAGATTTCTGCCTCTCATTGAGTTTGCCTACAATAACAGTTTTCATAGCAGTATAGGCATGGCAACCTATGAGGCACTGTATGGTAGGAAATGCAGGTCTCCTTTGTACTGGTGTGAGGTTGGGGAGAGAACCATGTTAGGCCCAGAATTAGTGCAGGAAACCTCAGATAAGATCAGGGTCATTAGGGAAAAACTGGTAACTGCCCAAAGTCGACAAAAGAGTTATGTTGATAAAAGAAGAAAAGACTTAGAGTTTGAGGAAGGGGATCATGTATTTTTGAAAGTAACTCCTATCATAGGCATAGGACGATCCATCAGAACCAAAAAGCTCAACCCTAGATTTATTGGTTCATTTCAGTTCCTGCAGAGGGTTGGCCCTCTGGCTTACAGGATAGCTTTACCACCTCAATTGTCCAGGATACATGATGTTTTCCATGTATCTCAGTTAAGAAAATATATTCATGATCCATCACATATCATTGGCTCTGAATCAATACAATTAAGAGAAGATCTCACCATTCCTTCTAGACCTGCACAGATTATCGATAGGAGTGTCAAAACCTTAAGGAGCAATACAATTCCTTTGGTGAAGGTATCTTGGGAGGGTCAATCTCCAGAAGAGGCAACATGGGAGAAAGAAGATGACATTCGGGAGCAATTTCCGGAACTTTTTAGTTGAGGTAGTTTTTAATTTCTGTTCTTAAACAATTTTGAGGTCAAAATTGCTTGAAGGGGGGTAGAATGTAACATCCCGCAAAATTAGAAGCTTTAATAATTGATTTGGCTAAAACAGATATGTATGTGTTAGTAATTAAGGAAAGGAAAGTTGAGGGATTTAGGGGTTAAAATCTAGTTATAAAAACCAAGTTTTAGGTTTTAACTTAAGTGAATTTAGGGAATTGGGTTACTGGTAATCGATTACAGTAGGCTGGTAATCGATTACCAGAGAGCTGAGTTATTGGGAATCGATTACTCACAGGTTGTAATCGATTACCCGAAAGGTGAGTTTTTGGTAATCGATTATGTAATCGATTACCTGAGGGCTGAGTTTTTGGTAATCGATTACTAACAGGTCGTAATCGATTACCCGAGAGCAGAGTTTTTGGTAATCGATTACAAGGCGTTGTAATCGATTACCAGGAAATCTGGGTGTCTTGTAATCGATTACCCAAAGGGTTCTTAGTGTTATTTTGCCGCTGGTAATCGATTACAATGGGCTTGTAATCGATTACCGTCACTTAAGTATATAAAGTCGGGACATGCAAAAATCAGAAAATGGGATGTTCTTTCTTCTTCCTCTTCGACCTAGAGAGAAAGGGAATCCTAGTGAGAGAAAGTGGGGTTTTGAGGTTGATAAAGGGAATCGAAGCTAGGAATCATCAAGGGAACGTTTCTACTCATCAATTTCTCCTTTGAATCTCAAGAATTGGTGAGTATAACTCACACACACCCCCCCTTTGATTTTTGATTTTTCCCAATGTATGAACCCTACCTTCTAATTCCCCTTTCTATATGATTATTGTGATTAGATTAGTGATGGTTGTATAAGATTGAACAATTGTTGTTAGATTTTTCATTGAAAACCTTAGGGTAGCGAGATTTACGAAACTGTCGAAATGCTCAATGTATGAACCCTACCCTTTGATTCCCTTTCTACATGGATGTTTTGATTGGATTTGTGATGTTTGCATTGGAATTGAGTAATTGATGTTAGGATTTGCTTGAAGAACCTTTGAATATCGAAGTTACGAAACTTGCGAACTTACGAAAGTTACGAAACTATCGAAAAGCTTTTAATTTCAGTTTTTAGTAGTTGATTCATGTATACCGGTTTCGACCGTGAGTTAAATAAGCTGACCTTATGCTGTGAGTTAAGAAAATTGATTGATTATGTGAAAATTGACTTCGGTCCAGTAATGGGTGGGATACGTCCCAGGGAAAGACGTTTCCCGTAGTCTGAGCTCAGTTCTAACTCCAGTTTAAGTGATAATATTATGCCTGTTGAGTATAGCAGTGAGTTGCATCTTTAGTGTTTCCATTTTATTCAGTTATGATATTGTCCATTGAGGTATATTGACTATTGATGCATGTTGACTATAGATACATGATGATTAGAAATAGCTTGCTTCTTCATTGCATATGCATGGTTATATTTCACTGAGACATTAGTCTCACCACGCGTTTTGTGGATATAATCTAGGTGTGCAGGGACCTCCTGGTAGAAATCAGTAAGATTAGAGCAAGAGCTGTTCATGTTTTGATGTTTTTACCCTTTTTGGATTGTATAAGACATTATGTATAACTTGACTTTTTATTAGGGCTGTTCAGTTTGTAGCCTTCGGGCCAGATGTATATATTTTATAGTTGTGGTTATGTATATAAAGTTTAAGTCATCCACAAATTGTATAAGTTTTCGTTGGTTACTTATCGAATTGTGATGTTTGATACCCGGAATCGCGCGTTCTAGTTTCGAAAATTTAGAATTGAGTTTCCAACTGACTAAATCTTGAATTTAAAAATTAGGGCGTTACAAAATGATTAAAAAACCAAGGTTAGGAAATCAATTTGAGTTTATCTTCTTCAATTATTTAACTTTTAATTTTAATTTTTTTATTTAATTTAAAACATATTTTAGATAAATAAAAACACGTATTTGAGAAATACACAAATACATAAATGTCTATTATTTATTCATTTATTATTAATATTTTCTTACATAATAGGTAATAAGGTTCTTTAAATTAATTTATAATTTTATATATCTTATTTTTTATATTTACATTGTTATATATTATTAAAAATATAACTTTAATCATTACCAATATATATATTTTCATTATCATCACGATTGAACCGAAGCAATGAATAATGATGACTATTTTCATAGTTTCAAGGCTTGGTTTTAAAACTTTGGCAACAAACAAATGTAAATTAGTGACCCGTTTAATTATTTTTGGTTGATATTCTATTGATAACTATATGAACTTCTATTTATTTTTATATTATATTTGTTTTTAAGATTTTATAAAAGAAATAGTAAAAATAATAAAATATTCTTCGTATAGTCTCCTTTATAATTAATTTTAGAAAAAAAACGTAAAAAATGTAAATGTTTATAATAATAGAAAAATATATCAATTAAAAATAAATATAAAAAACAATCTAAAAGCAGTAAAGCACCTCCATAAGTTTTTCTCCTTACAATCTTTAAAGAGAGCAACTCGATCCTCCTACGTTAATTATATGCGTTTAGAAAAATTAACTGTATTAAATATATTAACCCAAAGTTGAAATCCAATAATTTAGGTACAACCTGCACAGTTTACTGTGGAGTTTAACTCAGCTTAATTTCAGTCACCTATGTAATAATAATATAATATAAAGTTTGTGTGTCTTAGATTTTGGTAGAATTCAATTCAAAGAGTTATAATTGAAAAGTTTAATTTGTGTGCACTAATGATATTTTAAAAATAAATTTAGAAATATTGTCTGAATGGTAAATTATAGTTTCTTTTAAAGTAACAATACACGTGTGTCTTTCACACAGAATTAATATACAATAATTTTTCAAAAAAATTTCTTATTATTATTTCTACGAACTCGCAGCAAATTTAATTTATTTCTAAAAAAAAATAAAAGTTTGCTAATTAAAACATGTTGGTGAAGCAATCTGGGGAGAAATATGAAAAGAGGCATGCAAATTAAATATCAAATACTTGACAAATAGCATTGCACATAGATAGCATGCGTAAATGATCATAAATATGAATGCATCCCAGTGTGCAAATGGACCCCAATCAATTATGCACATAACAGTTTCTGTTTCATATCAAACAGAAATAAAAAAATGTCAATCATTTATTTGTTTTTCCTTTTTCAGCCAACAAAAGGAATTGAGCGGTTAATATATATAATGTTTCCAATTACAGGACTCCTTCAGCATTTCGTGAGGCTGTGTGTTTAGTTTTTCTTTTCTTTACACATATGCTAGCTTGAGTTAAATTTCAAGTTTTTCACTAATTAATTTTCACGAGTTTCACTTCTACCCTATAATAAATGGTAAATATATACGTAATGTAATTGGAGGTTGAAGACAAAAGAATGAGAGGCATTTGCGTTGATACAGAATGTTTGAGTGTGTATATATATTGGGTTAAATATGTTTTTAGTCCCTCAAATTTAATTGAGATTTGATTTTAGTCCTTCTAATTTAAAATCAGAGATTTTGGTCCCTCAAAAATTCAAAATACACCAATTTAGTCCTTATTACCTAGTTTAACTACAGATTTTGCCACGGATTAACTACAAATTTTTATCGATAAAGACTAAATTGATGTATTTTCAATTTTTAAGGGACCAAAATCACTGGTTTTAAATTACAAGGTAAAGCCAAATCCTGACTAAATTTGAGGGACTAAAAACATATTTAATCCATATATATATATATATAGTGGAAATTAAAGTTTTTTTTATGATTAGCCATGATCCATTTGTGATTCCTCTCTCCTTTGATGAAAAACACAAATTCGATCTAATACTAAAATATATTATATGTAATAGGCCATGGCCTTCCTTAATTCGTGCATGCTTGTAGATGAAGTCTCTTCTCTTCCATCTTTAACCAACCAACCTAGAAAAGCCTATCAAAGTGAATCAACATTATAATGAGAGAAAGAGAAACGTGAAGGTCCTCTTTGTGTGGTCCATCAAACAGGCTACAATATGTAAAACGATCAATGGAAAAAAAATAAAAGAAGAAGCACAAAGCTAGCCTCGGCAATGATTTAAATTTTAGGGATCCAACGTTCGGAAACATGATCAAACATTGGACCTTTTGACTCTTATTCCTTTTAAAAAAAAAAAAAATCAACGTAGACTGTTACTGCTACACACACGCACACACTTTATTCTTCTGGTGAAGCAATATGGCCCCATCATCATGTGGCTTTGACAATTGACATAATAGCACTCATCTTCTGCACTTGCTACCTCCTTGAATGTAAGGGTACTTATGTCTTTTCACCTTATTTATATTCCGTGGATTTCTCGATTCCCTTATCTTTTTTCTTTCTCACCGAACACAGATCACGTCTCAACTATCAACACAGTAAAAAAGAATCAAATCTGAGGTGAGAATTATTGGATAATTTCTTCAGTGATATATCTATCTTGTTGTTCAGAAACAATCAATGGAATTGATAGAATTCAGTGCTACCAATAAGCATGTTGATTTATCCCGGCCCCTAGTCAAAAGATATATCGTACGTCAAAAGTCTCCCTTTATTTTTTTCCCTTTTACTAATTAATTATTCGTGTTTTTTTTTTACATCTATAAATTAAGATGCAAATGGTGCACTAATTAATGCGATAGTTAATTGACTAGTTCTTGACTTTAGTTAGATTAAAAATTTAGGGGAAAATAATTTTTGTTTATGTTGAATTCAATTAAATGGTCCAGAAAAATATATTATGATGTACTTCCTCAATTATATGATTCAAGTGTTAAAAAAAACTAGCTAGATTGACAATTTTGAATATTTATTGTCATGTTATTTAATAATTTTTTGTATTAAATAATTTTTAATTTATCAGATATTGCTAAATAAAGTGTTAATATAAGATTAGGTGAAGTATATAAAATTAAACTTATTAAGAATTAACTGTGCTTATTGGATATTTGCCGTCATCTCATTAAGAAAAAGTCAATAATTTAGAATGTTCCACCAATTGCGGTTTTAATCTAGCCCTGCACGCATGTATTCTTCGTTTTCTTTATCCTAATAAATTACGTTGCATGGAAGAATTGCACCACTTACAAAACTTTGACTCTTAATTAAAAATAAACTTTTTTATTTAGCTATATATATATATGAAAATATAATTAGATACGAATAAATAATTAAACATGGAAATATCCTTTAGGTAACCAAAGAGTTCAGGAGACTGAGATCCGGCTAGTGGAGATTTTCGATCTTCACTCGATTAAATAAGTGTCTGTTTTATTTTTAGTTGAAATCAATAGTTAATAAAATGAATGATGTATATTTTATAAATGTGTCTGGTGTGGTGATGAAACTGATCAACCTCAAATTTAAATTCCAAACTATTTACAATATTAAAAACAAACAACTTATCGATCATACTGAAAAAATAATTTAAAATCAATCCCCTAAAATTATAGGGACCTGAAAATAATCGGAGACTCACATCAACTGTATTTGATTGATGGGTTACTTGCATTACCTCCACGTGTAACAAAGAAACTTAAAGGGATAATGCTGAAGGAAAAATCTCCATATAATTATGTAATATTTGATTTTTTAGTACATGAGAATCAATATAGATACACACTATATATGGTAGTGTCAAGAAGTGTGTGTCGTGCTATTTATATATGACATTATCACCTTCCATTAATTATTTATTAATAATATATAAGTAATATTAAAAAAGTAACAAGCTATTCTTGTATTTTATTTTTATACTTATTTTATACATTTTTTATAAAAATAAAAAATCCCTACCTTTTTATTGATGTTAAAATCTCACCTTGTTAAAGCAAATTTGAACTAACAATAAATAAAATAGAATGGAATAGAAAAGTACCATATTACATTTTATTAAATAACTTTTTGATGAAATAAAAAAAAAGACTAAATACATCATATATCCCAAGTTTTAAAAGAAATAAAAAATAATATATTAGATAACAAAAGTAAAATATCCATCAAATTGTATTTCATTCTATTTTATTATATTTTAAGTAATTTGATTGCATTAAGGGTAAATTAATTTTTTATCCTTATAAAATACACCCGATTTGATTGTTAACTTTGTACTGTTGATTTTGGTCCTAAAAAATAAAAAATTGTTAAGGTTGGTTCTTAACACGCGTAAGATCACCATGATTCATCCATTTTGTGAGAATTAAAATAAAAATAAAAGATATTTATTAGGACTAAAACTAAGACGAGTGCATTTTATAGAGATCAAAAGTTAATTATATGGACCAAAGTGTCACATTTTCTTATTTTGTGAGAACCAAAATAAAATATTTTTTTACAGGAACAAAAATTATGTATATTTTACATGAATATGTCTATATTTGCAATCTTTTTTGGCTTTGTAACGTCCTAATTTTTAAATCCGAGAATTAAGTCTGTTGGAAGCAAAATTCCTTAATTTCAGAAATTACTTCGTGCAATTTAGATATCGCACTTACATACATCATATATCATATATCATATATCGTTTAAGCTTCCAATGATTACTTAAACAGTATATGAAAAACACAAACTAAATGCATAAAAGCCAATAAGGCTACATGTTTATGCAATACATAATAATAACTTGGGATACCCCCATACATGTGCCCTAAACAAAATATAAATGAAACCGCTCCCCAAGCTCCATGCTCATTGTCCGGTACGGGGAGGAACTTGTGCATCTAAAATGTAGTCCACTAAACGTGTGGTGAGACGGATGTCTCAGTGAATATAATTATGCCTATGCAGTGTATAGGAAAGGTAGGCAGTTGCTATGCAACAATTAAGCAAGTAAATATCAGATAACACAATCATTCTCAACTAAGTGACTATAATACTCATGACCTGCTTTTCCGGGTAGACGGGGTCTTTTCACTAATTCTAAGGCTAGACCCAAGCTCAGACTACAAGGAACGTCTCCTTTAGGGACTAATACCCGCCACTTATTATAGACCGAAGTCAAGTTTTCATATACTTTTCTGGGCCGAAGCCAAACTCATTTTCGTTTTTATTATGGACTGAAGTCAAGCTTGATTAATTAGGGTTTGGTGGCCATAAGACAAATTCATTTTTCAAACTATGTGTAAACTAACCATGGACAAGTGTACCATGAATGCTTAATCATAAAACAATTTAACTAAACCCTAACATACAAGCTCTAACTCATGCTACAATTCACAGTGTACAATCTAAATCAAATAAAGAACAACAACAAGCATACAAAGACATACAATACTAGAGAAAGGGTAGAAGAGGGATTAAGGCTCATTCAAGAGATTCAAGCAAGTTGAGAATGTGTGTGTGTGTGAGTTATACTCACCTCAAGAGAACCCAAAGAGAAGAGGGAATGGTCAGTTGAGGGAGGTTAGGGGTGAAGTCCTTAGCTTCCTCTAGTTTCCTCCTTGCTCCAAAGGCTTGTCTCTCTCTCTAAAACCCTCTCTCTAAGGTAAAAAGGAACGGAAGGAAAGTGAGAAAATGAACCCTGATTTAATGTTTTTAAAGCTGACACGCGTGTTTTCGCTCAAGCGAGAAGAACTCCTCGCTTGAGCAAGAGTGCTATAAGGTTCCTGGTTTCGTGTTCTCGCTTGAGAGAGAATACTCCAGAGAGCATCCCCCTCTCTGGATGATTCTCGCTTGAGCGAGACCCTTCGCGCTCAAGCGAAAACCTTCCAGAGGGCACCCACTCTTTCGATGTTTCTCGCTTGAGCAAGAAAACCAGACTACAACTTCTTTCATTTTTACTAATATGCTCGCTCAAGCGAGCCCTTCTCGATCTTTAAAGAGAGCATCAAGACTTAAAATCCCAATTCCCACTTTTAACCACTTCTAACTCAGTTCCACTCCCTTTTCCCTAATTCCTTTTATAAAAACCTCTTCCATTACTAATTTTATTCATGAAAATAGTTAGATTTTGGGATGTTACAGGCTTGATTGGTGATGTGCCAAAGTTGATTTGTATGTTTAGTTTATTAGAATCAGCTAGGATTAGCCTAATGGTTCGGCCGATTGAATTGCAAACACAATAATTCCAATTTGATTAGATGATTTTGCTAAGAAAGTGAATCTGTCCCTTAACTGTGGATTCCTAGGCTAACTCCGGAAAGTGCCTAGTTTGCTGAAATTCAGCTATATGAGAAAGTAAAGTTTGAAAGCAAAAGGCTGAAAATGCTGTAAATTATAATAAGGTGATAAAGGTTTAAAAAAACAATAAGTAAAGGAATTAAAGGGTAATGGATTGAATATATAAATCTGGTTGTTTGTTGTGTTGTATTGGTGTTCTATTCTATTTTATACAATTGTTTTTTTATAAGCAAATATAAGATATATCCCCACTAAACGTATCCACCACGTCTTAAATCACCAATTCTCACATTATATATGATAATTAAGGAATGTTAACGGACAATTAGAGTGTAAATAATTGTCACATCGACTAATTTACAATTAATCTTTTAATCGATGATTGAGACTTCAACTTCGTTTGCCATTGATCATTATTAGAAATCTTAGGGTTCATAAGAATGATAGTAGAAGGAGAAAGAGAGAACGAGAAAGAGAGAACAAAGTGTATTGTGAAATGATTCTTGCTTATTCTGTAAAGTACAACAGAGAGGTTTATATACAATGATAGAAGCTTGCAATGTAAGCCTGAGATTCTGATTCAGTTAAAGTAACTAAACAGAATCTCCTAACTGAAAACTTGAACAATTAACAAACTAAAACAACGCACTATAGGCACAGTAAGCTACAGTACACAGAAAGTTTACAGTAAGTTTATATTCACTAACATTCCCCCCTCAAACTCAGGGTGGTTTGCATAAGGTGAACTTGTCAAAGACCCTGAGTTTGTCCCTGAGAAACTGGAAGCGCAGAGGAGAAAGAGCCTTGGTGAGGATGTCAGCATATTGCAGATCACCGGGAACATGAGAGACTATGAGACTTTTGTTGAGGACCTTTTCACGAACAAAGAAAATGTCTAGCTCCATGTGTTTAGTGCGAGCATGAAGAACCGGATTGTGAGAAAGAGCCACAGTGCTTTGATTATCACAGTAAAGGGTAGGTGTTTTGAATGGAACTCTGAGTTCTTTGAGGAGAGACTCTAGCCACAAAATTTCAGCTGAAGTTGAGGCTAAGCTGCGGTACTCAGCTTCAGTACTAGACCGAGCAACAAGACTTTGCTTCTTGGACCACCAAGAGATGAGATTAGGACCAAGGAAAATGCAAGAACCGGAGGTAGACCTTCTGTCATCTTTGTCTAATGCCCAATTTGCATCTGAGAATGCAATAATAGGGATAGGACTAGTGGTAGCAGGTTGCAAGAGTAGACCATGATGCATGGTTCCTTTGAGATAACGAAGAATCCTTTTAACTGCTTTCCAATGTTCCTCTAGGGGCTGAGACATGAATTGGAAGACTTTGTTAACTGGAAAACTGATTTCAGGTCGGGTAATAGTAGCATACTGCAGAGCACCCACAATTGATCTGTAAAGAGTGGGATCTGAAACATAATCAGCACCAAACTTACTCAGTTTTAGGTTGGAAACCATAGGTGTAGAAATACCTTTAGCATCCAGCATATTAGACTTTGTGAGAAGGTCTTTGATGTACTTGGACTGTGAGAGAAGTAGAGAGCCATTGGGTAGATGCTGAACCTCTATACCCAGAAAATAGTCAAGAGTGCCAAGCTCCTTGAGAGCAAATTCTGAATTAAGAGACTTTATGAGCTGCTGAATATAGGAGAGAGAGCTTCCTGTGATTATGATATCATCCACATACACCAACATATAAACACAGTGATTAGAGGAATGATAAGTAAATAAAGAGGGATCACACTTCCTGGCCACAAACCCAAATTTAAGTAGGGCAGAAGTAAGTCTTTCAAACCAGGCCCTTGGTGCCTGTTTGAGACCATAAAGTGCCTTGTGAAGTCTGCAAACAAGACTGCTATCTTGAGCCTCAAACCCTGGAGGCTGAGTCATGTACACTTCTTCTTCTAGAATGCCATTAAGGAAGGCATTATTCACATCTATCTGCTGGAGGGGCCACCATTTTGTTACAGCTAAGGTGAGAACTGTATGAACAGTTACAGGCTTGACCACAGGTGAGAATGTCTCTGTATAATCAAATCCGGGTTGTTGATGGAAGCCCTTAGCAACTAATCGAGCTTTATATTTATTGATAGATCCATCAGGATTTTCTTTTATTCTAAAAACCCACTTGCAGCCAATAGCTTGGCGATGAGAGGGAAGGGGAACTAAGGACCATGTACCATTCTGAATTAATGCATCATATTCAGTTTGCATAGCAGCAAACCATTTGGGATCCTTCAAGGCTTGAGTGTGAGAGGATGGTTCCAAGTGAGTCAGAAGAAGAGTGGGATTAAGTCTTGGTTTGACAATGCCTGCCTTAGCTCTAGTAGTCATGGGATGAGTATTAGAGGGATATAAATGAGAAGGTTGTGATGGTGGTTGGGTTTGTGTTTGGGAAAAGGAAGGTTGAGAGGAAATAGGGGATGTAGGTGAAGGAGAGGCTGCAGGTGTGGGAAGTAAAGGTGCAGTAGGAGTTGTAGTTGTGGGTGTTGGGAGCAGAGGTGCAGAGTGAGCTGCAGCTGTATGTAAAGGTGCAGTGGGAGAACCTGGTTGAGTGTAAGTAGAAGATGCTTTAGATAGAGTTGGAATTATGGAAGAGGGTAAGGAAACAGAAGGAGGAGATGAGGAAGAGGAAACAGTGGGAAACAACTCAGAATATGGAAAACGATGCTCATTAAAAATGACATCTTTGGAGATATAAAATTTGCCTTCAGGAGAGAGGCATTTGTAACCTTTGTGATGAGGGGAATAGCCCAGAAAAACACACTCCTGTGAACGATATGACATTTTGGTGGGATTATAGGCCCTTAGGAAAGGAAAACATGCACATCCAAAAATTTTGAGAAATTTAAAATCAGGGGACTGATCAAATAACAGTTGAAAGGGTGATTTAAACTGTAAAATAGCTGTAGGAAGTCTATTTATGAGATAGGTGGCTGTGAGAAAGGCATAATCCCAAAACTGAAAAGGAATTTTAGCTTGGGCTAGAAGAGTGAGACCAATTTCAACAATGTGGCGATGTTTTCGTTCAACTGTACCATTTTGATGGTGTGTGTGAGGGTAAGTAATTCGGTGAACAATACCTAAACCTGAAAAGAACTTAGACAAAGGTCTAAACTCACCTCCCCAATCAGTTTGAACAGATTTGATTTTGGAATTAAATTGGAGCTCAACCATAGATTCGAACTGAACAAAAATTTGGAAAGTATCTGATTTAGATTGAAGAGGATATATCCAAGTGTATTTGGTGTGAGCATCAACACAAGTGAGAAAATATTTGTAACCATTGGTGGAGGTAACAGGGGAAGGTCCCCATAAATCACTAAAAATGAGTTCAAGAGGAGTTTTATATACAGCAAAAGAGAGTTGAGAGGGAAGTCTATGAGCTTTTCCCATGCAACAAGCTGAGCAAAAATCAAGTGTTGATTTATTTGGAATAGTAACATTACAAGACTGAAGAGCAACCTTAAGTACCTCATGGTGAGGATGGCCTAATCTACAGTGCCAAACATTATACACAGTAGAGCCTAAAGTACTATCAGTCCTAAATGTACTATCAGTCCTATTTTCAGAATTATTTGAACAAGAAACTGTAAGAGCAGAAGGTACAACAGAAGATGGTTGATGCAGAGAGGAATCTTGAATGTCCAGCATTTTGGGAAAAGAATACAGTCCATCCTTGCCAACAGTTCCGCGAAGGAGAACCTTAGACGTAGCCTGCGATTTGACAACACAAAAGGAAGGATGAAATTCAAAGAAAACAGAATTATCCTTAGCAAATTTGCTTACACTAACCAGGTTCTTGGTCATTGATGGAACTAATAAAAGATGTTTGAGTGTGAGAGATGTGTGAGGGTGAAAAGGTGATGAAAAAGAAGTAGAGCCAATGGCAGTGATAGGCAAACCTTGACCGTTTCCCATGACAACTTGATCTGACCCAGGTAAAGACATGCTCTCTGTGAAGATATCTCCATCTGCTGTAACATGGTGGGATGCGCCGGAGTCTGGATACCAATTCAGGTTGGTGGAAGTAGAGGTCTCTGTTCCAGCAAGAAATGCCTGTGGTCTGACACCTCTAGGAGCTGATGGATGAGGTGAAAATTGTGGAGGAGAAGACTGAAAGATGCTAGGTGGTGGTGTTGGTGATGGATAACGAAACTGAGAGTGTTGTGGCCAACCACCGTGAGCCCAAGGACGAGGATTAGGTGTAAATTCTGGTCCAGAATGACGATAGTAACAAATAGTAGCATCATGACCCATCTTAAAGCAAATTTGACACTGAATATTATAACGACCTCCTCCTCTGCCATGACGACCTCTACCTCTACCAGAGCGACCTCCACGACCGCGAAAGAAATTGCCTCTATTGGAGTAGTTCTGAAAGGACGCATTAGAGTCATAAGATGATGGTACAGTTTGCTGATGAGATTCAGCAGTAACCTCAGTAGGTGGAGAAGTAGAGGCTTGACTTAAATTCACGGATAGAGAATCATTGAGAACAGTCTTCTTGTTTTTCTCAATTCGACGCTCCCTAGCCAGCAGAAGAGACTCAAGTTCATCCATGGGGCAGATGTCGGACTTACTATTCACAACATCAACAACAGAATCAAACTCTTCAGGAAGAGCTTCAAGAATTATTTCAAATTGGTCTCTATATGGAATCGGATCTCCAATGGATAGTAAAATATCAGAAATGGCGCGAATTCACGCAAAAAATTCAGAGATTGTTCTATCACCTTTAGTGATTGAGCGAAGCTCAGATCGGAGTTGTCGAGATCGGTTTTTCACTTGAGTGTCAAAGAACTTGTGAACTTCTTCCCAGACTTTCCAGGAATGACGACAGACAACAGCTTTAGGAAGTAAGGAGTCATAAATTTTCGAGAGAAGCCATGTACAAAGAAGCGCATCTTGCCGATCTGATGTGGACATCAGTCAGGCAGTCAGCAGACTAGGTGGGCCCATGACAAGGGCACAAGCTAGGAAGGCTAAGGAGGCACTCCAAGTCATCATTAAAGAAGTTCCAACTCAAAGTGAGCAAAACATTAATGAAAGTCTTAAGTTCATTAATTGCACTCAAGTTGAAGAGGATAGCTTAATTGATGAAGAATCAGTTGCATTTAATGCAACTGTTAATTGAAGCACTTCCAAGCCAATGATGTGGCATTGTGGGCGGCCACATGGGTGCATGGTGGGCGGCCATGTGCTTTTTATTTTGCTGAATTATTATTGCTTTCAATAAGGTTTTGTAGTTACAAAACATTGAGTAATAACTTGGTGGTTACAAAGACAAAGGAGTGATGATGTTTAAAGGCATTGAAAGCCTTGTCTTATAGCCGTTGGGGAAGGCTTGTGTGCGCATGAATCTAGCCTCATTTTTGAGCTATGTGATGCGGCCAACATGTGCTAAATGTGGCTGAATTCTAAGTCATAAAAAGGGTGCCAACAAGGTTGTAAATGAGAGAGTGAAGAGCCATTAAAGTGGCGGCCAAGTCATGAAGAAGGGAGTTACAAAATGCAAGGAATCTTGAAGAATGGTGGCTGAATGTTGCGGCTACATTATGGCTGAATGAATAGCCTCTTTACATCATGTTTGGTGGTTATTTTGCAAGGTTAAATGTAGCTAACATGTGCCAAAATTCTGGTTAGGAAATGCGGCTATACAAGCTTACTTAGGTTAAGTTTTATTAGCTAATTTGTCTTTTAATTTATTTAATTCCTAGAATATGTTTAGGGTTGCATGGGAAGTGTGTAAAGGGGCATTTTGGGGATGAGTTGGGCGTGTAACTTGGCTGATTACACAACCCTAGTTTCACCTTGTAAATCCTATAAATACATGCTTCATGCATGCACAAACACAAGATTGAAGTTTATGCAAAATTGCTATCAAAATTAGAAAGTGAATTTCTTACTTAGAGAGAGTGAATTTCTCTATCTTTCTTGCTAGTCAAGAGTGAAGGTTATCAAAGGTTCATATACCTTTGTGTGATCATCTTCATGGACTTATCTTTCAATTCATGAAAGTGTGACGTCCATTTATCAGTTTTCTAGTTTATTTCTTTTACTATCTGATATAATCAGTCACTCTATTTCCTCTATGTTTCTTGAATATTATGTGATTTAATCTTCAAGTATTCCTAAGGATTCTTATTGTTATTGATTATTTCCTTGTCAATTTCTTGTTTTGGTTATTTGGTATACGTACGTCAAAGAAAAGAAAAGAAAAGAAAAGAAAAATAGTTACGTACGTGCGTAAAGAAAAAGAACAAAAAAATATTGTTTATTTTCCTTGCAAAGCAAGAAGTGTTTACATAAAGTTATCTATTATCAGAAAAAAATTCTAAGGTCCATAAAAATAGAACCTCAAGGTTCATATCATTTGGTCATCAGAGCTCCGGTTACTAGAATTTTTTTTCTGATTATTCTTTCCTAACTTTTCTTGTTAGCTTTTCTTGTTTTATTTTCTTGTTAGCTTTTCTTGTGTTATTTTCTTGGCTAACATACAGGTTGTGAATTGTTTGATTTTCTCCTCATTGACGTGGTAAGAAAAATAAGAGAAATAGAGAGGAAAAAGGCAAGAGTGTTACATTATAGAAAAAGCCAATTTTTTGTGTGTGATACACGAGTGTTGGTGAGTTCTAAACAGTTAACTCTTATTTTTATTTTTCTCTATTACTTGTTCTTTGTTACTATGACAGAAAAAAGGGTGGAGAATCGTGATCTACAATTGCAAATTACTGCAATGTACCAGCAATTGGAGATGTCAATGAAGCAACAATATGATGAGCTGCATGCTAGATTAGATGCATTGGAAATTAGACCACAACCTGAACGGCAGGAGGAAGAAGAAATACCACCACCACCACCAAGAAATGAAGAAAGGATTCAAGGTGTCAAGTTAACTATACCAGCTTTCAAAGGACGCAGTGATCCAGAAGCATACTTGGAATGGGAGCTCAAGATTGAGCATGTCTTTGCTTGCAACACCTACACAGAAACTCAAAAGGTAAAACTTGCTACTACTGAGTTTTCTGACCATGCTCTTATTTGGTGGAACAAGTTGCAAAGGGAGAGGCGCAGAGATGAGGAACCAAAGGTGGAAACTTGGGTTGAAATGAAAAGAATTATGAGGAAACGGTATGTTCCCTCTAGTTTCCAACGTGACTTGAAGCTAAGGTTACAAAGGCTTACTCAAGGGAGTAAAGGAGTGGAGGAGTACTATAAGGAGATGGAGATGCTGATAACTCAAGCCAACATTGAGGAGGATCCAGAAATTACTATGGTACGTTTCTTACATGGTTTGAGTAGTGACATTAGAGATGTTGTTGAGTTACAGGAATTTGTAGAAATGGAGGACCTTTTGCACAAAGCCCTTCAGGTGGAGCAACAATTAAAAAGAAAAGGGGTTGCAAGGAGGAGTTCTAATAGTTTGCCTACAAATTGGAGAGACAAGGTTAAAAAGGAGGTTGTAGAGCTAACCAACCAAGGAGCATCAACATCATCTTCCCAAGGGAAGGTACAACAAAAGGACGCTGAACAGGGTACAAAGAAAGGTAGAGATTTAACTTGTTTCAGGTGTCAAGGAAAAGGTCACTATGCCTATGATTGTCCTACTAAGAAGACCATTCTTCTTAAGGACAATGGGGAGTACACAAGCGAATCTGATGTTGAGGAGGATGAGCCCAGTGATGATGATACAGGTGCTGTTGTGGGAGAAGTCTACATGATTAGGAGGCTTCTAGGAAGCCAAACCGTGAGCAAAGAAGAGTGCCAAAGAGAGAACATCTTTCACACTAGATGTTCAATCAATGGTAAGGTTTGTTTGGTTATTATTGATGGAGGTAGCTGTACTAATGTTGTTAGTTCCAGATTGGTGAATAAAATGAGATTGGACACACAACCTCATCCTAGGCCATATAAGCTCCAATGGCTTAGTGAAGGAGATGAAGTACATGTGCGCATGCAGGCTGAAATTCCTTTTTCTATAGGGAAATATCAAGACAAGGTACTTTGTGATGTGGTACCTATGGAGGCCAGCCACGTTCTTCTTGGGAGACCTTGGCAGTTTGACACTAAAGCTATTCATAATGGCTTTACCAATAAAATCTCTTTCATGTACCAAGATAAGAAAATTGTTTTGAGACCATTAACACCTAGAGAGGTTAGTGAGGATCAAAAAAAATTAAGAGAGAAAATTGTACAAGAAAGATTGATTGAAAAAGAAGAGAGCCAAAAGAAAAAGAGAGAAATACAAGAGGGTAAACAGCTTTGTTTAGCAAAAGAAAGAGAAGTGAGGAGAGTGTTATGTACAAGACAGCCTCTTTACTTATTGTTGGATACTCATTTTCTTTTAACTGCTAACCAATTTGAAAAATTTGAATTGCCTTCTGTAGTTAAATCTCTTTTGCAGGAATATGTGGATGTCTTTCCAGAAAATGTTCCTGATGGCTTACCACCTTTGAGGGGAATTGAGCATCACATAGACTTAATTCCAGGAGCCTCTTTGCCAAATCGGCCAGCCTATAGGAGTAATCCTCAAGAGACCAAAGAAATTGAAAGGCAAGTAAAAGAGCTCATTAGCAAAGGATGGGTGAGGGATAGCATGAGTCCATGCGCTGTACCAGTCATATTGGTACCAAAGAAAGATGGAACTTGGAGGATGTGTTCTGATTGTAGAGCCATAAACAACATCACCATCAAGTATAGACATCCAATTCCCAGGTTAGATGACCTTCTTGATGAATTGTATGGTGCATGTTTGTTTACAAAAATTGATTTGAAAAGTGGTTATAATCAGATTAGGATAAGAGAGGGTGATGAATGGAAAACTGCTTTCAAAACAAAATATGGTTTGTATGAGTGGTTAGTTATGCCTTTTGGATTAACTAATGCGCCTAGCACTTTTATGAGATTAATGAACCATGTTTTGAGAGAGTTCATAGGAAAATTTGTGGTTGTGTACTTTGATGATATCCTTATCTATAGCACTTCTTTAGATATGCATGTTGAACATATTAAATCTGTTTTGGATGTGTTAAGAAAGGAAAATTTGTATGCTAATCTTGAGAAATGCATATTTTGTACCAACCATGTTGTTTTCTTGGGTTTTGTTGTGAGCTCCAAGGGGGTTCAAGTGGATAAGGAAAAGGTGAAGGCTATTCAAGAATGGCCAACACCTAAGAATGTGAGTGAGGTGAGAAGCTTTCATGGCTTAGCAAGTTTCTATAGGAGATTTGTTAAGGATTTTAGCACCTTGGCTGCACCCCTTAATGAAATTGTCAAAAAGAATGTGGGATACAAATGGGGGGAGAAGCAAGAGGCGGCCTTTGCTGCCCTCAAGGATAGGCTCACACATGCGCCTATTCTAGCCTTACCAAATTTTGCAAAATCATTTGAATTGGAGTGTGATGCTTCTAATGTTGGAATTGGTGCTGTTTTATTGCAAGAAAGGCATCCAATTGCTTATTTTAGTGAGAAATTAAGTGGACCATCACTTAATTATTCTACCTATGATAAGGAATTATATGCTTTGGTAAGGGCTCTTAAAACTTGGCAACACTATTTACTTCCTAAGGAATTTGTAATTCATAGTGATCATGAATCCTTGAAGTATTTAAAAGGCCAAGGAAAATTAAATAAAAGGCATGCTAAGTGGGTGGAATTTTTAGAACAATTTCCATACGTCATAAAACATAAAAAGGGAAAAGGAAATATAGTTGCTGATGCTCTTTCTAGGAGACATGTTTTGCTTGCTATGCTTGAAACTAAACTATATGGACTTGAATCTTTGAAAGACATGTATTGTGATGATGTGGACTTTGCTGAGTTATATGTGGCATGTGTTAAAAAATTAGAAAATGGATTTTTAAGGCATAATGATTTTTTGTTTAAGGGAAATAAATTGTGTGTGCCTAAAAGTTCCATAAGGGAAATGCTTGTGAGGGAATCGCATGAAGGGGGGTTAATGGGACATTTTGGAGTGCAAAAGACTTTAGAAATTTTGCAAGATAATTTTTATTGGCCAAATATGAAACGTGACGTTCATAAGATATGTGACCAATGTATTGTATGCAAAAAGGCTAAGTCTAAAGTTAAACCACATGGTTTATATACTCCTTTACCTGTTCCTGAATTTCCTTGGATTGACATTTCCATGGACTTTGTTTTGGGGCTTCCAAAAACAAAGAATGGAAGAGATTCTGTTTTTGTTGTGGTTGACAGGTTTTCAAAAATGGCTCACTTTATACCATGCAAGAAGGTGGATGATGCTTGCCATGTAGCAGATTTATTTTTCAAGGAAATAGTCAGATTACATGGAATACCAAGAAGCATTGTGAGTGATAGGGACTCAAAATTTTTGAGTCATTTTTGGAGGACTTTATGGGGAAAGCTTGGAACTAAGTTACTATTTTCTACTACTTGTCATCCCCAAACTGATGGACAAACAGAAGTGGTTAATAGGACACTAGGGACTTTGCTTAGAACCATTCTAAATAAAAACATTAAAGCTTGGGAGGATTGTTTGCCTCATGTTGAATTTGCTTATAATAGGGCTATCCATAGCACTACTAATTGTTCACCATTTGAAGTAGTTTATGGATTTAATCCTTTAACTCCACTTGATATATTACCATTGCCTAATATTTCCATGTTTAAGCAAAAAGAAGCGCAGGCTAAGGCTGATTTTGTCAAGAAGATGCATGAGAAGGTTAAGGCTCAAATTGAAAAGAAAAATGAGAGCTATGCCAAACAAGCAAACAAAGGAAGAAAGAAGATGGTGTTCCAATCAGGAGATTGGGTGTGGATTCACATGTGCAAAGAAAGGTTCCCAGAACAAAGAAAATCAAAGCTTCAACCTAGGGGAGATGGGCCTTTCCAAGTGCTTGAGAGGATCAATGACAATGCCTACAAAATAGACTTGCCTGGTGAGTATAATGTTAGTTGATGAACACATTTTTATTCACACTTTGCATAATTAATCTTAGCTTGCTTGGACTATAATTGTTATTAAATCCACTGTTTTAATTGGAATTTACCAAATTGGGCTTAATTGGGCTTTAATTGTGAATGTTGTTTAAATTCGGATTTTTAAGCCTACTGACCTACATGTCTTGTTTTGATGATATCTGGAGCTATAGGTGTCCGATTTGAGAGATTCCAGTGGCATTGGAAAGCTAACTTCCGGGGCTTTAATTTGATATCCAATATGACCATATTACCATGAAGCAATTAGGAGCAGTTGCTGTTTGAAAATCGCCTACTGTTGCTGTCTGACACAAGTCCGAATTTGATTAGTTTTGTAATTAGTTTGTGGGCCTGTTTTAATTAATTTCGGCCCAATTAAGGCCTAATCAGATTGTTAGTGATTTAGGCTCTATAAATAGGTGTGTTGCTGAGTAGTTTGAACACTTTACATTCATTTTTCAGATTTTAGAAAAAAAGACTCTCCACTTTCCCTCTCTTTTCTCTCTTCTTGCAATTTTCGAATTTGGTTCCTCTTCTTCATCTTCTTCAATTTTCGAGTTTCTCCTCCATGGAAATGGAAGGCTAAGCTTCAAGGATTGTTTCTCTACTGAATTCACAAAGGAAATTGAGGTTATAATTTCGTTTTTCATGTCTTGAATTCTTGGACAGATTCTTCACTTTCCTTCTCCTAGTTTCTTGATGTTTAGGTTTGAATTTGAAATTGAGTTACATGCTTTATGGAATTCGAATTCTAATCTGAATCTAACTCACATTTTAGGTTGCTTAATCTGAAATGAATTTTAGGTTTGCTTAATTCCAAGGATTAGAAATTAGGATTCATGCTAGTTTGCTTTATTCTAGTGTGAAAATTAATGAGGATGCTTAATCCGAATTTGAATCTGTCAAGGAATTGAGGAATTTTTTATAAACCAATGATTGATCCAATTTGTGAATGAGGTAGAGAACCAATTCGTTTTTCTGAAATTGTTTTCTGCAAATTTAAATTCTGTTTTGGAAATTAGGAAATTAGTATGAACAACAATCAAAATCCTCTTGTGTGTGTGAGTTGCTATGGGATTGAAATTCTGAATTTGTAATTGGATTCCTTGAGAGAGACGACTTTGGGTTAATCAACCTACTGCACTTTAATTCATTTTATTTGGTTGAGTACGGCCTCGACCAAATTTGGCGCCGTTGCCGGGGAATTCAATTCAAATTCTGTTTCAATTCCAATTCTGTTTTGTGTAAAATTCTGTTTTGTTTTCAATTCTGTTTTGTAAATTCGTGTACTGTTCTGTGTTTAGGAAGTAGAGTCATAATTCATATTGTGTTTTGGTATACTAACCTTGGTTGTGCAGATTTAGTTTGATCAATTTTGGTTCACAGCTTTGAGGTAAGTAGCCTAATTTGTCATAGTTACTGTTACATTGCTTTTAGTGAGGTTCAATTTGTGTTTTGAGTTGTGTGATGTGTTGAGCCATTGTAATTAGTGTGTTTAGTCATGTTTTGATGTTTAGAAATTGTTTAGATGAAATTAGGATTGATTTGGTTTGATTTGGATTGAATTGCATAAGTTGATCAAGTTGCTGTCGACTTTTCTGCTGTTGACTTTTGCAGTTGAATCTGATCTTTTTGTTTAACATAGTTAGAGGTTGAATTTTTGTGCCAATTTTTGTGTCCACATTTCTTTAGGTTAATAATGAATTTTAGATACCCCAGTTGCTATTAGATTAGTCCTGATTGTGAGATTACACTTTGCACTGGCTTATTTTGACCTGTTGACTTCAATTGGACATAACTTGAGCTAGGAGTATCAGAATTTCACAAATTTTATATGCTTTTGGGGTAGAAAAAGCTAGTTAGAGCAGCCCCTCCCCGCTTGCGCCAGGAGGTCGGCCGTAAATTTGCCAAAAAAGGTCGTTTTCTATTTTTAAAGGATTTTTTAAGTTTTTTTTGGTGTATTTTCCCTTTCTTACCTTAGGTAGTTTTGGTACTTAGGCTTTGAATTTTGTTCTGAAAATTTTTGTGGTTGTTTCCTATGTTAATATAGTGTTTTCCATGTATCCATTTCATTGGTTTCTGCTCATTTGATATAGGCTGCCTTTATAAGCTGACATGCTGTTGTATGCTTCATTTTGTGCATTTCTGTGTGCATTTGGTGTATGACTAGAGCAAACCCAGGTACCCTTCATTCATTTGATCCAGAAATTGATAAGACATATCATAGGTTAGTTAGAGAGTCTAGGATTCCATTTGTGCATAATTCTGTTAGTGATAGTGAATTGTCTGATAGTGTGTATTCTGCTGTTAGTGTAAGTGAAAGTGAGTCTGTTTCTGTGTTTTCTTCTTCTTCTTTCCTTGAGTCTGATTTTAATTGTGATACCATGGCTGAGAGAACTTTGAGAGAGCTTGCAGCACCTGATGTTAATATTCAGACTTTATGCATTCAATATCCTGATATAGATGTGCCTTGTGAGCTTAAGTCTGGATTGATTCATTTGTTGCCCAAGTTCCATGGTCTTGCAGGTGAGGATCCACATAAACACCTCAAGGAATTCCATATTGTCTGCACCACTATGAGACCACCTGGAGTTCCTGAGGATCATATTAAGCTGAAGGCATTTCCATTCTCCCTGCAAGATACAGCAAAAGACTGGTTGTACTACCTTCCACCTGGATCCATTACTGGCTGGGATAATTTGAAGAGGATGTTTCTGGAAAAATTCTTCCCAGCATCTAGAGTGACTTCAATCAGGAAGGAGATTTGTGGTATAAGGCAGATGGATGGAGAGAGTTTGTATGAGTACTGGGAGAGATTTAAGAGGCTTTGTGCAAGCTGTCCACATCATCAGATTCATGAGCAGTTACTCATCCAGTATTTCTATGAGGGCCTATTGAACAATGACAGACAGATGATAGATGCAGCCAGTGGAGGAGCTCTTGTAGATAAAACTCCAGTTGCAGCAAGGCAGTTAATTGAGAATATGGCTTCTAATAACCAACAGTTCAGTACCAGAAGCAATTCAATAGCCTTGACCAGAGGAGTTCATGAGATGGAGACCACTTATGCTGCTGATCATAGGAAGTTGGAGAGCAAGCTAGATGATTTGGCTTCCTTGGTTAAGCAGATGGCAGTGTCTCAACAAGTTGCTAAGCTATGTGGGATTTGTACTTCTGCAGATCATCCCACTGATGCATGTCCCACCTTACATGAGCCTGCAGGAGATGGTGCTTTTCCTCCTCAGGCTTATGCAGCAAATATCTATGGTTCTGGCAGACCCCCTCAGCAGCAACAGTATAATCAGGATCTTTCTTCCAACAGGTACAATCCGGGTTGGAGGAATCATCCAAATTTGAGATGGGGGAATTCTCAGCAGCAGCCACAACAGCCTTATGTGCCTTATCAGTCTCATGCTGCTGGGCCTAGTAGACCTTACCAGCCTCCACATGTACAACAGCAACAGCAGCCTACACCGCCTGCTGCTGCACCTTCCAAGAGTGAGCCTTCCTTGGAAGAATTAATGAGGCAGATGGCCGTCAATAATATGAATTTTCAGCAGAGGACAGAGGCAACTATTCAGAGCCTAGAGAATCAAATAGGCCAAATGGCTACCACTCTTAATCAGTTGCAGTCTCAGGGTTCAGATAAGCTTCCTGCTCAAACAGTTGTCAACCCGAAGAATGTTAGTGCAATCACTTTGAGGTCGGGTAAGAGTGTGCAAGCACTTGATAGGCAACAGTCTGAGCAAGAAGATGAGATTCATACAGTTGTAGACCCTGTGCAGGATAGAGCTAGTCCTAGTCCTTTGAGTAGCCCCAGTTCTTCAAGCAGTGAGCAGCCTTCTATTCCTCTTCCATTCCCTCAGAGAGTTGTGCAGAAGAGTAAAAAAATGGAAGAGGCTGACAAGGAGATCTTGGAGACTTTCAGGAAAGTAGAGGTGAATATACCTCTACTTGAGGCCATAAAGCAAATTCCGAGATATGCCAAGTTCTTGAAGGATCTGTGCACCCATAGGAGGCGGCTGAAGGGCAATGAGAGGATTAGTATGGGAAGGAATGTCTCTGCACTCATTGAGAGACCTATGACTCCCATTCCAGAAAAATGCAAAGACCCAGGGACATTTACTATTCCTTGTGTTATAGGCAGTAACCAGTTTGATAATGCTATGCTTGATTTAGGAGCATCTATTAATGTTATGCCTTTATCTGTTTTCACCTCTTTGTCTCTTGGTCCTTTGCAGGCTACAGGTGTTGTCATTCAGTTGGCAAACAGGAGCACTGCCCACCCTGCAGGCCTTATTGAGGATGTGTTGGTTCGAGTGAATGACCTCATCTTCCCTGCTGACTTCTACATATTGGATATGGAGGGAGGAGATTCACTCACTGGTGCAGCCCCCATCATCTTGGGCAGGCCCTTCCTGAAGACAGCTCGGACTAAGATTGATGTTCATGCAGGCACACTTACCATGGAGTTTGGAGACAGTGTGGTTCAGTTTAATATTTTAGATGCCATGAGGCATCCTGTTGAGGATCATTCTGTATTCCATATTGATATGCTTTCTGAACTTGTAGATGACAGTTTGTCTGAGTTTGTAGGACATTTGGACTTTCCAGACTTTTCTGATTTCATTGATGTCTACACTTGTGATTTATGTTCTGATTCATCTGTGTGTAGTATGTGTGCTGAGATAGATGAGTTCATATCTGTTGATTGTGTTGATTGTTCTGATTGTCCTACAGGTTCTGGTATTGATGCACCAGTTGTGTCAATTGAGTCAGAATGCAGTGGCTTGATTACAGCAATTATAGATACATCTGACTTGATTGATTTGCAGGTTGCAGAGGTTTCTACCAGTACCAGATTGTTACCTTCTATTGTTCAGCCCCCATCACTGGAGCTGAAGCCACTTCCCACTCACCTCAAGTATGCATATTTGGAGGATGAGCAGAAGCTTCCAGTGATCATCTCTACTGCTCTCTCAGCTGATCAGGAGCAGAGGTTGTTGCACATGATTAGAGAGCACAGGAGAGCTCTAGGTTGGACTTTGGCAGATATTCCGGGTATTAGCCCCTCCTTGTGTATGCATCGGATTCTGTTGGAGGATGGGGTTAAACCTGTGAGGCAGCCTCAGAGAAGGCTGAATCCCCAGATTCTTGACGTGGTCAAGAAAGAGGTCACCAAGCTGCTACAGGCGGGTATCATATATCCCATATCAGATAGCACTTGGGTGAGCCCGGTACAGGTGGTACCGAAGAAATCTGGGATTACAGTTGTGAAGAATGAGAAGGATGAGCTGATTCCTACTAGGGTGCAGAATAGCTGGAGAGTCTGCATCGACTACAGGAGGCTCAACCAGGCGACCAGGAAGGATCACTTCCCACTTCCTTTCATTGATCAGATGCTGGAGCGCCTGGCAGGTAAATCCCATTACTGTTTCTTAGATGGTTTCTCTGGTTATTTTCAGATTTGTATTGCACCAGAGGACCAGCATAAGACTACATTTACCTGTCCTTTTGGTACCTTTGCATATAGGAGGATGCCTTTTGGTCTATGCAATGCTCCTGGTACTTTCCAGAGATGCATGATGAGTATATTTGCTGATTTACTTGAGCATTGCATAGAGGTTTTCATGGATGATTTTAGTGTATATGGCTCCTCATTTGATGCATGTTTGGATAGCTTGACTAGAGTGCTTGATAGGTGCATAGAGACTAACCTTGTTCTTAATTATGAAAAGTGTCATTTTATGGTAGAGCATGGTACAATCTTAGGCCATATTATCTCTAGGAAGGGTATAGAGGTAGATCCTGCAAAATTAGATGTTATTTCACACTTGCCTTACCCCTCTTGCGTGCGAGAGGTTCGATCTTTTCTTGGACATGCAGGTTTCTATCGCAGGTTCATTCAGGACTTCAGTCGGGTAGCCCTTCCGCTGTCCAACTTGCTACAGAAGGATGTCAGCTTTGAGTTTGGAGAGCGGTGCAGAGAGGCATTTGATCGCCTCAAGAGAGCTCTCACCACCACTCCCATTATTCAGCCACCGGATTGGACGCTTCCGTTCGAGTTGATGTGTGATGCATCAAACTACGCCTTGGGAGCTGTTTTGGCACAGAGGGTTGGTAAGCTGTCTCATGTGATATATTATGCATCTAGGACTTTGGATGCAGCACAGGTAAATTACACTACCACTGAGAAAGAGCTGTTAGCAATTGTTTTTGCATTGGATAAGTTTAGATCATATTTGCTAGGCTCTAGGGTAGTGGTTTTTACTGATCATGCTGCTCTTAAGTTCCTTTTGAAAAAGACAGATTGCAAACCCAGGTTGATCAGGTGGATGCTACTGCTTCAAGAGTTTGATTTGGACATCCAGGATAGAAGTGGTGCGCATAATCTGGTAGCAGACCATTTGAGCCGCATTGAGAGAGCGGAGGATGTGTTTCCTATTCGGGATGACTTCCCGGATGAGCAGCTTATGGCTTTGCTTGATTCCCATTCCCCTCCCCTTACCCCTTGGTTTGCTGATATTGTTAATTATCTTGTTGCATCTGTTTTTCCACCCTTGGCATCTAGGGCTCAGAGAGATAGACTTAAGAGTGATGCCAAGTATTATGTATGGGATGACCCTTATTTATGGCGTTTTTGCAGTGACCAGGTTATCCGTAGGTGCATTCCAGATCAGGAGATCCAGTCTGTACTTCAGTTCTGTCATTCCTCACCTGTTGGAGGACATCTTGGACCCCAGAGGACAGGACGAAAGGTGCTGGATTGTGGATTTTATTGGCCTACGATTTTCAGAGACGCCTGGAGAGTGTCCTCTACATGCGAGCAGTGTCAGAGAGCAGGAGCGGCCATTTCTAGCAGGCAGCAGATGCCCCAGCAGCCTATGTTGTTTTGTGAGATTTTTGATGTGTGGGGTATTGATTTATGGGTCCATTTCCTGTTTCTTTTGGTTTTATATATATATTGCTTGCTGTGGACTATGTCTCCAAGTGGGTGGAGGCTATAGCCACAAGGACTAATGATGCTCGAGTTGTTGTGGATTTTGTCAGGTCTCACATCTTTTGCAGGTTTGGAGTGCCTCGAGCCATTGTTAGTGATCAGGGGACCCACTTCTGTAACCGGTCCATGGAGGCTTTGCTGAAGAAGTATGGGGTGGTGCATAGAGTTTCTACACCATACCACCCCCAGACTAATGGACAGGCTGAGATCTGCAACAGAGAGATCAAGAGGATTCTGGAGAAGATGGTGCAGCCTAACAGGAAGGATTGGAGCCACCGCCTTCATGATGCTCTCTGGGCTCATAGGACCGCCTACAAAGCACCTCTTGGGATGTCTCCCTTTAGAGTTATTTTTGGTAAGGCGTGCCACTTACCTGTGGAGATTGAGCATCGGGCATACTGGGCAGTTAGGGCTTGCAATTTGGATTGTGACCAGGCAGGAGAGCAGAGGAAGCTTCAGCTGCAGGAGCTTGATGAGATCCGCCTGGAGGCCTATGAGAACTCTAAGTTCTACAAGGAGAAGACTAAGAAATTTCATGATCAATGTATTGCTAGAAAAGAGTTTGTAGTAGGCCAAAAGGTGTTGTTGTTTAATTCTAGACTTAAGCTCATGCCTGGTAAGCTTCGTTCTCGTTGGATTGGACCTTTTATTGTCACTCATGTTTATCCATATGGTGTTGTAGAGTTGAAGAGTGAGTCCACCAACAAGACCTTCAAGGTCAATGGCCACCGTCTCAAGCTATTTCATGAGAGTCCCGCTTTGGTTGAGGAGACGGTTGAGGAGATGAGCTTGGAGCTTCCCACATTCCCTCAAGTGCAAATTTTTCCACCTTGATGAGGGAGTCTCTTTCCCCACTATTTTATTGCATTATGTCCTTTTTTTTCTATAATTTGATTATTTTTCCATTGAGGACAATGTGTGATTTAAGTGTGGGGGAGGAGATTTGTAGTTTTAAGACTTTAGGATTGATTTTAGGAATTAGTATGTGGTTAGGATTATACTGTTTGTGTGTTAGTAATTTTTAGGATTGTTAAAAAAAATTGTTTGCTGTTTTACTGTTCAAAAAAAAGAAAAAAAAAAAGAAAAAAAATGTTGTTTTACTGTATTTTGGTGTTTTCCATAGGAAATTTGCTGTTTTTGAGTTGCTGTCAGCATTTTCATAGCTATTCTGTAGCTACTGCTGTTACTGTTTTGCTGTCTGAAATTATTGTAATCTGTCTGTTTTGCTGTTTTGCTGTTGCTGTTGCTGCTTTTGCATTACTGTAGCTGCTGTACGTTTTTATTGATATTGTTTACAGCAGAATTTTTTTACAGCAGTTTTGTTACAGTAGAATTTCATTTTACAGCAGAATTTTGACAGTTATCTGAATTTTACAGCAAAAAACAGAATTTTTGACAGTAGAAAAATAATACATTTGGCATGTTTTTCATTGGATTTTTAGGATTTGTGTTGGTAGTGGCATTTTCATCATATTTGGACAATTGGTTTCTTGATTTATGTTGTTTGGATTCCTTATAATTTAGTGAATAAGTTGGTTTTGATGATTATTGGGTTGAATATTTTGTGATAGAGTTGTCCTTGGTGAGATTTTGAGCCTTATTGATGGATGGACCATTCTATGCTATGCCATTCTCTCTTTTTCTTGTGTGATTTCACTCTTGTTGCTTGTGCTCTAGAACTTGGCTTGACTCTTTGATTTTCAACTTTGTTCACATGCATGTATTGAGATGATTGAGGCATTTTTGTTGACAATTGAGCTACTAGCCATATTAGCTTACCTTGATGATTTTCCACTTGCTAGCCCCTTTGAGCCTATGGATCCCATTTCTTGTTTTTGAAAGCTCATTACAAGCCTTGAAAGTGAAAAACCATGATTGTCCTTGCCTTAGAGGATAAAGGAGCTTTGGAATTGTTTTGGGAATAGGCTCTTGAATGAGTGTGGGGGTGTGCTTGAATTTCTTATCTTATCTCCTCTTGTGGATATCATATTGTTGACCTTTGGCTAGTTACAAAGAAAAAAAAATGAAAAAGGAAAAAGATAGAAAAGTAAAAAAATAAAAAAAAAAGCTCAAAAGAAAAGTGTTAAAAAAAAAGAGCAAAGAAATAAAGTGTTCTTGAAAATAGCAAAAATGGGTCAAAAGGTAGAAAAAAGGAGTTTAATTGTATTCTTGAGATGTATGCTACTTGCATTTCTTCTTGGATTTATTCCCATTGCTCCTCTATTCTCTTTGGTTTTTAACTTCTTATCCTTCATTTTCCCTACCTTTACCTTGGCCCCATTACATCCTATTTGAAGTCCTCTTGATCTTTGTTTGCATGTGTTTCAATTGTTGTGGATATTAGAGTCTTGCCAAGCCTATGGTAGTGCTTGCTTTCATGAGTGCTTTGAGTGTATATACACAAGCCTAAACACTTGAGAGTTGGAGAGTTTGTCTTGTGAGGATTCTATCACTTTTGATTCACCCCTTTGATTTGATTCACCTCCTTGTTTGCTAAATTGTAGGGAATTCCATTCATAATTTTCTTGACTCCATGACTCCTTTGATGATGTATTATGCCTACTCCTATGCATTCCTTGGATCTCTTGTTAATAATGCCACTTGTATTTGCATTGTGCTCCCTAATTGATTTTTAGCTTCATGTGGTGTTTTGCCCGGAGTGCAAAGGGCAAGTGTGGGGGAATTTGATGAACACATTTTATTCACACTTTGCATAATTAATCTTAGCTTGCTTGGACTATAATTGTTATTAAATCCACTGTTTTAATTGGAATTTACCAAATTGGGCTTAATTGGGCTTTAATTGTGAATGTTGTTTAAATTCGGATTTTTAAGCCTACTGACCTACATGTCTTGTTTTGATGATATCTGGAGCTATAGGTGTCCGATTTGAGAGATTCCAGTGGCATTGGAAAGCTAACTTCCGGGGCTTTAATTTGATATCCAATATGACCATATTACCATGAAGCAATTAGGAGCAGTTGCTGTTTGAAAATCGCCTACTGTTGCTGTCTGACACAAGTCCGAATTTGATTAGTTTGTAATTAGTTTGTGGGCCTGTTTTAATTAATTTCGGCCCAATTAAGGCCTAATCAGATTGTTAGTGATTTAGGCTCTATAAATAGGTGTGTTGCTGAGTAGTTTGAACACTTTACATTCATTTTTCAGATTTTAGAAAAAAGACTCTCCACTTTCCCTCTCTTTTCTCTCTTCTTGCAATTTTCGAATTTGGTTCCTCTTCTTCATCTTCTTCAATTTTCGAGTTTCTCCTCCATGGAAATGGAAGGCTAAGCTTCAAGGATTGTTTCTCTACTGAATTCACAAAGGAAATTGAGGTTATAATTTCGTTTTTCATGTCTTGAATTCTTGGATAGATTCTTCACTTTCCTTCTCCTAGTTTCTTGATGTTTAGGTTTGAATTTGAAATTGAGTTACATGCTTTATGGAATTCGAATTCTATATGAATCTAACTCACATTTTAGGTTGCTTAATCTGAAATGAATTTAGGTTTGCTTAATTCCAAGGATTAGAAATTAGGATTCATGCTAGTTTGCTTTATTCTAGTGTGAAAATTAATGAGGATGCTTAATCCGAATTTGAATCTGTCAAGGGAATTGAGGAATTTTTTATAAACCAATGATTGATCAATTTGTGAATGAGGTAGAGAACCAATTCGTTTTCTGAAATTGTTTTCTGCAAATTTAAATTCTGTTTTGGAAATTAGGAAATTAGTATGAACAACAATCAAAATCCTCTTGTGTGTGTGAGTTGCTATGGGATTGAAATTCTGAATTGTATTGGATTCCTTGAGAGAGACGACTTTGGGTTAATCAAACCTACTTGCACACTTTAATTCATTTTATTTGGTGAGTACGACCTCGATCACTTGGCTGCAATCTTTCTTCTTAATTCTTGTGGATTGTAATTGCTACCATGAGTAGCTAAACTTCTCTGTGGGATTGAATGTTTTCGATTGAAACCCCAATTGTATTTTGGATCTCTAATATATAGGAATTTTGTTTTACCAATACTGGTTTTTATTCAGTACTTAATGTTAAATTATATTTATTCAATGGAGTTTTGATTTCGATTTCTTGATTTGGGGAAGCACTTCTTTAAATCTAATTTGGACAAAAATACTCAATAGATTGAATCACTGGGAATAGGGTTCAATATATTGATAGCTTTAAATAACTTTTCTTAATGCTAGGCAATTTGTTAGATATCTGAGGGATCAGTGTTTAAGATATTGTTCTAAGAACTTCATATTTGAGGAATCAATGTGAATGAAAATTATTTGTGCTTCAGTATTGTTGATTGCAAATTTCTATATGTTATTGGGTTCCCAAAATACAAGAGGGGTGTGATAGATGAAGTCCAATCCTAGTTTCTCAACTGCATTCTTTCATCCAAATCACTCTTTGTTTTATTTTTACTGCACTTTTTATTTGCCTTTTCATCAAACAAATTCAACATCTTGCAATCATATTTACTTAGTAAGTTTGATCCCTAAGAATTTATTTTAAACCGTTCCTCATGGGTACGACATCCCCTACTCTTAAAACTATTATACTATTGCGATATTGGTGCGCTTGCCAAGATCTCAATAATATGCCACATAGTTTCAATTGTGCATTTATCTGGAAGCATACTATAGAATATTTTGATGAAATTACAATTCCTTGGAACTTTTTCGAAAATCAATTCTTAAGCCTTCTTTATGACTACTTATTTCTTTTACTTGCAAAGGAGGGCTTCAAGATATTGTTCTTTGATCCGGGAACAGAACTTTTTCTACAGAATGTCGTGGAGAGCTTGCTAAGGGAGGGCAACTGGGCTTCCAAGCTTCTAAGGGAAGTAACTCCCTAGCTTCTAATCCATTGTCATCCATTCCATATTTCTACTCCTCCTCTATTCATCTTTACCGTTTGGTTTATTATAGGTCCTTAATTCCGATTTGAGGACAAATCCTTTTCAAGGGGGAGGGAATGATGGCATCTGCCTAAAGGAAGAGGCTGGAGTTAGAGTAGCTTGCGCCCAAAGGAAGCGCAAGGACCCAACTATGGAGAGTTGACTCTTTTACATGAGTCAACCTTGACCCTCACCACTCATGGGTCAACTTCATAAATTCTTATATTTTCTTTATTTCTTTAATTCCCTAAAATAGAGTGCCTACTAGTCATGGCCTCTAAAACTCTAGTTTGATAGGATTTACTCATGTTTTATTTTTGTTGTAATTTTTCCTATTACTTTCTTATTTGGGCCGCTAATTAGAGGGCTTTATTGGCTAAGGAGTTGCTAGACTAAAGCCTTAGAGTCATGGGTTCAAGTCCCCCTAAGATAGGAATTATTTTCCCCTTTCTTTTCTTTCTCAAGTGGTCGCCCATATGGCCTATATAAAGGAGGCTTCTCCTTCTTGTAACTCTTAATCAACATTTTCAAATAGAGAATCATTTGCTTAATTTCTCTCTGTGAGTTGAGAGGCTTGATGGTTCTTGCTTAAACCATAGTGATTCTTATCCTACTCCACGAGTTGGTGGCAAGCCTGCAACCGGGATTATCTGCTAAAGTGGTTGCCTTCATCAATGGCGCCTAAACCCACCTCTTTCCTTTCCATTTTTCCTTTTATTTCTCTTGATTTGCTGCGTTTTCTTACTGTTCCAGCTGTTAGAATTCCATTTAATTGCCTCTAATCGGTTGTTTTTGCTCAATTCTAGATCTGCACCTTGTCTGCTATTAGTTAGTTACCTTTGTTTTACCATTTTAGGTAAGTTAGCTTCAATAACTTAGGAATCAGTTGACCTTGTGTTTGTTTGGCGAGTAAACTAACAAATTGGTCCCTGACTATTTTAGGGTCATGCAATTTAGTCCTTAAGAAGAGAAAACCTTAATATAGTCCCTAACTTCTTGCTTTTTCTTTCACTATAGTCCAACTGTGTGTTTTTCGTTAATTTTTTTACGTGTCACATTTAGTGACACTCTGTCACACTATGTGTCACTAAAGTGTGCACTGTGGCACAAAAATGATGTGATTTTGTCAAATATATAGATTGAAAGGCTTCAACTCCAACTGTCACGTGCTTCCCTTTTTCTCTTTTCTCCCCCTTCTTCATTGGAAGGTCTCAACCCCACTGACGTTATTTTGGTGTCTCGGTGACAAATAGTGTGACACAGTGTCATGAAACGTGACACGTCATAAAAAAATTAACGGGAAACACATAGTTGGACTATATAGTGAAGAAAAAGTAAGTCAAGGACTATATTAGAAGTTTTTATTTTTTAGGGACTAAACTGCATGACCCTAAAAAAGTCAGGAACCAATTTGTTAGTTTACTCTTGTTGACTGCTTACCCTAGACAAAACATCTCACAATTGTATCATGTATTGTACTTAAAATGTTTATCCTAAAATTACCCCTCAACTTGCAAAAATTTTAGGATGAACTCACTATATTTTAGATCTACAGTGATGAACTCCCTATATTTTAGATCTACGGTAGACCTTTACAATAAATAGTATAAATTTAATATTAAAATAAGTAATAATATATTTTATTAATTTAAATTTATTTTTAATTGTAATAAAATGAGATCTACGATAACTCAAACTAAGGCTCTATATTCAATTCATTAAACACTTCAAAATTCTCGGAATTCACTACCTTGTATTCCAACAATTTCCTGAACGGTTACTTCACTACAAAGACCATTTCAACCTACTAATTTTATTTGAGCATCATCAGATGGTGACTCGTCGTTAAAAGGTAAGACAGTAATTAATCGGTATTTTGACCAAAAAGAAAGAAATCAATCGGTATCCATCTTACTTTTACTTGAGCATCAGTTCAAGAACCATTCAAATTGTTTTGCATAGCCACTTAATTCCTTTTATATTTAGTAAATATTTTTGCATGAGAAATGGGTGTTGCTATCAAGACACCCATAACATAATGGACCAACTAAAACCTATCATTTTCAACGATGTTTGATTTAACTATGTTTGATTTGACATTGAAATATGATAGTTGCTTTGAATAATTCAAACTTGAGTTTAATCAGTTTCAACATCAAACCAAACACAAATTCTTGTTCCAATCTCTTGAAGAAAGGATTAGAGATACATGTCATCGTTTGTTGGATGTATCCAATAAGAGGTTCTTACAAAATATAAAGCAATGGCATAGAATGTTACACGGAGGGTTTTCATTTAAAAAAAAAATTATAGTTGCTAGCTTGGGTGTGTTCCAATGTGTCTTTGATTTACATTGGATTCACGTTTGAAACGTGATTTTAATTGAAACCAAACACACATCTCTTTACTTTGCATTTTCAGTTTGAGAACAGAGCTTAAAGAATAATTTAGTTTGGAAAATCTAATTATTGCAACCTATAGCAAAAAGGTCTTAGTATGATCTCAGAAAACTCCATTTGATTCTTAACAAAAACGGGGACTATTTTCCTTCTGAAACCTCAACATATTACTGCATTATGCAGCTGCCTGAGCATACATAAATAGGCAACGAATGCAGTACAGTTCAAAATCCTCAAGATAACCCTTGACTGAATAAGGCTATAAATCATATAGATGAACTCTATCTTCAATTTAGAAGCAAAATAAACCCGCCCCCATTTGAACCAGTGAAAGACCTAAAGGGACAATGGACCAATTCAACTTGCATCATTCATATCATAAAAGCTCCTATGCACAGATGGCCTTGCTTTAAATGTTGAATTTTGTTGGAACATCAAAATCGTCAAAATCATATCTCTGCCGCTCTCTCCCAGCCTGAGTAAATAGTTGTTGTCAATATTTACATATAATATCAGATGACAGGATGAGAAAAATTAAACATGCTCACCTTAGACAAGTACAACTGATCACATGAAATTTGTTCGTCCATTGCAGTTAATTTCCTAGATAGCACCATTATCCTGTACAGTAATTAAGGAAACTTAGTACAAGGGGAGGGGCAAACTATTGAGGTATATCTTAAAGATTAAAAAAATTTAAAAATATAAAAAAGGGCTTTGGCAGCATACTTTTACATTGTCTTCAGATGAAATTTACTAATCCTCTTATATACATTACATGATTAATATAGGCTATGTGCTTAACTGCCTTAATAAAAAATAAATATATCAAAAGCATACCTTTGGATTGATGAATCAATATGCTCAAATCTCACACGTTTTATACTGTTCAGGATCCTCTAAGAACCTCACCATTCCATCCCTTTGGTTGATTGTTGCATATATCTCACCATCCTGAATCTGCGGTTCAGGAATATGTGATTAATAATTAATAATACAATATTAGTGCTACAAGATGAATAAAACTGACAGCATAATGAGGACCACCATTTGTAGCACATGCATTTCTGCTTCCTTGGAGCTATTTAACTGCACTGTGCTGGCTATATCTTGCAGAGAAAGGGTCAAGTATGTTTGGGTCAATCTTTGAATATTTCGTTTATACATGGATGATACAACTTGCTTAACCAGTCCAAGATTATTGTCCTGAAACAAAAATTACACTGGCACACTATTAATCTGCCACAAACAAGTAGCCAAAAAGACAGAAGAACTAGTAATTAGACTCAGTGCAGAGACATGCATCTTATAGTAAAAAAGCTTGATGCTTCAAATGAAAGATAAGTATGCTAAAGAACCCACATTTTCAAACTTCTCCGTATTTCTCTTGACACAAGCCTCTAATTCTGCAATTTTTGCGGTGCCATAACTATTTGCCAGTTCAATGTAAGGCTGCTCAAATTACAAAATAACCAAATAGAGGTTAACATGACTTAGGTTACTAAACCCCAATATTCTAGAAAGTCATGTAAATGAAATTCAACAATGTGCTTAGAAGTTAGAAGTAACAAACAAAGGAGAAAAGACAAATAACCAATACAAGTCAAATGGAAATTATCCTTTCATTCAAGTTGATGGCACAATAAAAAACCATTATAAACAAGCAAATCTTACATTAAGGAAGCTATAAATAGCATAGTCCCTGCAAACAGAAACCTGAAATAACAGACTGCAGAAGGAATATTGCAGTAGGGACTTCTCAGTGAATACTTTTATTATACATGGGTATATGGCTTTAATGTAAACAGTTTATAAAACAGCAATGTCATATCATAAAATTCTATTTACACAAAAGTCACAACTCTGCCACTTCACACAAATGCAAATACAAAAATCTAGAACTATTTACACAAAAGTCAAATGATTTAGGACAAGCACATGACAAAATCTCTAGACCAAAGAATTATCTGTACGTCACAACAGAAGTTCAAATGATAAACAAAAGTCTAGTTAAAATAGATACATTTCTGTTGCCCATTCGAAACTCTTAAGTCTTAACTAAATCAGCTGTCATCTGTCATTGCCATTTTTCAGGTGGGGGACCAAGTGAAAGAAGCTAAGCAGCCATGTAAAAACCACAGCTAGCATAGCAACAACAACCCATTGCCATTTATGCAATTAAACTTTACAATGCAATGTAACAATATGCTCAGAGATAAAGCAAAAGTAGTGCATCAACATAAATGTGAAATAACATTGTCAATGGTCTCCCCTGACCTTGCTAACTTAAGCTAAATTGTAGTCGTGCTTGTACGTTTTACCTGACAAAGGTTCTTTAGGTTCCTTTGAGCAGATGAAGAGGCATACTTAGGAAGACTTGTAGATGATTGCCACTGTACATGTGAATGTGACAAATCAGCTGATTAGTTACAAAGATAAGACCCCATATAGAATAGAATCTAAATTGATCAAAATAAAAGCCTATACACAATGGCTTAAAAAAAAAAGCCCCATACACGTCTTGATAACAAAGAGGATAGTGAATGTGAAGCATGAAGGCAAATTGAGGTGTAATCTCTTAAAGAAATGAGAGAACCTATTTATCACTTCTTCGGTTTTTTTTCTTCATTAATTTTTTTTGGCTAAAATAATTCTCAATAATATAAGAGAAACTAAATTGTAATTAAATGCCTTCATTATACCATGTCAATTGTCAAGTATAAAGGCGAGAAAAAATACAAACACTAACCTGACCATGATGAATGAGATAAACCAATATATACTTTTTGTAAGCTTCCACAGCTATGGCATTCATAGCAGACATTGGAGCAGTTACAACCTGAAAAATATAATTCATAAGCTACTACAAAGAGCTGAACTGAGAGGATGTTATAAGAACAAATCATTACCAATATAAGTTGCAATGATATATAACACACATGACTTACATTATGTAGAAGGTCCAGTGCCTTATGAAAGTTCTTCTGTCCAATGCATATCATACCACTGTAAAAAAATCAAGAGACAGACAGTATGCATATTCCTCATTAGTCATTAATAACCAATGAATGACAAGAAGCATAATCTAAATCAATAAATGCTGCTTGACACTATTTATCAACCTGATATGTGAATTTCAATTTAATTATGATTAACATAAATAAGGCAATAATTTCCAGGTGCCATATCCCATTGCATTTGAATAGTCATGCATTTGCAGTGACATAAAGTTCTAGGAGATGCAGGTCATAGGAAGTTCAGAAAACTACAATGTATGTCAATGCAGATGCTGAGTAGACTGTAGAGGCTTACCTATCTTTCTGTTTTTTACATTGAAGGTGTGGTTGTCAGAAACGTAGAAAGTGAGTGGAAAAATAGATAGACAGAAGGGTGGAAAGGAGGAACAAAAAAAAACATTTATTTCACTTGGTAGTGAACGTTCTCATGCCTTTTAGAAGTTAAATCCAAAAGTATCCAATGTGCAAAGTAACTTATGTAAGAAAGAAAGGAGTAAATCAAGACCATTTGGTCTTCAACGGAAGGTCAGAACTCAGAAACACATGTCTTGACTACAAGCATGTGCGCGCACTTAAATTGGATTAGCTGGGATTAGTGAACTAAACATTGAAGATTAGATGTTTCACTTGAGTTCCTATATAATTTTCCCCCATTAATTTGTAAACACTGGATCTTTGATTAGGTGATTCAGGACACTAATGATGCATCTATTTTTAAGATAAATGAGCTAAATACACAAAACTCATGTTTAAGATTTTTTAGGAGGGAGAAATTGTTTGTCCAATCGAAATTTTATATACACAACTCTTATATCAGAACAAGAGAGATAAGAACCACACTAAACAAGAAAGCTACAAAACACTAAAAAGATCTAAATTGATATAAGAACAAGTTTAATAGAAAAGAAAATTATCCACCTTGAAAAGACTTTAGTCTTAGTGTGTTCCAGAAACTAAAATGCAATACCGAAATATGGACAAATCCACACCCATTTTTTTCCCCCTCAGACAGAAAGAAAGGGAAGCAAGAAACGCACCCATAATAACAATAGAGAAAAAGGTCTCTTGGTTGTTCTATTTCGAAAACACCATCTTCCAATAAGGACAGGCCAGTTTTATAGCACTTCGCCAACAAGCAAAGCAGAAGAAACTCTGAGTGCAGGGGAGTCAAGTGTTCAGTGGAGAGCTGAAGTTTCCTAACAGCTGTTAACAAAGGAGCCACCCCTCGTATGGGAGCTTCAAGGAGCATTACTAGTTCCTTCAACCTCTTACATACCAATATAACTTCAAAATTGACAAAAACGACAGACATCAGCATTTCAATACAAAATGCACCGGGAGAGAAAATAAATAAATAAATCAATGAAATAAATAAATAAATAAATATGAATACATTTTTCGGGTGCCAACCGAATTTGCTCGGCGATGCAAGCATTGATGAATCCAGTCATAACTGGCATCACTGTCTCAGCCTGATCTTTCGAAATGGATGGAGTAGATGTGAATGCTTCTCTGTCACCATAAGTGTAATCCCAATTACAAAACTAACATCATTCGTTAACAAACTAAAAATAAAACAAAAGCAACACTGTAATGCAAAAATCGGGTCTTAAAGATGGATGAACGAAGAAGCATTGCCCACTATGTTTGAGGGGAAAGAAAAAAATAAATAAAATAAATAAAAAACGCAATCACATTTAACGGTTTATCTGGGAAGCAAAACGAGACCGAAAAGGAAAAAGGAATGTGAGAGAGAGAGGGGGATTACAGGACATAGAGAAACCAAGGGAATGGTTGGAAGGGTGAAGTTGGGTTAGAAGAGGAAACAACCGAGTCGACTCGGCGCGCAACGAGTCATCTGCTTGCTTGAGGATGGTGTGGAGCCGAGCGATGTCTCCGGGGCTGCTCGATAGCCCTTGGATTTGGGCAGCAAGTGCTTCTAGCGGGTCCATGCTTCAGCTTCAATCTCTTCGCGCTTCACACAATTCTGACTCACTAGTTCGGACGATTCCAACTCAATCAAGTGCTTCCTTGATCGCTCGTCATTCCTTACTGACTCTGTCACACATTCTGTGGCAAAATGGGTCGTTCTCTCAGTCCTGTATCTTAAACCCCAAAAAATGTAGAGTTAGGGCACAATAAAATTCAATACCCGCGAAAATTCCCAAATCCACAATAATATAAAAAGAAGTTTTTTATTTTTGGTTAAGTCGTAAAAATTTGTTTTAAAATTTTTTAAAATAAAAAAGTGAAAACTTGTCACCACATCACGAATAGCCCTTAATTATCGGAATTTTACATGATACTCCCTAGTGTTGTTTTTATAAGACACTATTAATCGAATTACACATATTAATAAAAGTGGTTAAATTGGTTAATTTTATTGGAGTTTTAAAAAAAATTTAACCTTTTAGTTTTACTCTTATTTAATATCATTAACTAACTCCATTATTATATGATAGTTGCAAAGACATTAAAGTTACTAAGGGCAAAAAAAGAAAATGATAATAAATGCTTTCTTGAAATTGTAAAGTACCTTATAAAAAGGACCACAAAAACTTGTAAGAAGTGTCTTATAAAAAGGACTGGAGGGAGTAATAATTTAAGGCAACGACTAGGGTGCATCTTTCTTTGGGTTGTGTACATTGTGAATCACTTTTTATAACCGTTAGATCTTTTAAAAATGAAATCAACGACTATAAACCTTTATTGTCTACCAGTTCCAGCTGTAAATTTTATGTTTGCCTTTTGATCCTCTGATTTGTTATATATTTCAATGGGGTTTAGTCGGAATAACAACCCTAGAGATTGTTTTCTAGCCGAATTTAGGGCCTGTTTGGTTTGGGCATTTTTTGTTTTCATTTTCATTGAAAACAGAAAATGATGATGAAAACATGTTTGGCAAGACATTTTCAATTTCAATTTTAGAAAACAAAGTCTGTTTTTAGGAAATTTTGAAAACAAAAAAAATGACGTTTTCAGAAATTAAGTGGTGCTTCCCTGTACTAAAACAACAAACCATCATGAAACCACACCAGAGAGCTTTTGTGCCTGCGTCCCTGTCCCTCACTGGCCATGCTTCCCTGCACCTCACTGGTCATCGACCCGCCGTCGCGAGCCTTTTTTGTGTTTCCACCGTGATCGAACCTTCCTTTTCTGCAGTAGTCGGTCGTACTCGTGGAGGATCTCATCTTGCGATAAAGTTGCAGCAAGACGTCCCTGTGAAAAGGAAGACGAAAGAAGAAATTAAGGAAGATGGAAGAAGAAGATGGGAGGGCGGCAGCTCACCAGCTGAGCGTGACAGTGATGATGCAGCTTCAGCCACCTGCAGCAACATGTGACATTGTCTACCGGAGACAGTGGGCGACGAGGCTGGGGTTGGTGGTGGTGCAGCCATGAGATGCGATAGCTGGCGATGCACAAGACTCGGGATCGGAGTGGCCGCGCGATGCACGCGCAGAGGAGGCCTATGGTGCGACGACGGCGACTGACATTCTGAGGGAAGTGTACGACTATTCACAGGGGGCGGTTGAACGGTTGAACCTCTCCCTCTATTTGGTTGTGCGGCCGCCACCATTGCCCGTCTACATTGCCTGTCTGCCATGGCCTCTATTACCTCAGCTTTCCTTTTCTCACTCCTAGCCAGTGCCATTAAAAATGGAAATTGGAACAAAGTGAAAATAAAATGAAACAAACACATTTTCAATTAATGGAAATCTAAAAATGAAAACAAGTTTTTGAAAATGGAAATAGAAAATGAAAATTGAAAATGTTTTCACAACGGTGATGCCTTTTTTGTTTTCAAATTGATGAATCGGATATGTCCCCATAGTGTGTAGGATATTTTACAAGTCGTGTGAATGTGTCGTGGATGTTTTTGGAAAGAGTGCTGATATATATACATAAAACAGTGCTCCCGCATTTGTACTGCGGGAGCACTGTTCATCCTTTTTTTATTTTTCATTTTTATATATAGTTTTTTATTTTTTAAATTTATTAATATATATTATTTATTTATTTATTTTAATAAATAATAATATAGATCAAGAAATACAATAAATGTGTGGTTTTTGAAAGATTAACATAAGTTTTTTATCATCATTATTTTATTTGATGTTATTAACCAAATGTACTACTTCACCATTTCTGTGCACACAGTTAACCGCACAAATCAATTAACCAAATATCTCACTCTGTTAACCATCAATGTATACACCAGTAACCTCATTTAAAAATATGTTCACTGTTTCTGGACACATAAATAATCCCGTGTTAATAGGAGTTGCAATTAACCTAAAAAATTCAATTAACCAAAAATTCCACTCTGTTAACCGCCAATGTATACACAATTAACCTCATTTTTAAATATGTTCATCGTTTCTGGACACATAATTAACTACGAGTGTTACAATTAACCTCACAAAATCAATTAATCAAAAATCATATACCGTTAACCACAAATGGATACACCATTAACCTCATTTTTTTAATATGTTCACCGTTTCTGGCCACATCATTAACCTCATGTTAACGGGGTTGCAATTCACCTCGCAAAACAATTAACCAAAAATCATTTTCTATTAACCACAAACGGAGACACCATTAACCTCATTTTTTAATATATTCACCATTTTGGGACACAAATTAACCTCGTGTAAATTAACATAAATTTTATGTGATCATAATTGTATTTCTTGTCTATTTTTATTTGATGAGATAAATAATAAAATAAATATAATAATATAAAAATAAAATCTATTTTTTATAAAACAATAAAATAAGGGGGACAATGAAAAAAATATGCTTAAAAAAGGGGGAGGGGGTAAAAAGAAAAAAAAGCGTGTGGGAAAATTGTGGGACGTATTGTTTTATGTACGTCCCACTTTTCCCTTTTGGAAATAGAATATGAAGGAGCGCTTATATATGTACATCAGCACAGTGTTCCCGCATTTGTACCGTGGGAGCACTGTTGCTCTTTTTTTTTCTTCTTCTATTTTTTTTCTTTTTTTATTTTTGGTTTTTTACATAGTTTTTATTTTTTAATTATTAATATATTTATTATTTATTTATTTTAATAATAATATATAGATCAAGAAACATAATAAATGTGTGTTATTAACCAAATGTACTATTTCATTCCCCGTTTCTGTGCACACAATTAACCGCACAAAATCAATTAACAAAATATCTCACTCTGTTAACCATCAATGTATGCACCATTAACCTCATTTAAAAATATGTTCACCGTTTCTGGACACGGAATTAACCCCGTACTAACAGGAGTTGCAATTAACCAAAAATCCTATTTGGTTATCCACAAACGGAAACACATTAACCTCATTTTTTTAAATTGTTTTTTTTTTTTTTGATTTATTAACCAAAAATATACTACTGCATTCACCGTTTCTGTGCACACAATTCACTTCACAATTCAATTAACCAAATATTTCACTCCGTTAACCACCAATGTATACACCATTAACCTCATTTATAAAAATATATTCACCGTTTATGGCCCCATAATTAACCTCGTGTTTACAGAAGTTACAATTAACCAAAAATTCTTTTCTATTAACCACAAACGGAACACTACTAACCTCATTTTTATATGTTCACCGTTTCATGACACATAATTAACCTCATGTTAATTAACATAATTTTTATATGATCATTTAATTGTATTTCTTGATCTATATTTTATTTGATTAGATAAATAAAAATAAAATAATAATAAAATAAAATAAAAAAATAAAACTATTTTTAATAAAAGAAAAAGATAAAAAAAACAGTTTTAAAAAAATTTTAAAAGGGGGTGCAAAAGAAAAAAAGAGTGTGCAAAAAGAAAAAATGGAGTGTGGAAAGTTCCCGGAAGGTTGTTTATGGTACGTCCCGCATTATCCAATCTGAAGTTTCAGTACGTATCTCTCCAAACAGACAATCCCTACTCCTACAAAAATATGGTGCCGACATTTTAATCCAGAAAGTGAGACCAACTCAACTTTATCTTCCAGTTCCACTCCACACCATAATAACTGGAACCACATGTTTTGGCAGGTACAAATGTTGTTCTCAAACCTCGAAATTTATTTGGGAATTTCTCTAACCTCTCTGCTAAGTGCTAACCCTCTGTCCCTAGTATTTGTCGGTCCGAAACCTCCTCATCTACCATTCTTTCTTGGATGTCCATGACTACCCATTTGCAAGTTTCACAAGATGCATTCCACACCATGAAGAATCACGTTCTCCGTCCCCTCCTGTAATAGGAGAAAATGACTTGCTCATTGTGGGTCTTGGAGTTCTTGGTTGTTTGGGCTCAGAAATGGCGAGAAGGTAATGTTTCATTTTTTTCTTTCTTTTATTTTGTCAATTAATTGATTCAAATGGGTATTAATCCATCTTTGAAGTGGACAGAAGCTACTCACAAATTTCCAAATTAATGTCTTATATTGTGTTCCACCTTCTCGGACAGCAGACTATGCTAATGAATTTCCAGAGTGTGTTTGGCAAAACTAGCTGATAAGCTAGCTGCTAGCTGATAAGCTCCTAGCTTATAAGCTCCGAGCTTATAAGCTAGTTTATTGAATTAGAAGAGTTTGATAAACTAGCTCATAGCTAGTTGGTAAATGTGAAATGACATAAAGCGACATAATTGCATAAGTTTTATTAATTCTTTTTTTAAGACAAATATATTATTATTTAATTATAATTTTAGATTTTTTAAAAATAATTAAATTCTTATTAAACCTTTTAGTGATAAAATATTTAATTAAAAATTAAAATAAATAGTAAAATTAATAAAATAAATAGTATAATATAAAAATAATTTCATAAAATAGTGTGAAAAGAAAATAGCAATTTAATTAATTCAAAATTTTTAAAATTAATTATTATATAGGTAATAATAGTTAAAAAAAAATTGAAAGGTTTTTATCACTAAAATTGAAAATAGGTAAAAAGAAATTAAGGATAATAAATGAAATGTATTAAAATATAAGGGATAGTGATGGAAGAAAATTAAATAAGTTACAAGCTACAAGCTAGAAGCTAGGTGAGGTAGCTTGTAGCTTATAAGCTAGAAGCTCCTAAAATAAGCTACTTTGAAGTACCTTACCAAACACTTTTGTGTTGGTCAAACTAGCTTATAAGCTAGTCAAATAAGCTATTAGCTAGCTTATTGGCCTTGCCAAACACACTCCTAGACTTTTAGTTGGTCAACTTGTGGTGATAAATTTCTAGACTTGGTTAACAAAACCGCTAATACCAAGCCATTTGGTGTGTAGTAACTTGTGAACAATCCATTCACAAGATCCATGTATCCTTCACCATAATTTAAAAGTGAAAAAATTTATTGAAAAAAAAAATATATTAAAAAATAAAAAATTTAATAGGGTTAAATATCTTTTCAGTCATGAAATATAGTAGAGATTAGATTTTGGCAATGTAATTCCTAGAAAAGTGAAAATACCTTTTTTTAATTCTTATCGATAAAAATTCGTAACTAATTCATAGTATAATATGTAGCAATTAGTAAAACCGTGCAATAAGGATTAAATTAGTGTATTTTTAATTTTTGAAGGATCAAAATTACCGATTTTAAATTATAGGGACTAAAATAAAATCTTAACTATATTTCAGGAACTAAAAATAATTTAACTCAATTTAATCTTACTAATACATTGAATGTTTGATAATTGTAATTTTCAATAAAAAATTTTATTTTTAATTTATTATCCTATATAATATTTCACATATTAAAAAATTGTAATAATAATAATGCCCGTAAACTCACAAAAAATTTGTAAAAATATAAGGTTAGAATCATTTGTTTTCTTTGTTCAAAAGAACGCTGGATTGAAAAGGGGATAGTCCAAAATTATTTAGTAGCTTTTTTTATATTGAATGTTTTGAGTGTGTTCTTATTATATTTTTTCTATGGTTTCTTATAGTAATTATTTAATTAGTTTTTAGTTTTTTTGTTGGGCACCATGTGTTTATTTTTCTATTCCATATTGTTGGTAAAATATTCTAACTTCAATTCTTTGTTATTTATTAGTTTTTTCTTTAAAAAATTATCTTTCAACTTGAAATTAGTGAAAAACTTGTATTCCATTATCTATTATTATATTATGTATTTTTTTATGAGTTAAATTTTCATAGGAGCTTGAATTTAGGGTAAAATATGTTTTTGGTCCCGTAAAATTAGCGAGTTTTGTTTTTAGTCCCTATAAAAAAATTTTATATAAAGCGTCCTCTTAAATTTTTTTTTTTTGCAATTAGTTCCTCCCATCATTTGGTGTGTGTCAAACACTTAGTGTCACGTTTTGTCTTTCCTATGTGTCCATGAGATGTTTCTGGCGGTCTTAAACCGCCAGAAATTACCATTATTTCACTCTCTTCTCCTTCTTCACCCTCTCCCTGTTTCCCCACTCCATTTTCTCGCCTTCCCTACCTCCTGTAACCATCAACCCACAACCATTGTACCCATTATTACCAACAAGTTTTATTTGGTTACTCGTTGAATTACAAACCTTGCATTGCCATTTCCGAATGTAGAGTATGTCATCACTCTTGAGTCCTGACCTCTACGTTCTCCTGCTATTGTTTTTTGCTTTTCATGCTATTCAGGCAATATAAATATAAAACTTACCTATCTCTTGTTATTTTCAGTTATGAATGTGCACCAGGGACGAAGAAAAGTTCAAGCAAATAGCCATATTGTGTACTGGGTAGAGGTAGAAGGAAGAATAGTGTGTTGTAGCAATGATTATAAGCAAAAGTGGTGGTTTTTATAAAGGCGATTTCAATTTTCAAATTCCCAACATTACATTTAAAGTTTTTCGGGTGATATTCTTGCCAGGTAATTTTTGTTTTTAGTTTTAATTAAATACTTTCTGTGCTAAGCTAGTTTTAATTAAGGGTCCTGCTAACAAGTGCCCTAAGGGCATTGGTTAATGATCCATTGTAGAAGGTTTTTGTTGGAAATCACAGCATTGATTGCATTGGCAACATTTAATGCTACTCACTCTAATAAAACATTTCTATTTTTGGATCCTTAACAAGTGCCCTTAGGGCACTCGTTAGCATTTTCCTTTAATTAAATACTATTGTTATATTATAGAAAACTATGCAATGTTATATTATTATTAATAGATCCAAATATATGATGATAGTAGAAACGTTATTACATGGATTCAAATTTTAGAAAGGAATTCAAAATGGTAATTATGGGATGGTTTTAAAAAAGGTAATTAAAGAACAACCAGGTGAAGAAAAAGGAATGAAAAAAAATAGTAGACGCAAATGAAAGAGAGAATGACTACTCGCAAATGAGAAGCTAAACCAGAGACTACATACTATTGCAAAGACTTGGTTTCAGTCAACAGAATTTCGTCCAAAAAAAAGTCAAGAGAGAATAAAAAAGGAGTTGCTCACACAGGGACACCAAAGACTACACGAAAAATATGAGAGAAAGAAGGTGGGAGCAAAAAACAGAGAGGACAATTCCGAAAAATAGAGCAAAGAAAGCTTCTTGAGAACGTGTGAGAAGGATCCTGAAAATATAGGGGGCTTCCCGGCGAGAAGAGAGAGACTGGTACAGTGGTCGCACATGGCGGTGGCGGTGCCGTGGAGCGATGAAATTAACTCATGCCGGCAGCGTGCACAGTGACAGAGCGGGGGAGAAGAAGAACAACAGAGTGGAAAAGGGTAATTTTCTGGCGGTCATAAACTGCCAGAAATACACTTATGGACAAGTAGGAGAGAGAAAGCGTGTCATGTTAGCACTGACACATGCAATTGAGGGGAGAGACTAATTACAAAAAAAAAAGTTTGGGAGGACGTTTTAATAAAAAAAAATTTGTAGGGACTAATAAAACAAAACTCGCTAATTTTACAGGGACCAAAAACATATTTTACCCTTGAATTTAATATATACTATTTGTAAATTCACCTTAACCTTTTTAGAGAATAATTTTGGGAGTTTAGCTATAATTTTCTTTCCAAAATTGTCGATTTATCTTCCCTAAGTGTTACCTTTGACAAAAATGTGTCTTTATTTTTTTGGTAAAATGAATGTAATTAAAAAACAAATAAAAAATCAACGTACAAGAAACAAATCAGACCCTACTTCTAGGAAATAATTCTCCCCTAGAATAAGTAAGCACTAAGCTATGAAAAACACCTGGTGAATCTAAATTACAAAAGAATTATTCTGACTAGTAGCTCCCTTTTTGCTAAGACATCATCACACCTATTGCATTCCCTATGAATAAAATCAATAGTAATAGACCAATCTCTACCTAACAATTCCTTGATTTTATGATAATAACAACATGAATATGATGATCATCTACCGCCTCTGTACAGAGAGCCAAAGCAGTGGTAGAGTCTGTCCAAGACTGATTTTGCATACCTTCACTCCAAGCAAATTCCAATCCATGGAGAATTGATAATAATTCAGCCTCGAAACTATCATTAACTTGAACAGCCGTATAGTATCCTTTCAGCCAAAACCAAAACAGCCTCTCACAACAACACCAATACCAGCATTATTAAATTAGTAAAGAACTTTCCATCTACATTTACTGCTACATAGTCTTGAGGAGGTGCAATCACCTAACCCATGAAATTCCTTGACCAGATGAGTTGCTCCATCACCAAAAACAGTTTGAAAATTTTGATGCAAATTTAAAACCTTATACTGAAACTGAGAACATTGTGTAGAAATGGTATTAAAAACTTTCTTATTCCTGGACAGCCAAAATCTCCCAAATCCAGCTAAAAATATAGTCCAATATTCTTACTGACCAATATAACCAGTCAAAAGGATTACTCAACACCCAGAATTCAGAATTTTTGCTTATACCATCATTTCCCAAAAAATCTTGATACTAACACAATCCCTTAAGCAATGAAGCACACTTTCAACCTCTAAACTACAACATGCAAAGATCAGAGTTGGTAACAGACCTATGTTGTAATAAAGCTTTAGTAGGTAATTTATCATTGGCTTCCAGCCAAACAAAAACTTAATTGTTTCACTACATTTCAACTTCCAAATCCAAAGCCAATTTTTCTTCAAATTTGATTAAAATTCTGATTCCAAGCCATTTATAACCACTCTTTACTGAGTAACAACCATTAGCAACAACACTCCAAGAAATAGTGTCATGAATCCTTGAAGATGGTAATGTGAGGATTATATAACCAAAGTCTTACTTTGATCAGGTAGCCTAGTCCATAACCCAGCCAAATTCAATTATGTCCATCATAGATATCCTTGACTTTGATACAATGTCATGGGTGTATGAAATGAAA